>VZTF01006534.1:0-91158 GCA_013397755.1 Cnemophilus loriae | reverse complement strand
TAAAGGAGATTTTTTTTTTTTTTTTTTTTAAGTAGAGAAGGAATTCTGTACTTGCACCTCTCAAATTTCGATTATCCTGGCATCCATGTCTCTGCTGTGATGCTGGAATGTGTTCTACAATCAGCATGTTGAGTATTTCTGCCCCAGTGATTCTGAGTGCACATGTAGGTTAATGTCAGACTTTGACAGTGATAAAGAAATGAAAATATGGGAAAGCAAAAGGGGGAAAACCAGGCATAAATAATACTCAACTACAACTGACTCAATTGAGATGCCTGGAATTCTGTAGCACTGAGGGTCTGGTCAAGCAATCACTTTGTACTATCTTCACATAATACTGTACTAGCTGGGTCATGCAGTGTCCTTGTGTCCTGCTCCTTGGAGCCTAACTAGAATAGCTGGACTTAATTACATTTAGAGTTGATTCGTGGAGTGAGGCATCTAAATCTACACATAAACCAAGCATATTCCACTGGGCTGAAAGATTAGACACACTGGGGGGGAGTATCAAATACAGCATTTCTATGATCCAAGCTACTCAACTGCAGCTACCCCTTAATGTTTTAAAGACTTTTTATCAAATACACTGACCACAGGATGGACAAGCACAGAGTAGACCCCCAATTTGCAGGTGCGCTGTGGACTGGAAGGATGTACAAGAGTGTCCTGTAATATCTAAATGGAAACACTGACAATAATGGGCCTTCAAAACATGCACCACACTGGATCTCAGACAGCCTTCTGCTAACTGAGTAAATAATTCTTCTGCTTTAAAATGAGTTCTTCCTATTTCTCTAATAAGCAGTCCTTCCTTTTTCATCCGTAATATCCAACGTAAGACAAAGTTATATCACGAAAACTTTCTATTTCCAGTGACTCTTCTGTCAACAGGTGTAATCACTATCAAGCCACTGACTCAAGAATCAGCATACCTGGATTCTCACAACTCCTCAGGCTTGGGCACTTACTGCACTGATGGAACACGACACTAACTCGCACAGCTAGTCCAGGTTTGTTACTTGGAAGGCAAATAAAAAATAACTTGGTCCTTATAACTCAAATGCTGTAGTAACCTTGCTCTCATGAATCTTACAGTTTTTCTGAATAGCACGGAACTTGGAGGCACTGGAATCTGCCTGCCAGTGTTTGTCTTGCAGGTGTGCCCTCCACTGCCTCTTCAGGTTTCCACATGCTCCCTCTTCAGACAGAACCCTAAAAGCATTTCCACTGGCAGCGTGCTTGGAACACGCACAAAACCAGCTCCAAACCTTCTTCATCTGCCATTGTGTCTGCAATCTGTCTGAAAAGCCTGCTTTGATTCCACCTCTCACACCTTTCATGTTACTGGCACTTAGTTCCATTCTCAGTGGCTTGCCTTTGGAGAGTTCTTTCCCTTGGGAAGAAATGCCGCAGCTCCATTGATCGGCCGTGCTCTGTGTACAGCAATTTCACAGCAGACTATATTGCTTGAACTCTATGGTACAATTTCCATTGGTTTGCAACAGCTCTAAGGCTCTCAAAGTGGTCTCATCATCATCACAATTATTTGTTTAAAAGGCTGTTCTGCTCTTTAAGTGCTGTCATTCAGTAAGCCCCCCTGCACTGGGTGGAATTGCATCCTTGTTTAAAGTCTAGATCATATTTTGGTTCTTGAAAAACAAACAAAGCTTCAACTCAAAAACAGACCTTCAACTAAACCACCAGGGCATCTTTTTACCCCTTGCTGCTTTTGATTGTAGCTGATAAAATGCCAGCTACATATCTTTCCCAGTAATACAGCCTGGGAATTTGCTTCTACGTTGACCTGTTCAAAATAGTTTCTGCAATGAGTAACTCCTGCAAAGAATCTTCTGATTCAAATTAAGATGAAGAGCTTTCTAGCTATTTCCCATGCAAATCTCACTTTCAATTTTATGAATAAAATTTTAAAAATGTCTTCTTTGTATAAGGAATTGTCAGTCTATAATTTTAGAATCCTTAAAAATTCTATTCCCAGGAGTGGGAATAGTCCATCTTTCACAGCAACCTGGCATTTAATTTACTTTCTGCTTTCCTGCAGTTTTATTTCAGACACTTTTGTCATAACACTGCTTCTGAATTGTCTCATTTTTACTTGTTACTTTAGCATTCTTGTGCAAAATACACATTTTTGAACTCTAACAGTACCCAGTCTCCTCAGCTTCTACCACCGGAAAAGAATACTCTATTTTTTCATTCTATAAAATAAATAGAGTCAAATAGTGTTTTGCTGTGAAGTGCCTAGAATTTGTCCCTTGGCTTTTCTGCCATTGTCATTATTCAGAGAGAACAGAAATCCTACTCTCACCAAATTAAAGCCATTAGTCCTTTCGTAGCCACAGCACTCACCAGACGGAATCTTCCACGGCAGCTGCAGACAGCTACAGCTTGTTAATTGACCTGTTCAAGCATTTCCCATCCCAAACAAAATGCTCTGGTACACTTGCAGCTTGCCTCTTCAAGTCCTACACAGAAGCACAGGGCTTCTCCCAAGGCCTGCCCACACGGTGGAAGAAAAAAGACCTTACATCCCCCGAGGAGGGCACCGACAAGGCTGGAACACTAGGGAAGGGATGTCTGGCTTCTACATTCCCATGGCTGCCTGTCTCCTGATGCAACAATCCACTCTGTTATACTGTTTTCTAAATCCTAGCCAACAGTTTTATCCCTGCAGATACAGAGTAAAGAGGTTCTGAAGAAATATACTTATTAAAAAGTCAGAAACTGTGCTACCAAAGTGTCTGTGTGTGAGTGGGGGAACATCACCCATCATGCAAGCCCAAGCTTTTCCCAGGTTACTCATTAGGAACACAAAATAATCCTGTTTCATGTTTCTACTCAGTCACTCCAGACTATGAGCCCAGTTCTTGTTGCTAACAATAATGGCTGACAGATAGATGGAGGTTAGAGTGGCTCCGTTATAAAGGAAACCCAAAAGAATACAGAGTCAAAGGTTTCACAGCTCACCAACTCTGTCACTGCTTGATGTTTCAGCTTTTGAATTCTTGTCTTTGCACGTTCCTCTTAATGCTTTTATACGACTTTCTAGCTGGACTGTTTATTAAAGCAGCTGTGTCATTCGCTGGCTAAAAAAACCTAATAAAAGAGTTCCCGCTTTAAAACAATTAAAAATAAATGCAACAGATGTGTAGTTCTACTCTGAGCTATTGATTTCAAATCCCACAGGACTTTCACTATTTTATTATCATTTACATGATAACTCAGGGTAGAAACTGTTCAGTGAAATGCACAGAGATTCACTTGGGACCTGACCCTGTTGGGTTCCACCCTTCTGCATTTTCAATTTGCCTTCAAGTTGAGTATTCATTTTTAAACCGCACCAAAGCGTACATATGGCTCATGATAAGATTCTCAAGAGGAGGCCACTGGTTTCAGGAACAACAGTAGAAAAAATACGAAGAGAGTAGTGTGAAAAGAAATCTCAGCAAGGCTCTGCCTGATTGAAGTCTCTTCTGCATTCAATATTTGAATTTTCTGCATTATTTATTGCCACCATCAAGAGTTTAATCCTTAAGGCATCATTCTGCATGCAGTTTCCTTATAAGCACACGAAACCCTAAGTAGCTTAATTCCAATACAGTTACATAAATTATTAACTTTATCTCCAAATACGATGTGAATTTCATCTGAGAAGTTGTCTGAGATCCAGAACTTCAGTGTGGAGACCAAATTTCCCATATTCAAGCTTTTGCAAGAGCTCTGTGAAACAATCTTTCATTTGAAGGCTATACTACAGACAAAGACCATCTTTTAAACTGCAAGCAGAACCAAGGAAATCTCTCCAAACCCAAACATTTACCTATAAGAATGATATTCCAACCTACATTTCTAAATTTTTCTCTCCAGCTGACTAAATATTCCAAAGACCCCATCACCACTACTCCCACCCCTTTCCCCCAAACCTCAAGCAGATTAACCTACAATTTGGCCAATTGTAAGGTACCTTGAGGTAACCTACTACTTTGAGTGCATCAAACATGATAACTTAGGACGTGGCAAATCTCACAAGAGAAAACTCTGCAAGCACCACTTCTATTATTCATTCCCTGCTGTCACCCTGAGTGCTCTCAGAAGAGTTCTCCAAATGTCACCTTCCCACTAACTTTCACATAGCTACATACATGTGGCTAGAAATACTGCTTCAAGTATATCCCAGTGTAAGTGTTCCCTTTCCACAGACACAGAAAATGCATTAGTTTCTTCTCAAAAAAAATATGGAAAAGCAAAAACTGAAAAGTTGTGTCCACAGAACTGGTACCTTCTTCTATGTTATCCTCAAAACTAAAAGTAGATAGGATGAATTATTATTTTTAACATCACTAGGACTCTAAAGAGCTTCCTCCAAGGGTCACTGAAGTTCACAGGAAGGCATGGGTTAACTTATTTCTGCAGCAGTCCTGACCTTACATTCAGTCCACGAGCTTCTGCCTAGTTTGCCTGTATTAGTGATTCAGTTGCTATTTCTGGTATTTCTATCCAAATAGCCGACAAATAGCAACACTTTCTGCAAATATCTACAGTCTGGTACATGAGGAAATATGTATATTCTTTATTAATTACTAGTTTTTATTTCTACTTGAGAAGTTTTAACCATCTAACTGAGAAAAAGAAACAAGATAAAATAAGCAGTTTTCAAGTGGAATACTACACATCAAGCAAGAGACTGTTTGGCTAAACTCCTGGTAAGTACCACCTGATATATCAGCACAGACCAGAATGCACAGTTTGCCCAAAATGGGAAGAAAAAGCTTTGTATTTTGCACAAGTTAAAGAAAGCAACCAGAAGATACAAGTATCTTCTGAAACCATCCTCAGATGTCTTAAGAGGAAAGACAGAAAGCATTGTAAGACTCAAGAATGAAAACGCTGATAACATCTCAGCTGAACCCATTTCAAGATCTGACCCAAAATTCAGTAAGTAGAGCACACAATGAGCTTTCAGAGGGCATGAAGCTGTCGTTCCCACAGGCAGCCACTGCTGCTGGTCAGCAAGGAGTGGCTGTGAAGCAGTCAGTACCTATCTGGAACGCGCACTGCCAATATGTGTATTTAATTTTTTATTGTACATACTCCTTTGGACACAAGAAATTTTAAGAATTCCAACACTACAAGCATTTTAAGTGGACTTCTGGGTTTCTTGAGCTAGCCTATTAAATCAGTGCTCTTTCTTTCAATCCTAAGTCCCTTGAAGTCAATGAGTTTATTCTGCCTGAGTAAAATGGCTAACGTCCTCCACTGATTTCTTTTTATCTTTGTCTTCAAAGAAAAGCTTAGATTCTATCTGGCAAGGCAGAAAATGCTTCCCACAACCAAAACCTTTATGAACATTTTGAATTCTGTTCCACCCCAGTTTTAGTGACGTGTGTTTATATTACAGTCTGTATTTTGAAATGAGGGAAACGAAGGCAACGCAGCTAGGTCAAGGAACCTGCATTAGGGTGGATGACTAAGCACACCAGATTCAACACACAAACCACAAGACCACAGTTTATTTGTTTAATATTGTTTTTCAGCACAGCCTTAGCTACAAAACAACTTTGTAAAAGTAATGCAAAACCCTCTGATTTCCCTTGCATAGTTTCTTATTTAAAAAAAAAAAAAGCCAAACACCATTTTCCTTAGAGCATAAAAGAAATGTGTTTCTTAGAGTCTGCTTTCATTAGAAATCAGGAGTAACATCAACTTTTCTACAAATTACCTTTGGAGGCCACATCTGGTTAGCTTAATTCTTCAAAGATTGCCTTGCTCCATCTCCTTGGCTCTTTCTTCCTTTGTCATATATTGGCTCGTTTTATGTCTGACAGTTCTTTTATTACCAGATTTCATTTTGAATCTGATTTCCCCCCTGTCTCATTACTTCTGTCTTGCTCTCTGTTTGTTCTCTATTTCTTTTTCCTGTCTGACAATTCTCTTATTAGTGGATTTGGTTTTGCCTTTGTTTCATGCTTTCTGCTTTTATTCTCTTGTGTCTTATTTTTGCTTTTTTACTTATTTTTCTCCTGTCAAGGCCTCGTTTTCTTTCTGCCTATTCTCTCAAAAGGTATACACTTAGCTTTTGTTTAAGGTTACCAGATTTCAGCGTGCTGTGGAGCTAGTTTATTGTTAGATACTGCCATGCAGAAGGAACCAGGTTTAAATCAGTTCCTTTGGTCTATGAACAGCCACTAATCTACATATTTATATAGCCATAAGCTCTGCTTCTCAGCTACTACAACATGCCCTAGACCCAAACTTTCTGGTTGAAGAGCAAGGACACCGCTTTTAAGTTCATTACTCTCTCCCAGCATTCTCCACAAGCCATTAGGTTCCCTCCAGTCAGTACAGAGAGAAGGTGACACACAAGCCACGGCTTCCCTCTGCTCCTTGCAGGTTGTCCCAGCACGCTCCCTACAATAAATCCTCTCTCCTGATGCACGTTAACAGGCACGATCAGTGTTACCTGCAGCTGCCCGTGTCTCAGCTCCTCCCCAGGGAAACAGCTGTGTGTGCACACCACGCAGGCTTGCTGCGAGACATTTCAGAGGGAAAATGAGAGCTTTTGTGTGCTTCACTGGGGCTAAGGTGGAAATAGTGCTACTGATGAGCTTCACCCAGCTGGTCTCCTAATCCCTTACAGAGCTCCCTGTACTACCACGATTCCATGTATCCTAGGGACTAGCAAGCGCCCACTGGAAATAGCCCTGAGCGAAAGCCAGGGGACCTGTTATTTGCCACTTGCATCACTCATTTATTTCAGGTGCCAGAACCTGAGGCAAGACCAAGAAAGCACTGCTGGCACAGGGGGCTGATCGGGAGGGAGATGTTTGGCCTATACCGATACTTCAATAGGATGTTTCTTTTTATAGGAATAGAAAACACAATTGGGTGATCTCACTGCCACTGACTACAAGAAGGAGGAGAATATTGTCTCACTGCCCCTTCAGATTATTGTTAGGTGTTTTTCAAATTAAAAGGCAGGTCTTGCAGTCATAAATTTTCTCCACCATGTTTATGGATGGAGAATTCTGCTTCCAAAGGCACCAGCAAAAGGAGCTTTACAAGATTCCTGGGTGAGAGCTCAAACTGATTTATTATTTGTCAAGAGACACATTAAATAAACTTGGCCTTTTTTGCTGTCATCAGCTGTCTGAAAGACAAGCTATAAGCATTAGAGTTTCCTTTAATGCCACAGCACTTAGGTTAGAGAAAGCACATTTGAAGCATCTTATATTTGGAAGGAAGGTGTGATGTCAGGGATGAATGCTGCTTGCTGGGGCTGTCTGTTTCTCAGCAGGGAATTAGTTCCTATGCAGTGTTTTCTGTGCACGTTTCCACTGGAGATGAACAAAGTTGTAAATTGTCTTTGATAAATTAAAATTTCGTGAATCACAAGGAGGATGAAGCGTCATGTCCTTCTCATAATCTGTAACAAGGACCTCTATAAAGTGATTCAGCATTCCTTTAAAGGTCATTATTGCCCAGGTGCAAGAAGCAACCTTCTCTTAGTTACTTCCAGACACAGCCTCTCTACTGCCACTGCAGAAATTTTCATATTTGTTTTTTGTCACAGAACTTTCTCATAGTTTCTGGTTCTTTAGTCTTAAAAATCAAAAGCAGTACTCTATACAAACAGCAGTGCAGACTATCAAGGCAATGATTTCTGCTTAAGCTTCTGAAAACTAAAGAGAAAGCAAATGGTGTGCCATGTACTGTGGGCTAGGAGTACCGGCACCCTGATCAATTTACTACTGAAAGCTAAGAAATCAAAAGGATATGATGCATACAATGACATGGGGCAGTGCAACATAAAATATAAAGGCATGCAGCCATGCAGAATTATTTGCTATATTTAAATCCTGTGGGTATACTAAAAACTGCAGCTGTGTGAACCAGATACCAACTTGCTATGCACAAAATCTATGTTGTTAGACCAGTATCAGATTCTCTGATTCATCAAACTGATGATGAAAGAAAAAGAAAATAAAGAAATTACTCAGAAATGTACTGATACGCTGATGGTGGGGCAGGCTTTTTACTCCTTTAAACAGATGCATCTGCATGAATTTCTCCAGACTAAATGGTATTAATCACATTACCACAGTAAGTCCCACAGGAAAGATGATTCATCTGCCCTGCTGATAAGGAAGGCCATCTCTGTTCCTGCAAACCAGACCTCTCTCCACATCACTTAGTTTCCTATCTTGTGATTTAAATAGTAATGGGACTAGACTGCACACCCTTGACGCACAAGTCCCACTAACACTTCAATAACTGTTCACCACCATGCATAAAAGCCCTTATTAGCTGTCTTTGAGCGCTGCTGAACCTGACACAGCACTAAACTGTGGCAAAGAGGCTGGGATTAGAAATTTCAAAACCATTTAGATGCCTTAAAGATGCACTATCATAATCTGCCTTGGAGAATGATCTGCCCTCATAGCAAAAGCTACCACATTAGCAACGTCCTGCAATTCCCACAGGCTCTCCTGCAGCCTAGTTATAGCTACCATAAGCCCTGTTTCAGCACTCTCCACTGTTTATGCTGGATTTAATCACAAAAAGTACCCCATGCACCCTTCCCAGAGCAGCTAGAATCAGGCATTTGTAGACATATGCTGCTTTTAAACTAAATCTATATGACTGAGCTTTCTTTTTTCCCAGCATCTCAAAAATTGGAGCACTCAAAGAGCAAATAATAAATTTCCTAAAGTAAACCTGCACACCATAAAAACTGGAGATTGATCTGTGTTCAAATGCAAGACAAACGCAGTAGACCAGCCCACAACTCTGCTG
This sequence comes from Cnemophilus loriae, assembly GCA_013397755.1. NCBI lineage: Eukaryota > Metazoa > Chordata > Aves > Passeriformes > Corvidae > Cnemophilus > Cnemophilus loriae. Next base: position 82,347 of record VZTF01006534.1, on the reverse strand, counting down.
TACGTGTTAGTCCTGTTATCCAAACTGAGACTGGCAAGTTGCCTCTGCACTGCAACTATCAGCAGAATTCAAACAATCCCAAATGAAAGATACATAAGAGATCCAGCATCCTCAGTTTCTCAAAGTCTGTGGCTTGAACTCGGGCCAAAGCAGTGACTGTTTAGAATCTGAATGCTGATCTGGAGCGAGGAACTGTTCCTAAGTTTCTGCCTGGAGTCCATCTACACCATGTTCAGAATAACTGCATGTGCCATAACCATCATGGACCTGTACACTTCTGCCAAAACTGTACCCACTTCACTGCAACTTAATTTGGCCCAGAGTCTGAAATTACTTAATTCAAACAGCATCTGGTTATAAATTTGCTGGGAATTATCCCCTGGTTTTTTATCAGCAAGATGACGAAAATTTAAAACACAGTTTATATTTTTCAAGACCAAGATTTTCTGGCTTTATAATAACACTGTTGACTGGTAAATAAACAGAAAAAAAAGGTGGGTAAAAATCTATCATGCAGGATCATATTCCTCTCATAAATACTCAAATTATATTTACCTAGCAAAGAAAGAGCAAGGTAAGCTCCTGAACCACTTAACACTTCAACTGTTCAGAGAAACCCTTGGATATTGTTAGCAGATAAAAGATAAGTTCTGAAATTAATATCCTTTCATTTCTCTTTCACATACTTCACTTTACTTGAGATCAGAGTAAATTACCTCAAACGCATCCCTTATTGAAAAGTAAGGATATGTTTCCATACCCTTAAAACATACAGATTCTCCATTTAGATTTCTTCATTTCCAAGTTTGTTAAAGATGCACATAGTGCGAGTGTTTTTTCTCCTGTATCCTGCCCTCAAGAAAAGCCTATGGTATACAGAAAAGAAGTGTAAAACAAGGACAAAGTTTGGGCCAAATCTACACATCTTGATTTTTCACCATCCACTTGATCTTATTTTCTCCAGAACTACAAAGTATTTAGATGCAAATGTCAAGTTAATACACATGAACAAAATAGTTCAAGCAAAAAGAAAGCAACCTATGGGTAAAACACACTATTAAAAGGTGTACATATTTCAGACCATACTTCAGGAGAGCACTCCCTCAAAAAGGCTTGAGTTTGCCAGTAAAAACAGCATCCAGCAAGCAAACAAACTCATTTATTTCAGAAGTAAAAGACCAATTCACCATCCTTGTAGTAACTCTCACGACTGAAATGCTTTGCTAATTGATAGCGAGTATTTTTCTGGTACAGAAGTATTTCATCTACAAACATGAGGTGAGCACAGCAGGCTGACTCTGAAGATGTCACCCTGAAATGAGCTGACTCAGGTGGGCACCCCTTCCAAACTCACACCACCACTTTTCATCACTGCAGTTTTAAAAGCTGTTCCAAAACTTCACTGGTTTGAAAAGACACATTACAAGACAGAAGTTGCAGAGGAAGTGGGAAAGGCTATACTATTCCTATAGAGCAAGATAAATTGAAGGAAACACTACCATCTGACACTTTTTTTATCGTCTTATTAATTTCAGACAAAACCCTGTCTTTTGTGGAAGATAAATTCTGATCAGTTGGTTCTAACTGTTTCAAAACCAATCACCAAAGTTTTTACAAACCACAGGAAGATTGCCAGTGAAACTTATGCCTCACCCCTACTAATAGTGTTTTATGAGCTGTCATATCCTGCAAATTTCATTTAAAACTGAGCTCTGCCTCTGAACTATTTAATAATTAGATGAAATGTTTTGCTACAATTTCAGTGCAATTCAATTCAGATGAGAGTTCAAGTGAAAGAAAACTTTGAAATGCCACTCAATTTATACCATCCTTAAATTGCTTAAAATACCCAAGACCACTTCCAGCAAAAAAATCCAATTGCTGCAAAAACTTAATGGGTCTTAACATTTCATATTCCACAGACCCAAACACGGACAGACAAACTACAGGTTGATGTTGTTTAGAATACTGTAGGACACCAAAAGAGCACTCCAGGGTAAAAAGCTTCCTGCTGCTAATGGTCTGTGTTTGAGCTGACAGCAGTGACACACATACACAGGGTGAGAACTCCTGGAGGCAAAGTCGTGATACAAATGAAAAATCGTCTTCAGAAGGAGGGGGCACAGATTTGCTGGTAATGTCTATTGTGAATTTGCACATGTACATGCAAATAAAAGAAAGGGTAAAAAGCACATCAGGCTGAAAGTTAGCTTTAGGAAGAAAGAAGACATGAATTTAGGATACCATCAAAAAACAGAGAAGAAAGTACATGCATGCAGTAGGGAGAAGGAAGGGATGCCTGGAGAGAAGGACAACCATCACTGGCTAATTGGTTTACAGAATCACATAATTGTTTCAACTGGAAAAGACCTTTAATATCATCAGGTCCAACAACTAATCTCACTGTCAAGTCTACCATTAAATCATGTCCCTAAGTGCAACAACCATGACTTTTAAAAAACATCCAGCCCCCCAGCCACTCCTCACCAGACTCACCCTGTAGGCCCTTCACCAGCTTCATCCCTTCTCTGGACACACTCCAGCCCTCAATGTCTTTCTTGTAGTGAGGGACCCAAAACTGGGCACAGGATGCGAGGTGTGGCCTCACCAGTGCTGAGTACAGGGGAACAATCACTGCCCTGGTCCTGCTGGTCACACTATTGCTGATCCAGACCACGATGCCACTGGCCTTTTTGGCCACCTGGACACACACTGGCTCATGTTCAGCCAGCTAACAACCAACATCTTTCCACACCAGGGACCTTCCCAGGCACTCCTCCCCGAGTCTGTAGCGCTGCATGGGATTTTTGTGACTCTGTGTGTCATTACATTCACACCTGATCCGTCTGCCTAAATGTAAAGAAAACTTGTGAGTCCTACCTAGCTCTGTCCTTGCTATGAAACGATCAGTTGAAAAAACAGGTCTGCCACTAAAGCCTTGACTAGTACAGAAGGCACCTAATACTTGCATGAAACAAATAGGAACTGATTGAGTCTGCACTAACAGGAGATTCAGCTGAAGGGCCACTAGAAGTAGTGAGCAGCATTCCAGTATTTTTCCAGCATCGTCCCTCTCATTTGTTATTTTTGGCTTGCTGTTCTAAAAAAAGAAGTCACAGATGCCTCTAACCTGCCTGTCTATTCACCACTTTCAGTAGTCAGATTTCCTTGCAAGTTTCATGAAAATCTTCTTGATAGGGTATACTCAAAAGTTATCTACACTCACTGCACTTCTGGTCCGTACCAATACACACAGACTCGCCAGGAACCCAGGCTTCCTGGAGCTCTCAAAGCACTGATTTGAGAAAGCCCTGCTACAAAGGAAAAGAAGTAGACAACACCAAGGAAGAAGTCAGAAGTATGGCAAGGAGATGCTCTTTTATAAAGGCTATGAGGAAGCAGCCAGAAAAGCAAGAGATATTGTGGTGTGGAAGGGCAGAGGAAAACATGCAGTGACATAAGATTCCCATCCTGAGGCAAGCACGTTGTATGAATTCCATTACTGATGGAACGACTTTTTACTCATTAAGAAACTCACTTTAGATAGTCTGTTGGTGTCTGTTCTAATTGCTTCCAGAACAGAGAGATTCATTACGAGGGTCAGGCAGCAATATGTCCGTGGGACAAAGGAGTCAATGTAAGGGTGTCTGAACGTCTGCAAAGGTCACAAGTAAAGGGCTCAGACTCCTATCAGCAGTGGCACCACAGCCACCAAGTCCAAGCCTTACCATGGACCAGCACAAGTCAGAAGATGCTACAAAGGCTTTTACATAAATACATTACCTGTTATCAGGAACCAAATGCTTCCATGGAGAAAGAGTAAGGGTTTTGTTTACAGCGACAACTGAGACACAATAGAAAATTAACAGAATTCATATTTCTGATAATCCTTTTTGACAGAATTCATCAGCCAGCTCAGGAATCCTGCAGTTTATTCTGATTAGAATGAGAAATTTATGATAAAACCAAGTATCTCATGCAATTCTGTCTGATAATAAAAAAATGAAAAAAAAAACCAAGCAAAAAACCCAAGAACCCTCCCAATGAATAAAAAAAAAAAGGAAACAAAACATCCCCCCCCAAAAAAAAACCCCAAACACACAGATTTGCCTTGAATGCAAGAGAAGTTAAAGTAAAAGGAGATATTTTCTTTAATCACAGAGGACCAAACTTCTTTCTAGCTGACACGTAGTTCAGAAGGATCTTTTGGCTTTTACTCTGAACTTGAATGCCAGGGATTTTGTGACAACATCCAATGCTTTAAATATAGCCCTCTCTTACTGCTCCAGTATCCCATCTACTTTCTCTCACCTGTATATCCAAGGTTTCATAAAATCATTTGCAATGAAACCTTCTGCCCACATGCACCCTGTGCCTGCTCGTGTTTGAAGTGGAAGCTGCTATCACTCTACCATCTGTTCTGTAAAAGAGCAGCCCTGTTTCATAACGATATTCCCAGATGAAAGGCAACTACTGCTTCCCCATTGGCAGCAACAGTTTTAGTCCAATTCAGAACAATATCTATCAGCAAAAATACAGAGCAAAAAATACTGCATTCCAACATAAAAAGAAAAAACATCTTTAAATAAAGTCACCTGGAAAGCAACCCAAAAGGCTCTGAAGAAGTTAAGGAGAGACAGTAACATTACACACGAGTGTGCAGGTACGTCCTGTTTTAAACCCTTTAAAAGGAAACTTTTTGATGCTAAAGAAAAGCATGAAAATGTTTGTGATAAAAGGCCAGCTTACAGTGTCCTTGGATCAAAGGCCATCCAAGGCCACCTGCCCTTGCAAGCCTTTTTAAACATAAATCTCCACTCTTTCTTCATTCCCTTTCAAAGCCTGACCGAAAGAACAATCCAGTTGTGACAATGTGGGAATAAATTTAAGAAAATGTTTGAATTTTGAGTGTCTGATCCTACAACTTTAGTCTTACATCCAACAACCAATTAAGAAGGCTCTATTATTTTTTTCAGGCAAAACATCTACTCTTCAATGCAGTGTTGTGAAGTTTCACACCCATATGACCATTTTTTCTCTCTTGTTCAGGCTGCTATCTCTGCTCAGCCTCAGTGGCTTTCCTCTCTGATCACGAACAGATATTATGGATTCCATGCTCTGTTTGTATTCTTTGGTCCCTATCTTTAGACATTGGATTTTTTAAACTTTTTTTGAAAGATTCTGATTTCCTGCTCATTTTTAAGGTCAGACTTACAAAACATGCACAACCTACCTGTGCTTGATATAGCTTGTTAAATATTTTATTTTATTTGTGGTTTTATTAGCAGAATTCAGCCCTCTGGGGCACTTTTACGAAGGATGCTTTTGAAATGTAAATGTGATTGATTTGATATTACAGCTTATATTATTCTAACTTGCACAGGGCCTTTGGGAACAAGAGAATGGAGTTTTCTTTTTACTGATGAAAATATCTATGGTAGGTATTTTCCCCTTTCTACACACAAAGAGCCTACAGATTTCTAAAACAAGAGTTACCTGTCTTCATATGTTCATGCTAACCAACTTTTAGTGCTTCTTCCGTTTTCTGAATTGTTTTGGATAACAAAACCAGTAAATTTGATACTCCCATTTAAGATGCAAGTTCAAATTTACACACAGAGCAGACAGTTCCACTTTTAACAGACTGAATAGTACAGACCTCACCAATATTATCCCAGTTGCTAATGAAAAGTGCACACAGCAGTTCAGCTCAGTGGTCGAGAACGTGCTGTTGTGTTTGCAAAACCCTATTATAACTTACTCATGTGGTGAGAATTATTTGACTGTTTTAAAAAGCAGTTAAATAAATGACAAATTTCAAAAGAATATTCAAACATCTGGAAATGATGGGCTAGCACACTCCCATTTGAAACCCACGTGTTACATTTCTCCCTGTCCCCAAGACGGTGGAATGGACATAGACAATATATTTCACTGCAGTTCTGCAATCTCCTTCTTGTTTCAAAGAAGGAATATTTGTATGACTTCTACAACCAATCAAATCCCAGCTATTTAAGAGAAATACTTCTTACTGTAATAAACAATGGTAACTGTTTGAAAGTAGTGATGCATTGTCTGGGGAGATATTAAAAGTAAAGCAAGTAACTAAGAAGCTATCTGCATTTCACACGCACAGAATTAAAATATACCCACAAGAACAAAAGGCATTTGGGTAAAATTTAAGCAATATTAAGCGTGGAGTTTTGCCAGTGAATTGGTAAAGCTCAGAAGATGTAACTAATTAGAACAGAAGGCTGCAACAGTTAGACTCTTTCAGAAAGAATAGTTAAGGTACGTTGCCATATGGTTCTGAAAACTCATTTAATGCAATCCAAATAGAAGAACATGTGCCTATACCCCTGTGAGTTGCCCAAGCATTAATACTGCCTTTTAACTCAGCAATTTAGTGCAGGCACAACTGTTACTGAGCTGCATGACTTTAGACAGTGAAGGTAAAATTAAACTGTGAAAAGATTACAAAAGCTGTGAAAACAGCATAAACCAAAACAGATATTCACCTATGTGTTATACAACATATGATGTTCCACTCTGCTGAAACAAGCTACATATAGTAAAAAACTCTTTAACTTCAAAAGAGCGACTGTATCCTTGCACAAACTCGCACAGTGGTTAGAGCAGTGTGGCCATGCAGCAGATCCTGAGGCAAAGCACTTAATCTATATAATATCTAAATTGCAAAGCTACATGCTCAAAATACAGAAAGAGCCACAGCTATAAATCACTTATAGAAAAGCCCTCATGTTTGACAGTATCAGGTGCCATCTGTTCCTATTCAAGTGTGCTCCTTGGAAAAAAATCAAGAAGAAATTAGAGTTTAAGAAAGAAGTTGGCATGACATTCATGAATCTAAGAAAGAAATTGAGTTAGAACTGAGAAAATAGCATTTAAGGCCTTGACCAGCAAAATCTGGTTGTCATTCACTACTGTGAAACCACAAACTTTTTTACTAATAAAGCAGAAGCATTGTTAAAAGTTAGTCTTGCCTTTAACTAGGATGTTGCACTATTGATAGTGATCCAGAAATAACACCAAAAGCAGAACTTTTGCTCTTCCTCTGTCTGAGAGAGTCTGGACCTCATTAAAATCCCAAGGCTTAGTTCACCACCTAACATATAAACCGTTCATCCTTCCATCCTGAAAAAAAAATTCATGCACCAATGAGTAGTTTGAAAACCTTATTCTCTATTATTCTCCCTTCTGCTGGAGCTATTCTTACCTACTGTGTCAAGAGCTGTCACTGTTATAAAATCTTTGACTGCTAGTTACTTTTACCATTGCACTTAGCATGTTTTGGGCATCAAATAATATACAAAACAAGCCCTTTTACTGAACCCAAAGTAAGAATGGAAGACTATTTTTGCTATTGGTCAATTAATAAAACTGTCTCATATCCATAATCCCAGACTCCTCCCTTAGGAGGCAGAATATAACCCCCTGGGAGGTTTCAGTAGAAATGGAACTGGGCTCCAGTTCTGTAACTGGAAATTTCCTCCCACAAGCTTAGTGTTGATGTGGACACCCTGCACAGGTTCTGCTCATGCCACTGCTGACAGGATAATGGCCCTGTATTCGTACCCGTTCCAGTTCCTCAATCTTAATCACCTGGGGGCTGAAGACACTTGCTTAATTGTGTATATTTTGCAAGCAGTCAATGCAAAATTAATTACTACCTCTTCCAGTACTCCAAAAGACATTTTAAAGGATTTCCAGATGTATACATTTTTTAAAAGCGTCCTTCATTGATCTATGTCTCTGCCATAGATCTGTGTGCTGCTTTCTGTTCTCCTCAATCTGAGTCTTGAAAACAAGGTACCTTTTCTGCATCCCAATGCCTAAATGTATTCATTGACATTTAATAATATGTTTTACTGCTCTGGCCTTTGAGTGTGTTGTATTGCCACTGCCTGGGCATCCCATCGTTTCCCCACAGGTCAATGACACTTCTAAGGAGGGAATAAGCAAAATTCTATTTGAGCTGATGGTATCGCTTTCTTATTGCAACGCCTTTGAATTAAAGGTTGTAAATAACAGGAACAACACAAGGCAGCTCATTGCTTTTGGTGTCAGCTCCCTTCAGAAACTACCTTATGGCTACCAGTGAGACCACACTTGGAACAATAGGCCACACAAAAAGCTGCATTGCCTTCACTTTTAAGGAGACAAAAGATTTTGCAGAAGGTTAATTCAGAAAATAATGTGTCTGTAAACAAGAGTTTTTGAGAGCTGCAGTACTTATTTTGAAGAAATTTCTGTGATACAGAATGCATGGGAAAACTGTAAAGAGCTTAAGAATCATTCTTTTATGTCACTTCCTTGATTGGTAGCATTTAGCTAGTGTGGAAAACAGTTTTTTAAAAACCCATACTTAAATGTGCAAGACAGATATTCAGATATTCTCATAATCTTCAACACTGCAGATTCTCACTAGTAGAACTTTGCATCATTGAGCAGTCTTCCAAAAGAACAACATGAATAATATACATTAATTTATGATTTATTTATCTTTACCCTGACTGCTTTAGTGTCTATATTCTCACAGCATATTGAAATCCAGCCATCTCTGGAACAGAGAAACTAGCCTCCCAGAGCCTCAAACCAGCATGCTGTGGGAGAAAGCAGAGCAAAAAGGTGCCAGAACAAACACTATGTGAAAGAAGGATGTCACAGAGACATCAGTTCTCTATAGAGAAAGATATACTTGTAAATGTCTTATCTGAAAGCCTCCAGTTTTATGGGAACAGAGGCAATGAAGGATACCCTCATGAGGGCACACAAGTTAGAGCAAGGGACAGACTTCTTCTAGGTGGATAGTTAATATCTAGTGATCAAAGCTTTCTTCCTTGAAATCAGCAGAACTCCTACTGATTTCCATGCACTTCATGCACTTTCCTTCCCATAGCTATGTTTTGATACAGGAAGCCTTAAGTAAAGGTGAATAAAAAAACACTTCAATGAGGAAAATGCCTCTTTTAAAAATAATTATTAAAGGCCTTTCTTTGTCCTCTCACCCTTTCCTTTCCCCCTCCAGAGAAGGCATCAAAATCTGGTCTTCATCTTCTCAGATCAGCACTGCCTGTTGTTACAACTGTACCAAAGCTGACTGATCAGCTTTGATTTTTTGGTCAGCTATTTCCCATTAACAGTCTTTGTTCTGACTAATACTCTGGACAAAACAGCTGAACATCAGCTACCTGAACACAAGTGTCTACCATCATGTTACAAGCCTTGGTCTCTGGCTGACTTCCCAAGAGGGCTGTGTCATACCTACACATGTTTTTTCTGCCCCAGAACATGTGAAACGGCATTAGACACCTATATTGAAGCACCTGAAGCAACTGAATCCCATTGTTCAGTACAGGCCTTCCCAAAGCAGAAATATTACATCAGTCTGATAAGATCTATTCCAAATTCAGCACCCAGGTCAGGACAGATGAAGAGGAACCTCAGAGCTTTAGGTATTTTTATATACAGTTTAATTCCACTGTTGTCACAAAGGACAGACTCCCTGAAGACCATATCAAGCTTATAGATTTAAGACTGGTGTATTCTATAAATTCACTGTACACTTGAGTTTATATATTAGTCACTGCTATTTTGTAACAGTAGATTGTTATAATAATAACATTTCATACGGCTTCACAGTTAGGGAAGATGGAATAATCATTTGGGAATCCACAGGGGGCCAGTGAAACCAAGTAAATGTTTTCCTATTCAAATTGTGGTGTGAAGGCAAACTTCTTTATCAAAAGTACTGGTACAGATTTTTCAAAATCTCTTTAAATACCTTTCCTACAAACTCTGTCATAATACATACTAATGTTTTTTCCTGACTGCCAATCATGAAATTAATCACTGAATTACCTAATTATTTCTAAGATCTTTTTGATTCTTAGCCCATTCTTTCTACACTAGTTCCCTTTTCGTTTTATAATTGATTTCAAGAACATATTTTAAAATATGCATTACCTAAGAAAACAACTATGATACGAATAACAAATGATTGCTATCTGCTGGCAAAAAAACATTACAAGTTACAATAATTTGACTGAATGTCGAAGTCTGGATAGACAGAAGAAAGTGGGGTGAGTTAGAAAAGAAGGGAACACTAAATACCTGGAAAGAAAATCAATGAATTTCCTAATTTACTCTTCAGAAGTAAGGTCGGCAGGTCCTTGAAATTTGAATGAATGTGTACATTAAACACCAGGTTGCAAAATTGTTATGTGTTTTAGGAGCAAAAAACTCCACAGAATTCTTCTAGAAGAGAAACATATTAAATCGTATTTCAAAATATTTCAAAACCTCTGTTGTTTTAGACCAGGGAGACCCTGGTGCTACTACTTCTGGTGCAATTGATTTACTTGCACAGAAATCATTCATCTATCAGTATGGAAAACATAAATGTCAAAGCAACCATAATATATGTGTACCAATAAAGTCATCTGTTATGCCTTCTTTTCTTTTTTTTTCTTTTTTTTTTTTAACTCAGTAAATAGAAAAGGCTTTATTAACCTTCAGTAGAATTAAACATGTTTTTTTAAAACAAAGGATCACTGGGTAACTTCCATGCAAGAGTTCTTCAGAGGGGACAATGAGCCCAAGCTGCAGGCCAGTAACCAAAAACTGCCAGTGCCAGTCTGTCCTCACCAGTATCATTTAAACCTCCTTGCCTCAGTTTCTTATTGTGGGATCATAAATAACAGTGTAGTAACACTGATGATCTACAAGGTCAACTAATTCTTGTGGCTAATGCAGTGGGTAAATTTAAAATAGTTCAAAAGAAATCATACGTGGGAAGAAACACACATAGCAACACATCTTGGGAGAACTGATGACCCATAAAGAAGCAAAAGCCACTCACTTCTTTCATGTTTTCTAATAGTTCTCCAATCTCTTTATTCAACTTATTCAACCAATTCATTTTCCCCTTTAGGTAGTCTGACTAGATTAAAATAAACAAACAAAAAAAAACCTGCAAAAAATGCCACAACCACATGAAGACACCTCTGCTCAAGAAAAGAAAAAAAAAAAAGGGGAAAAAATTAAGTAAAAAAGAACACATCCCAAATAGTGTAGCTCTGTGTGATGAGTTCATAGATGAAGCCAGAAGGCAATAAAGAAATCCACTTTCATCAACTACATCACAAGAATATGGCTCTAGCGAGGGCTCATCAATCATGCTCCACATCATTAGACGTTCTAGGAACAGCCACGTGCTGAAAGGTGGGAAACTTGGAAAAGAAAATCAACGTGATCTGACCGCTTCTGAGAGCAATGTGACTGAGAAGTGCCTGAGTGCAACGTCGAGTTTGTGCTGCTTCAGGAGAGACCCCAGGCACTCCCCATCGCTCACAGGCTGCACACTCGAGCGCTGCCTTTGCTGGGCTGTGAGGTGACACACAGACCTCCTGCAAGCCCTTGGCAGCTCTGCCCGAGGAGCGACGCAGGGCTATGTCCTATGTTCAGTTTTGGGTCTTGTTATCAACTGAAAACAAAACACAACAAGACGTGGACCAAAAGATGAGGCACTCGGTAGGAGTGCAATGCTGAGGATACTATAGAAGTGACCTAGAGCTGAGAGTTTCAATTTTTTTTCCCCTCTGAAATTATCTGTGGTTTGAATGAGGATTCTTTATCAACATTTGCTCTGACATTTAAAAGTAAAAAAATAACAAAAATAGAAGCTATACACTTGCTGTCTAGCAAAGAAAAGTACCCCACCCCAGAAAAATATTTTAATACTAAAGTTACATTTACGTCTCTGTGCTTTAGACAACTTTATATTTTTGGTCCAAAGTGTTTACTATTAAACAGTGTGATAATCACAGTTCAATATATTCTAGGATCAGTGGTGCTTGTGGAATTTTTAGTTGGTGGGGATCTCGAATTTTAGTAGACGTGCCTGTGCGTCTAATGCAACAGATAATAAAGAGAACAAATTCATACAAAACACGTACAGCGCAGGCTGGAACACTGTTATACCAATTGGCCCCCTCCTCTGCCTCCCTCCCAGAAAAACAAACAAAAACACTCCCATTATTTTGCAGAAGAGGTTGCAACTTTCTCCTACACATCCCTCCTTGGTGCTCAGCCCAAGAGCCTGCACACCCAGGGAACCCGGGGACAGAACACGGAAATCCTACTGCAGGCCAGGGAGGAGCACAAAGGCGTCAGAGAACATGAACTATCACAACAATAGGGAACAACAGAAAAAGGTAAGTTCAAATACAGCTTCCCCAAATGAAAATAGATTTTTAAACAGTTTTTAAAGAGTCTGTCAAAATTACAGTAGGCTAATCCTGTTCCAACCTAATTTAATATTCAAAATCCACTTTAGCAGCTTAAGAATTGAGGTCTTTTCCAACACCATCAAGTTTTTTCTTGTATGCTGCTTCAGGAAAGCTCTACCGGGTCCCACAAGTTCATACCAAGAGCTGACTTGATATATCACAGCCATATATACAAGAAAATGCAAGGCGTAATGTAACAAGGTATTTTAAATATCTATTTTTTTCCTCAAAGGATCTATTAAGAATATAGTTTCTGCTCTGCAGTACCATACACTCTGTGCAACACATTATGACTCTCTGGGGTCAATACAGTATCAGGGAAATTTTCTCCTTTCACCGGCCCCCACTAAATCTCACAAATTCTAGCAGAAATAGTCTGTGTTATGGACCTCTTTATCGCTGACAAAGAAAACAGGTCCAAGATACTGTAAGGTTAATCTTTCTTCACAGCTCTCATCCCTCCAAAGGCTGCATTAAACACCTTCGAAATGACAAAATAAACAGGTAGAGCGAAAACAACAAAGAAAAAGAGACATGAAAAATAACGGTTCTTCCTTTAAAGCCATCTAGAACATGAATTTGAATCTTGCATCTAATGCCTACACATTGTGGCTTACAGAAACATTAAAAATGTATAAACAGAATGTGAAATAGCTTGAAGAACACAGAACACATCTGTTAACCAAATGGAAAGTATCTTAAAAATTAAAGAGGTTGTGGAACTTACTTGGTTTATTCTTCTGCATTGCACACAATCATTATGTGTTCTTCTCTTCTAATTGAGTCCTCTAAGCTATAAGAGATTAATAAACACAAGTGCCCAGCCATAATGTCTGTTTATATCAGTCTTTGATCAAGCCTAACTGCAACAAATTGGGAAGAGTCTTTAAGTAGTAATTATCAGCATTATTAGAAAAGAGCAGCAAAATACTTGCATAACGTATTTCTCTCGGACCAAAGCTACCAGCAGTAGTGAGGAAGGACAGTCTTAAAATGCTTTTGAAGACCTGAAAGTATATGACAGCATGAATTGACCTGGGTAAGTACCTGAATAAAAGTAGATACAACATGCTAAGACTCACACTAAAATAAACCATTTTTGAAGGTAAAGGTATTCCTCATACAGTATTTTCCAGCTATTGTGAGGAGGAGAGAAGGATGGGCATGAAGCCAGCGGGAAAATAAGACTGACTGAGTATAAGCAGAAAGGGCATAGTGGAAGGGAATGTAATTCACTGTAAGTGGGCTGTCTTTAATTTGTATTAATGATATGCATAACACTACTCTCCTGCCCTCTCAGGAAAAAAAAAAACCAAGCAAATAAAAACCAAACCAAACCAAAAAAACTCCAAATCAAAATCCAACATACATTCCAAACCAAATTTTACTGTTTGCATAGGCTCCATTTTGAGGTTGTCAGTACACTGAAAGAATCTACAAGATAATTAATGAGATACAGCAAACCAATAAAAAGGTGTATTTTTCTTCTATGTCTTGTTCTAGTTCATTAGCCAGCAGGAGGAAAGTCTTGGAGCGTGCAACTCAGCAATTTGTCTGTTGTCTCAGAAACATACCAAACATATTTGATATGCTGGAGGGAAAAAAAAAGCTCCTTGACTTCCTTATTATTAATCCACATCTGAGAAGTCATGCAGTTTTCATGCATCCGTACCTGAATAGCCAACAGAAGTGAGAAAACTAGATGCCTATGTCCTTTGGTGATACAATCCAGTCTTTCCATTATCAAAAAAACCCAGATTTTTTTCTTTTTTTAATCTAGAATCAGTGCCATGAATCAAGGAAAAGATAGCCAGTCTTTTCTATAGCACGTTACCATTACACAACTAAGACAGACACTACTACTTCATAAAAGAGCAGATAATTAATTTTACTACCACCAGAAAGGCTCTCTTCTAGAGAGATCTATTTTTACTTCTTCAATACCAGCAAAATATGTACACAGCCAATCCTTATGCAGAGCTAAAGGCAATTTTTAAATTACCAGTTATGATGTTAATTCTTTGCTAACAAGATTTATGATTTATATAGCATGCACCGTTTAATATAACTATAATTTGCTCTCCTGCTGCTAATTGATGAAAAAGCACTGCATACTTTTATTAAACTTTGAAGAAGAATTAAGCATCATTTTCTAATGTGTTATTGTCCATTATTGTACACAAACTGCTTGAAGGAATAAAGATGATGATCTAAAAATCAGTTCCAGGATTACCTTTAACTTCCATACCATGAATGCCTCTGTTACATACCATCAACTAATTAATATAATCTCTTTCTTTGCAGTGTGAGTAACAGTAGAGGAAAATGGAAGGGTAATAAAATGTACAACTAGAATAATGTTGTTTGAGCAAAATTTCCAACTTTGTTACATGCAATTTTCAAAAAAAAATATACTGGTGCATGGGCATATATAACAACTATAAAACAAGCCTTATTTAAAACAAACAAACCCGCTAACATTTCCTTTTAGTTAGTTTATAGAGCTTTCCAATTCCCTTAAAGCTTTTTATTTTAGCTAGCAGAAATTCTGGTAAAGGTAGCCAATGTTTGTTCCCTGACATTTCTGCTGAGAAGAAAAACAAGGATTTGCTCATCTTGCTCTCTGAATCCACAGTACATGTGTGAGAAATCATCAATAGCTCTTGGTTGCTGCTGCAGAATATTTCTGCAAATAATCACTGCAGTTGTAATCCCTGGGCCAACAGATGGGGGATCATCTTTGACTCTTCCCTCGCAAGAATGAAAGCTTAGGTGTCCCAAAGCTACCAACTTCCTATGTAACATTTCCAAAGCACATTTCTGTGTTGTGTGCACATCAGTGCAAACTAATTTGGGTCCCTGCTATTTCAGTTTTGATGATTTTTCCCTCACACAGCTGCTAAAAATTTATTGATTTCAAATGCTCCCAAAAAGCTGCTGCCAAAATTTATTTTATCTGTTTCCCCAAAGCTTTTTATATTTTATATATATATATTATATTATTTATATATATTCTATTATTTATATATTACAGAGTTCCTCCTCTTTGTAATATTTGTATACCTCTGAAGAGAACTTTTCTAAGAAATTCATATTGTGACTTTCCAGTGTACATCCATTTTTAAATGGATTTATGTATATAAAGTTTGCTGTTAAGCTCCCTGGAATAAGCACTGTGCTCCTTGCTCTTTATTTCAAGACCAAGAGGTTCTTGTCATTAATTAGCTTCTTAAGGTTGTAAGGTTTTTACCACCACCTCAGTTTAGATGGATAAAGCCTGAGCATAATGAGATTACAAGAAAGCTCCACTTTACAATTCACAGCATTACAATAATATATTTAAAATATAGTTCTTCATGTACACGTAGCCGGACAAATGCAGAATTATGTATGACATTTACATGCTTCCACCTATGTGCAAATTTTGCAGCCACATCAATAAGGCTTTCTAACTAAGACATCTTTACAAAACACAGATACTTACTCTAAAAGCTTAGGTTAAAGCAAGTACCTTTGGTGAGAGAGAAGACAATTTCAGTTTATTTACAACACACTATTGAAGATATTATTTAAGATGAGAGGGATATCTATCTAAAAGGGCAGAAAACCATGATACCCAGATCGCTCACAGAATTCAGAAGAGACTTTTTCACAAACAAGTTCAGGCCAAGGAAGACTCCTAGGGTTAGTCACAAGTGTAATTCTAGAACAGAAGGTCATGTATGTGCCCTAGGGAATCACAGAGTTTAGACAAAATTCAGTTAATGGAAACTGCTCTCTTAAGATCAAAAAGAGGAACAACAAAATCGAATTTGCTTGATTAAAACAAATTTGATCTGTTTCCAGAAGGGGGAAAAAAGCTCATGTCTGATCAACCGAAATTCTTTGAGGATACTGCCAAGATGAAAATCACAGCATAATTCAACCAATTCTTTTCCAACAGAAAAAAGAAAGAACTCGCCTCAGAGATGTTTCAAGATGAGAGCTTAATTAGAAGATAGGAAATTATTTTTAGAAATAACTAACTTTTAAATTTCAAAATAAGCCAAAGGTTACAAAGTAAACTTTTAGTAAAAAAAACATCTGTTCCCATATCTCCCCATGACCACAAGCAGAAGAGGATCTATACAGACTCAGCCCTCTCAGTGGGAGACAATGGGAATCAGGCAACTGAGTAAGCTTGACAGTATGGAGAGACCAAAACAGCTTTTCACTCAGGTGAATTCCTCGGGAAACCTCAGACCTTTCTGGAGATTAGCACACACACAACGTGTTCCAGCACTTCTGTGGAATTACGATCAATATTTTCAAGTGGGATATCAGCATTATAGATAACCAGTAAGAGCAGAAGAAGATTTGACTTTTAAAATACTCTGTGGTCATAAATATGTGAGCACTGCAAATTTTATCAAACGCAAAAGAAAGCAGATCATTTAAGAGAAGGTGCTCAGGCTAACAGCACTTCAATAGTGATAAGCTTCAACCATTATATTGTACAGCAAAGAAGAAGAAATTACCACAAAATCTGTGCATTAACAAATGACAAAGAGGAAGGAATGTATCTCCAAGATCCCAGAGTCAGTGATGGTGGACGCTGGGGATTGCTGCTGCTATTGGAACAGAGCTATGGGCTACATGAACAATTGGTCTACCAAGCAAGGTATTTATATTGTTTTTTAAAATCCGAGCTGTTGAGACTGTTGTGTGCAGAGAAGAAAGTGCTGAAGTACAGGTGACAAGGGAAAACCATGTGCAGCTGCAATAATGAAACTGGACATGAATGAAGACGGCCATCACTACCACCAATTTTGCAGTTCCATCAAGTTTTACATTCACAGGTCTCCAAGGATTATACAAGTGCCCATTAATGAGGTAACCAGTCTCTGTCCAACTCATTCTCAGATGAGCTAACTAAAAAGAAAAAAAAAAGCTAAACCAAACAGGAAAGATAATAGTTTCTCAAGCTTGCTGTTTTATGATTTTACTGCTATGATTTTATGGCATATTCATATATGAGGCAACATCTAGAGACCTTTCCACTTTAAAAGTGTTTGAGGAGATGAGGAAATGCAGAAACAGGCAAAAAGTTCACGTTAGACTCCTTGGCTCCATCCCCATTTATTCTCCTGCAGTAAATTTGGTGACAGAAAGGAATTAGCTCCTTCAGATACCTGATATCAGAAGCCAAAAATACTGAATCTCCCTCCTGAACACACACACAAAGAACAAACAGTGATCATGACAATGGACCAGAGACCTGTCCCTGAGCGGACAGACATGAGAAGAATTTAGTTAGAAACTGAGAGCCCTTCTGATCACAATGAAAAACTGCAGTGAAGTTTGACAGAGAGAACTCGAATACAAGCAGTCACATTATCATCTGTAATGGGCAATGGCTGCCACAGGCAGCAAACAGCATTTGGATTTTTCAGCACAAACCAGGAGCATCTACACAGAATTCTAGAAGTGTTTTCAATCCATAATTTATGTCATATACCAACAAAGCGTAATAATGAATTTGGAGAAAAGGGAGACTGGTCAGTTGCCACGCTGTGCGAAATGGCCAAGTCATGCTACTATGAAATCTTATAAACTAATGCGCAATAGAATAATAAGGGGAAATACAAATATAGGAAACAAGTAAGAATACTCAGGAACTCTATAATAAAGATGTACAAATACATGCAAAACTAGTAAGCAATACCACATCCAAACAGAGATGACGTGTGGTACAGGTTTGGAGTCCATTCATGCAGTAGCTCAGAAGGTAAAAAAATGAGGAAAAAGCAAATGCTAAAGCACAAAACACAGGTGAACTTAATACAAAGAAGTGTGGAAATCAGGAAGAGCAATACCCACGACAGTAATGCAGTGGTCAGTATAAAGGGTCATTTGCACTAACTGTGGTACAGAGAATTATTATCTCACAGCTTCCAGACAAGCAAATAATGCGCTGTATTGAGGCAGGGAGCAACAGGGATCAGTGGCTTGGGAGACAACATTTTGCATGTGTAACATTCATGCAGTGCCCTGTTTGCAGAGCAAAGACAACACTAGATATAGAGAAAGAGACACATGTACACAAAGTTCGAACAATTAAATGTACTACATCATGCAAATTTCCTCAGAATTGAGCAAGAAAATAGTGTAAAGCTACTGTCAGGCCAACTGAACTAAACGGTCATGAAACTGAAGGAAGGGCCTAGATAATAATTATATACAAAAGCACCAAAGAATAAACACACACAGTGAAGTTGCAGAAAGTACAGACAACACAATCACTGCCTTCAGTTAAAACAAGTGGATGCCTGCTCCTGGCAATGCTAAAACAAGCAAAATGTTCTTATGAGAGATGAGGCTGATGCAAAATAAAGATGCAGCCTGAATATGTCTCTTTAACTTGATACAGCCATCAGAAGCAGCACGAAGCTTATTACCAATCATCCCACCTTGAAGCAGTACGTGAATGAAAAGAAAATCACATAACATGAGGCCAGTGAGATGGTGCTTGAAGGATCATTCCTATAAAAGGGACAGGCAGTACCTTGTGTGTGAAGGTCACCAGAGGAAAAATACACACCTGATTGAAAAGAAATGTCTTGCAGTAGTGTTTGCACATGAAAAGTTTGGTTCAAGGACAGGAAACCACTCTAGTGGAAAAGATCATAAATCACCAGAGAGCTGCTTAAAAAAAAAAAAAATGTAATGTCAAGAAAAAAAGACTGAGATATACATAACTGACTTGGCATCCAGTACAACTGAGTTTACTCAGTCTTACATCCTGCACCTTCCCAGGATGAGGCTCTTTCCCAATAACACAAGTTCTCAAGAACAGAAAGACCTTCCTTCCCTGTGTACCTGAGCTGTGAGGTAATGGCACAAGGCACAATTAGATATGGTGGTAGCTGAATCTTAGTGAGAAATTATCACTGAGAAAAGAAATTCTCTAAATATAAATTCACACGTCTTTTGTAATATGAACAACGGATGCCACACAGACCTCAGTCACAACAAAAGACCTGAGCCCAGTGAACAAATGTAACTCATACAATGGTGTCCAGTCTAAGCAGAAGGAAGGACATTAACACAGTGTAGAAAAAGCCCTCCAGATTGCTGGCTAAATGGTCAGACACCATAAAATTACTCCAACACTGACAAGCAGCAAAACCAGAAGTCAAAAGTTAAGAGAAAAAGACATATATATGACATTCCTTTGTTTAAAGGCATAGAGCTGTTCAAGGAACGACCGGATGTGATACTGAGTGCGATGATCCCGTTGGCACAGCAGTGATCAGCTAAGGGCTGGACTCAATGACCTTGCAGGTCTTTTCCAACCTTAATGATTCTATGATTCCGTGGTTACGTTGAGTATCAGCCTTAACTTCAGCCAGATTTGAAGACAGTCAGTCATTCAAGGCAAATTGCAGAGCAAATCTGTTTAGCAGATGCTAACTTATTCATAAACAAATTGCAGAGGGCTGAGATATATTTCACCAAAAAAAGCCATGTAAATTTATTCATAACAAACCAAGTCATAACTGAGAATGCTGACGAGGACATAATATGCTCTTGAGACTTGATCAGATGACCACAAAAGAAAATGGTATATTTTTCTAAAATCCTATGCTGTCAAGATTTTTTTTTTTTTTTACTATAAGGAAAGATTCAGACTTGTTTAAAAAAAAAAAAATGAGATCACTAGCACTTCCTAACACAAATTAAAC
Organism: Cnemophilus loriae; assembly: GCA_013397755.1. NCBI lineage: Eukaryota > Metazoa > Chordata > Aves > Passeriformes > Corvidae > Cnemophilus > Cnemophilus loriae. The sequence continues at coordinate 62,312 of VZTF01006534.1, read as the reverse complement.
TGTGAAAGATTAACATCTTCAAAATTGGGTAGGCTTTCTGCCATTAAAGCACCATTTCTTTCACCTTTCCTTGACTTTCATTTATTATATAAATATACAGACAAATTTTTAAAGTGTAACCAAGACAAAACAAATGGCACATTTTTTTCAGCTTTGCCTCTTCAGATGAATCAGAAGGGTAGGACAGGTTCCCAAGAGAGGGTGTCCCAGTAGGACAGTGTGACTGCATTCCTGGAACAGTACAGCCATGATCCATCTCCAGCCAGGGTTCCATGGGAAGGGCCTTGTCAATCAGTGTGTCACCACTGTGCCTGTGCCACCACACCTGGCTCTGCAGCAGGGCCTCACAAGCACAGTTCCATCCTCTGCTGTTGGCAGGAGCTGGTGGTCACAGCTCACTACTGCTACTCCCCTCTCCCTTGAACTACACAGGATGCTTTACATGCCTGAGGTCCCATTTCAGTCCCTGCAGACTCACGTGTCTTTTCCTTAAGCAGCTACAGTTTATTACTCATCAGTCGGCACAGTTCTGTTCACATCTCTGACTAATTATTAAAGAACACTAACATAGAGGATTTACAAGAAAATGGACTTCACTGCCTTGGATAAAATCAGTATTAATCATGCAAAGATCTCCTCTGTGCATTTGTAAATGTTGTGGGGAAACCAAGAAGTCTGGCTGTGTCCCAAGAATGTGCTCATAGCACTAGAGCTATCTAGTGTAAAATATCACTTTCTAAGTAGATTAAATAAATACTGCATCCCTCAAATTGAGAAGTTTAGAGTCTTTTTTCAAAGCTCTTTTATAATATTAAAATGTCATTTTTTATGCAAGAAACCTTAAGTCTAGGAAGGCCAGGTAAAGAAAAATAATCCCCTTGCCACACTTCCCAAACAAACTCAAACAAACTAGTTTAGGCAGAAGCACGAGCTTAAGCAGAGTAGATGCCAAGAAGTCCTTCAGCTATTGCAAGTGGCACAACTGCAAGAGATGACTACATCTGAGAGCTTTAAAATAGCAGAACTTGCAAGTATTGTGTTTCCTATCCCTTCAACATTATTGCAGTGTTAGAGGATCCACCTCCTTTTGAAGCAATTTGGTTCTTATTCATTCAAAATTGTTTCTGCAGTGCTAGAAGAAAGAAAAGTCCAACTTCAGAAGCAATGTGGAATAAGCAAGACATGGTCTTCTGTAAGAAAAAGTTAAACAGCTTTTTCAGACTCTTTGGTTGCTAATTTATTCCCTTGGTTGGCAGATATTTTTGGTTAAGTTGCTGGAAGAGTTGTTCTCCTTTGCAGTCAGGGAGAAAGGAATAATTCTTTGAAGACATCTCAATCTGGAGAAAACACTGGCAAAACATTAACTTTGTCCTTGAACTCATGGTAAGGATTGAGCATAAGGGACCACTTGAGAGAGACTAATCCTAATTTCAGCTACCTGAAGTCCGAGAGTCAGACTTGTAAAACGTTAAATTCCTTCTTCATAGCAAGGCACACATCCTTTCTGACCTCTGATCCAGTCTGACCTCTATATCATATGCAACCGTGTCTCACCCAAATAACTTCCATTAAGCTGAAAGTTATGTACTTCAATTTAGGAGTGAAATACTTAGCCTACTGTAACTACAGAACAGAAAAAGCCGAAGCACCAGTGTTACACAAAGCCTTTGCAATGGCCAGGAGCTAATGAGCAGAAGGAAGCCCAGACAGTTCCAAAAGCCAAACCACACCTCTGCAGCACAAAGATAAAACACCCCCAGAGCTCCAGCCAGGCTAAGGCAGAGGAAAAACCTGAATAATCACAGGTCTGCAAGCAAATCACTGCCAAGAGAGGCAAGGGAATTATCTGCATCAGCTTCCTGGAGATTACACTGACCTGACCTACTTCATATCCAGATGTCAGCTACGACCTGGTTTTGATGCTCCCAAGGAACCCTGATTTCACCAAAGTCAAAATACGTAAGAAGAACAGGCAGAGTGCAGAAGAGAAATTCATTCCTGGCAGGCAATTAGCAGAGACCCTGATGTATGAAATATAATATAATCATCATATTAATGCAGAGTTCTACATAATAAAAGCTCATTTCTTTCAGGGTTCACTGGAGGAAAGAAACAGGCCAAGGAAGCTTTAATTGCACACCTCCAGTATGTACAGATTAAAGAAGATCTGACAAAAACGGAGCAAAATAGTTATTTTGAGAGGAGACAATTTCTACTTAAACACAGTGATGCAAGGCCACTGTCTCCCTAGGGCACTGTTCCATCCCTTGAGTGCAGTGAAAGCTAACAAGAGCCACTAACGACATGCATGCGACACAGTAGGTCTGTTGATAATATTACTGGACTTATTAGCACCATTTGTTCCTGTTCAGTAGATCCTGCAACACCAGTGAGTGGTGGTGATCAGCTATGTGTGTATAGTTCTGTTCAGAATTGGCTGCACTCTTACTTTTAATTGGTGAAAGTGAATCCATGCTCCCACATTGCTGGGTTTATGCATAGAACTCGCTTCTCCCCACACTGATTTTACAGCTTCAAGGCCAGAAATACGTCTTTTATGACTTTTACTAGTTCTACATGGATGCACAAGCATACTCATAAAGTGCATCTGATACTAATACATAAACACATTATCCAGCAAACCATGAGCAACCCATCTGAAAGGTGGCAGCTCTGAAAAGCATCACATCCGTATGACACAACTGTCCCAAAGTCGTATCTCATTTAGTTTTTCCATCTCTGCTTCCCTACTTTTATTCTGCCACTAAATTGCCTGACTTCAACTCCCTCTCAAATCCTCCAGCTCTTTCTCCTCCTCTCTCAGATTCAACCAATAGGCCACCTGCCTAACTCATCCAGTGGGCTCACAGCCTTATACTGCCTTTGATGTTTGTGCTGCACCAGTAATCACTTGATCTCCGTGAGGATGAACAGTGCCAAAAGCACCACTGTGAAGCAACTAAAATGAGAAAATAGGACACCAAAAAAAAATAAAAGAAAAAAAAAAAAGGAGAAAAGGATGATATAATAGCCCCTGTTTATATGCAAAACATAAGGCAGCTAAACTCAGCACTGTGACGTAATATAGTACTGACATCTGCACTTTGAAAATGTGTGGTCTAATCTCCACTGGAATCCCTAGTGCTTAATCTGCCAGTCACCACACATGGATTTAGTATTTACTGCCAGGTATTAACTTGCAACTGTTTCAAGCATAAAAATCATGAGGAGTGGAAAATACAGCTAAGAAAACAACTCTTTTCACAAAGATGTCCTACCTCATTTTAACTAAGTAAAAAACCAATCCTCCTGACTAAAAATTTAATATTATGCTATGTATTTTGCTAGTATGACCACAGAAATATCTCTGAAACAGGGCAAAATGTGAGGCTAAATTCTCATTAAGAACAAAACAAATCACGCGGTGGCAGATTAGAACTAAATCTCCTTTACTTTAAGTGGCAGAGGACTGTGGCAGGGAAACTTCTGGGGAGGTTTTTCACCTCTGAACCACACCACCTTCTGTAGCCCAGAAGAGCCTTGAATTTTTACCCCCAGGGTCCCTTTGATTAATCTCGATGTAGATCATGAGTTATAAGAAGACAGTGCACTCCTTAGCCATGTTATGCAGGTTTCCATTCAAAAAGCAAAGCTTTTTCTTTCCTTCCTACTGTTCTTTTCCTTTTAGAAAGTGGAAAAATAAGTAAAATGGATGGCTGTACAAAAGAAAAAATAGGGAAAGATTATCTCTTTTAGTAAGGGCAAGAAACAGCTAATCTGAAACAAATGTAAATAACTACCTCCGGTCTCTACTTCCTACAAGTGAGATCTGAACTGCGCACAATTCAAAGGGTTTCTTTGTGTTACTGTTACAAGTGTCATACAAATTTTGGGCCAGAGGCCTCATTCCTCATCTGCACTAATGAAGAATCAACTATACCGAGAATGTGTTGCACTTACCACTGAGAATGTGTTGCTCACCGGAGCCCACTTGCCAGAAGACGAGACGAAGAGACAAACACTTTGGTACAAATTCATGATTGTGTGATTGACAGTGAAAGAAATAAAGTCCCAGCTCTCTCACTAAGTTTGGATCTCCTGATTTCCAGCATGACTTTCCTTCATATTGACCTGAACTATACACAGCATATTGTGAATATGCTATATGGCCTACACTAAACTGGCATTTTGGGACAAGGGTTTTGGAACTTCCACAGAGTAACTATAAAAGTAACTGTAATTTACGGCTGCATCCCTCATTAGACACTTTCTCACTGATTTCCATTGGTCATCAAATTTCTTCCTCCTTCATTAGCGCTTTCAAGGCAGAGATCACAAGGAATTATATGCTTGAATATGGCAGTTCCTTCACTGACTAAGGGAGTCTCATATATTTTATTCTACTGAATTCAAATGTCTTCTCTCCCCTCTCATTTCAAAAGGTGCAACCAGACAACAAGCATTTTTCAGCCAATTTCTTGGCAGAGCTCCTTTAAACACTACAAAGTCATTCTGCTTGCCAACTCATTTACCAAATACTCTCTTTTGAATTGGAATGACCCTCACTGCAGTAAATTTTAAAATGTAAATGTAGTCGGCAGGCTGCCTGTATTTGCCCAACTAAGAGCCATACATTTATGAACACTTCTGTTCAAGTAAGCAGAGGATACAGGACTAGGTGTTTATTTTATTTTTATTGGCGATCATGTTTCTGTCTGACAGAAGGCTGGAATCTTAAATAAAAAACCTCCTTGAAGTGAAGGTCAGTACAATCAGATACTTGGAACTCAAGGTTTAATTTACCACATGAAGGTTACTAAAGAAAACCATCAGAAACTACTTTGCACAATGTGACTAATGCAGAAAAGCCAGCATACTAATTGCAGCAACAGATTTTTGTATAGGGTGGCTGAAACATTTAAAATGTCAACACAGAATCAGTTTAACTCTCCATCATCCAAACAGTTGTAAAGAGCAACCCTGAGTAAGTCTGCTTGCTAATTGTGAGGTAATGCACCTTAGCACTGGTTCTGGGCAAACAGATCTTTATTACCCCTAGAGAAATAAGTGGGAGAGTTGCTACTGACTGAGGAAACACTTTTCTTGTGCTAGGCTGGTATCTAAAAGCAAATGCATTTTAAAAAAAATTTAAAATACAAATCAAATCACTGTGTAAGAACTACAAGCATGAGCTCAGCAAACACTGAACTCAAAGGTTTCCTTCAAACACGTTACACTTTCAAATCAAATTTAAAAGTTAATTGCTTAATTCTGCTCTGAAAATATTCCAAAATCATTATCAACTGTATGCAAGCCAGATTTTCACAAACTCAAGCTAGTGCTGTACATAACATAAGGGTACATAAGTGGACTTTTGCCTGGAATAGCAAAGATAAATAAGTGCTGTTCTTCAAGATGTCCCAGGACTTAGTTACAAATTAAATAATACATCACCTCATCACCTTCTTCAAGGAGAAATCATGTAGGTGGAACCCCATGAAATGTTTGATCTAGCTACAGACTAACTGCAGACAGACATCTCTACAGCGTTATTGTTATTGACAAAACTTCCGCAACAGGGACACAACCTAATAAACCAAAAGGATCAATTATTTCTGCACTACATTTGTTACCATCTCAGTTCTCCAAGCCCTTTAGGTAATTTCCTTAGGAGTAATTCAAAGCAATGGCAAAGAGTCCTTGGAAAAGTGTGTTTGACTTCATCAGACTTTTGAAAACTTCCGTGAGCAAAGACCCAGCATTTCTCAGATCTATTCTGCGGTCTGTTAAGGATATGCTTACATTAAGTACCAGGTTCGCTTCTCAGCAATACTTCTTCGAAAACACTTTTCTTTTGATGGTCTGGGATCATTTCAGCATCCCAGGAGAGCAGCATCCCCTTCTTCCCCACATTCTCCCACACTTACATCCCCAGAAGCTGGCTCCAGCAGGAACACAGCCCATGCATCGAAGGGCATGAGCAGTCGGTCACAGATTCAACTGCATCTCTATGTGGATTTGTAACTTCACTGAGAGCTCCTTCAAAAGCAAAGCACTGGTAAAATAAAAAATACCAGCAGTATGTCATTAAATACCTGTCTGCACAAAGGTATCTAAACCCTCATATACAAGATTCTGACATTTTGCCACAGCACGTACTGGCAGCTCCAAACACTTCATTAGAAATATGAAGGTATTTGAAGAAATTTCTTCTCCAAATTCTTTATTCCACAGTTCCCAATTCAGAACACAGTTCTCTTACGCATCCTCTTATCTGTGCACTAACTTTATGCCTTTTTTTTAAACCAATGAAATACAGAAGCTGTCTAGACACCGTGTCTTTACTGGCTCTCTTAGATGGCAGTACAGTAGACAAAACTTTCTGATTTATTTGCAGTTGATATGAAATTAACCTGAATTTGGTCAACACAGCAATGAACACAGAGCAGACCACCTCCCTCACTTCATCGGATCACTAGAAACATCCAGCCAGCACATGCAGCAAAGCAACAGAGTTGGAAAGCCTGGAAACAGGAAGCAAGTTGAACAACAACAGACAGACGCCCTTCTGGAAGGTGTGAAACTGCAGCAGCAGGTTCTGGCCTTTGTAAACCTTGGAGGGAGCATTTCACACCAAAGCCAAACCTTGGTCAATCCTATCTTTAATTGAATCATCAATTTTGCTTTTCCTTAACCTGTAAGCCAAACAGGTATCTAGTGATAAAACTATGAATGCAATTTGACACTCCTCAAGTTACAACCTTAGATCCTATCAGCACTCCAGTAAATATGCTGAACTTCTTCAAATTCACCTCAAGAAATCTTGCAATAGAATCAAAACAATAAGAAAGGACCTTTGCCAAATTTTAGCCAACTAAACCACCATTCTACTCACATTGGTACATAAATGAAATAATTGATCATCTTCCCAACAATGCGCAAGATTTATATTGATTGTGCCATTTAAAGAGACTAGAAAAATGCCATCTTACTTCTTGCAGTGAACATAAAGAAAGAGTAATTACAGAACTACTGGATGGAAAACAATCACAGTATTTTAGTTAAAGAAGCTGAGACTAAGTAGTATAATGTACTCATCTCTTGTCTGTCATAATGAAGGCAGTAATTTGTTCCAATACCATTTAAGTATCTTAAATCATTTGGTGCATGGTAAACTTCACAACAGCACTGCAAACATTTAAAAAGCTGTAATTTTGTTGGAAATATGAGTTCAGGATTAGGATGGCAACAACAGGGTGTGATTAAAGTAAGACACTTCACTTTCAGAAGTTCCAGGAGGGGTTCAGGGGCAGGAGAGGGGATGATGTTTCCTTGGAAACTAGTCTACATGTATAGTTGCACTGTTTAATATGGATTAGATGGCACAGTTACTACAAAGCAAACATAATTATTATTCTTTAAACCAAACAAATCTAGAAAACAAACATTTACAATCTCTAAGAAACATAAAAGGATGCTCAATAGGAAAGCTCAAACAGCAAGAGTGCACAACCAGAGCAAAAGAGAACAGTCACGAGTGTCCAGGCTGTGAAAGTAATAATGAGAATAAATCCCATGTGTGTCCTCTTGCGCAATGAATGACTGCCACAAGCATAGTTCAGTCTTTTACTTGCTTGGTCTCCCTACAGTCATAATTAGTAGGACATGTTTCAGTTGGCATAGGTCTTGGAAACAGGCTGCCTTTCAGGAGAGCAAACTCATTTAAAGCCATTTTTGTTAACAAGTATGTCTTTCATATGGGCCACACACAAGATATTTACCGAGAAGCAAACCTTAAGGGGAAAAAAATGTTTATAAAATATTGGCCAATCATCATGCTTTAAGTGCATACATTTTAGCCCCCAGAAACATCTGCTCCTGACCTGGAACACAGTTCTGAATGGCCTTGATTTTATGATCACTAGAGGTCTCTAATGTCAGCAGAAGGACTGCAGCAGTCACTTGCCCTGCAGACACCCATGCACATGGTTAAGTCTTTAAATATGCATCCAAACACAACCTCCACAGAAAACACGAGTGGAAATCAGCTGAAACTAAAGGCTATAGCTGAAGGCAAAGAAATCTCATACAGTTTACAATGAAGTCAACCACTGAAAAATTTTTTAAAAGTCTGCACAGTTTTCATCATTTCACCTGCACTGTTAAATTACAGGAACCAACAAAAAAAGATAAGGAGAAAGAGAATATTTAAATCACTGTGGGTTTTAAGCACTTGAAGCTATTACACTCCTGCGAAATAAAATGATAGGAAGATAAAGCTGTTCCGTTTTTTAGTCAGAGACAGATCAAAGTCGGCCCTGAATTGCAAGTCTATTTAAATCAGTTTTTGATACAATAAATTAAATTTTCAGATACAGAATGCAAAAATTCAATAGAAAAATTGATCTACAAAACCAGAGCTGTTACATGAAACATTCCCTGATTATGAGCCACCTAAATAGCTGTCAGGTCTCCTCACAACTTCATGTTAAAAGACACACACTTATGACAGAACAAAAACACCACCATCACGTTAAATCCAAGGCCTATATGCAATTACTGCCTTGCCATTCCCTTTTCTTTTAGAAGACGTGCAGTCATTTAGTAGAAGGTATTTGATAAGGAAACACTGAATAAGTACTACAAACTGTTGGTGAGAGTCTGTTCACATGTTGAAGTGAACCTAAATTTCCACATGGGGTGGAATTTTTTGTTTTCAGTGATCAGCAAGGCACTGTATTTTTGTGCAGTATATCGATGGTGCTGAACTTCATTACACTGCGAAATTCAAAAGCAACCTCTTCTTATGAAAGAAACTCCATGAAAGAACATGAGCAGTATATCTCGTGACTTGGAAAATATTCTCAATAGTCCACAAAAATTTCCTATCACAAGTAAAAAAAGAAAAACAAGACCAAACTACCACCTTTATTAAAAAAGCACATAGACAGAAAAATAAATTCCTAATTAACAATTAGTTATCTATAATCACAGGATTAGACATACTTTTAAAAATTACTAGCTTTTAAGCATATTAAATAGTAAAATTTAAATGCAGCCAGGTAAATGTTACAGACTTGCATAATTCTTGGCACCATTTAAAGCAGCTGTCTGGGAGCTGTACATCAGTATGAAAACTGTATTTTAAGCACAATCTATACAGGGTCATTGTCTGGTTTATTTATTACTGTTACCATGATCTATGGTAGTGTGATGACCGTCACAGTCACGACGGAGTATGACAATGGAGTGTCACACTACTCCCAAAAAAGATAATTTATGGTAACTTCACATTTCTCATTTCTAGCGGTGACCTAGCACAAAGTCTTACTAGAGTATAATTCTTGCAAAATACAGGACTGCTGATGTCAAAATCTATTACAAAAATTTCCAGTGATTTAAACATAGTTTCAGATGGCATTGATTAAGAGCTCTAAATCAACTGAACACTCCTCTTAAATATCTGTCATTTAAGAAACAAGATCACAACGAGGAGGAAAACCCCCAACATTTATCAAAGGTAAATGAGTTTCAGATAGCTTCAATACTCTGTGCTAGAAAGACACCACAGAGGTGGAGATGTCACATATAAAAACAGAGATGTTATTTATATTTGCTCCTTCTCTAAAGTTAATGCTCAGCCTTCCAATGCAGAGTTGCCGTTTTTCCTCTTGTATGGAGATCAGAAAAGGATAAAAAAGATGAACCTGCACTGAACATGGGCCTTTCCTGTCCCTTTGACATGCCTGTGCCCACTGCTTAAATCCTCTACGACCAAGGCAACAGCTGATATCTCCACTGCTGGAACAGGAGCTGCACTTAAATAGCAATTTTTTATTTCCTAAATAGATCATCTGATTATCTCACAAGATAACTAGCAAAATTCAAGAATTTAAAAAATTTAAAAGTAAAGTCACAAAGATGGTAAATCTGAGCAAGACATCATTTGCTCACAATGATATAGTAAATTACTAGAAAAAAACTATTTCTGGCAATAAACGGCAAAGGTCTTCAAGAGGACCATATAAGCTCAACTTTCATTTCTTCCTTATACTTAAACCATTTCTGTTTTCTGAGAACAAAATAAGGAGGAGAAGGTAAAACAAAGAGTATTAGAGAGGTATACAATCTGTTACAAATGTCCACATTTAGGCTTCTATCATTAAAAAATATGTAGATATAAAAAGTCAAGTCTATTAAATTGTCCTGTCTTAGGTTTCAGAACTTCTAGAAGTACGTCTTACTATTTTTGTTTAACATCTTACCACACACCTCTCCATGTGTACCGGTCTGCAATAAAGTTGTTCTGCTGACTTAAATGCAGCAGTAGTAAAGTTGTGCAAGAAGCATACTAAATTAAAGCATTTTTTAAAACAAAGTAACCACTGTAATTTATAGGTGCATACTGAATAGAGAGTAACTTACTACCTGCAAAAACCCAAACAAACCAACTAATCTGTCAGCCAATAGTAATCAATCAGGTCTGCTCCCTAGGGTTTTTGGTACTGTCAAAAGCATTTAGGAATAACTCCAGTGACAAAGCCAGAGGAAAACCTTCCAACTTGTCTGTCTAGTGAATACATCTCAAGTAGTAGCAACCAAAATCTTCAACACATAGTTTATTTGCAGCCCAAAAAGCACATCAAAGAAGTTGTCAAACAATGGACAGAGGACAGGAAGCAACATCACTTGGATGACATTCCTTATACCTTACTAAGGTATAAGGTATTTCATCATACTCATGATGAAATGCACAGGCTTTTCTGGCTGCTGGGAGCAGGACATGGAGAACCAGAAGAGCATAAATAAAGCTCAAGATTGAAATCACATTTTTGTTTGTTTGCAGACCTGGAGAACCAGAAGAGCATAAATGAAGCCCAAGGGAGATGGAAATCACATTATTTGTTTGTTTGCAACTTTGTTTTCTTAAGGTATATCTTGTCTCTAGCTAATTTTAAAAAATTAAAAGGTTCTTGTAAACTTTACTTTCATAGGAACTTTTTAATGTCATCTCCCCTTTTACCCCCCATTTCATCATCCCATGTCCATTTGTGAAACCACATACAAACTCATGAGTTATTTCACTGTCATCAAATCTACAATTTTCAATGAAAAGCCAGCTTTCAGCAAAAACATTCCCTAAAGCAAGCTACAATTGCAAGGAGCTCCAGATAGGCAGAGAAATCCCTGTTCTTTCAGTCTTTGTAAGCAAGACAGGCTCCTCACTGGTGCCAGGGAATACAAAATGCTGCCCCTTATGTTGCCTGGAGTAATATTTGAGGTCGTGCCTTTGCTTATGCCTCTTCCTCTCTCCACCATCCTCTCTTCAGCAAACCTTCCACTGGAGTCAATTACAATTTTGCTTGAGTAAGCACTGCAGGGTATGGCCTGTTGGCATTAAATAAGTCATCATTTTTAATTGGCATTTTAAGTTCCATCAGACTACAGACTGTACCTCACACTGCCTTAGTAAATGTTTGCACAGGGTAACAATTTGGATCATGTTAATATTCACAACTGATCCAAATATACACTGTACAAATACTGAGGTTAGGTGAGTTATTTCAGGACAAAAGACACTGAGATCTATTCTTCTTAAATTAGTATGTATTTTGAAAGTCATAAGACAGCGTAAAGTTATTTATTACAGGGCATGCACATATTTCTTTTAGATAATTTGGTCCAGTGCCAGTAAGGATTGTATATACAGAAGACCTTATAAAAGCTTGCTTTATCAGTAAATTCATCCTAAGCCTCTTTTTAAGTGTAACATTATTCATCTTGAAAAGGCTATAACAGCATGCTCACCACTTTTCATGATACACTAGCTGCTATCAAAACACCCCAAAAGCTCTCATTATTAGGCTTTTCTCACCAATATCACTCCTCCTCCCCCTTCAAAAGGGGTATTTAAACAATTTTGCTTGTTGTGTTAGCTGTATTACACATTCAGGATGTCTGTCCTTTGAAGCACATGAGACTAGAATTTGCATGAACCTCAACAAATGTTGTAGAACATAACGTCAGATTTTTTTAGGTTTTTTTTTTTAGGATCCTAAACCACTTAGTGTGAAGTTTGTCCTTCACGTATCCAGAATTCTATTATGCTATCTTCCATTTCTACTCACACGTGTGCTTCTGTTACCTTATGTGGAAATACATGGACAACACTAAATTACTCTAACATTCCTAGTTTTTCCCCCAGTTTCTTCAAACAAAGAACCACAGAGATTGGAGTGAATCTTACAGTAATTCAGAAAGTGCTTTTCTTTTTTCCCCCAAAGGAAGTCCCCATTTCTTGGAGCACCAATCTATTTCAATCATCCTCATGCTCAATTCCTGATGCATATTCAGGATTAATGACAGCTAAGACAGAGCAAATACTGAGGTTGTGTAAGATTAAGTCATGCTTACAGAGAATGGGTAACTAGAAACTTAAAGGAACACATTTGCTTATGTACGCTATGTTCATGTACAGACAGAAAAAAAAGTGAAGGGAAAATATTTTTAGAGCCAAAAAGAGTGGATTGTTTCTGTAGCATTCTAGAGTTAAAAGGCAAAGTACAATCAGTCCCTTAGTAAAACTGAATCTGACACCGCTTTTCTACTGAGATTAGGAATTATCATCTTGCAAACCCACAATTTGAAGCATCAGTGTCAACCTGTCTGGAATGCAATTTAGATTTTTCAGTAACAGAAAATGCCTACTCTTCTATAGTCATTAGTAGCTGGCATAAACAGTCTGACAGTATTGAAAGTGAAGGCCCCGACAGTTTGCAACACTAATCCAGTATTTTGCAGTAGCTCTAGAACTCTAGAGGCAAAAGAAACACATCTCTTTAACCACAATCCCTTTTATTTTTAATTTTTGTACTGATGATTTGCAAATCTTTTTCTGGGACCAACCTGATTTTTGTTGAAGAGCTAGAAAACACACAGTGGAGATAAGAATCACAAACATCTATACACATTATTAATTTTCTTATAATTAAAAAAAAAATGAGCTAATCTAGATTAGCAGTTATTTCTTAGAAATTAATCTAAAACCAACCAGGAAAAAAAAAAATGTTTCTTTTGAAATGGAAACGTCTGAGATCTCTCATTCCCTCTAGTGGCCACTGCAGCTAAGAGACAGGATTCAAAAATGTATGTGAACTGCATTCTTTCATTTGATATATGTAACTAGACTGGGCTCTGCCGTGATGTCGCATTTTAAGTGGAACTCCCTGAAGAAATCAATAGGGAATTCTGCTTAAAAAACAGTAGCATATTACGGCCCATAGTTGCCTAAGGAAGATTTCCTCCCTGCAGGGACAAAAATGAAGGTCATTCTCTAGGAAGAGAGCACTAGGGCTGGGCTTAAAGTAATTGAAAATTACATTAACATTTTGATTGTTTCTCATGTGTTGTGCTTGCCTGGGCCTCAGATCAGCAAATATAAAATAGAGATTTAGGAAATGTGAATCGGAAAAGAACTAGTGCAATTCATGGTGAAAGGCACATAATGTAAAACAAATAGGGAAAGGCAAGCTGCTTTTTAACAAGACTCACTTTGATCTGACAGATCAAGAAGCTGGAAAACCTTCAATCTATTCCTCTTCCTCAAAAAAAAAAAAAAAATCTATGCTTTGTGCTTACTGCTATGTTCAAAACTCCATTGAAAAGGGAAAAACACTAGTTTAAGAGTAGAACAGCAACATGTGAACATAACATCGAATTACTTAGGTCTAGGGAAGAAGATAGATAGGTACTACAGAAATTTCAATCTTGACCTCAGTTCTTCCCCATCAAGATAAAGGAAAACTTTGAGGAGTGTAATATATGTAGAAGAGAACAATTCAAACTACTATTGCTAGTTTCCAGATTAACTACAAGCACTGAGAGAAAAAAAACGAAACAAAACAATACAAAATCCTGGATTTTACAGTTCCTGTTCATGGTGGATTAATGATTGAAGATAAATAAAGCAATTGACTTACATTGTGAAGGAATGGCAACTACTGAAAGTATTAAGATATTATTAAACTGACAGCAAATGATACAAAGCCAGTTCTGTTATCCTCATTTTAGAAGAAACAGACGAATTGGATTTCTGTGACAGTAGCACATGTAACCGACTGAAAAATCTGGAATTAGCCTGCTTATAAACATAAGACTGGACTCATCACACTGGAAGTTTGATTAAGAGCATGAAAATAGAAAAACTGAAATATACTTCTATTAAAGACCCAATGAGCAATTTGCAATTTAAAATGCCTCTGTCTGCCTTGAAAAAAAAATTGAATAAGCATCACATAGGATCTCTATACAGAAGCATCTGCAAATACTTTTGTTCTACTGCAAGACTGTAAAATATCAGTTAAAATATCATTCTCACTTCCGAGCATCACACATCAAAAAAATGGAAATGAAATGGTGAATCCAGAGAATGATGAGCAACAAGGAAGATCAGACCAGAGATTCTTAAAAAATATTGGGAAAGGCTAGGGTAAATGCTTCCATTAATTCGAAGGAGAGATGACAACGAGATATGCTTCAAATACATAAAAGTACAAGTAGTAAAGGGATTAAGTTTCAGCAAGACCGATAAGGACAACATTTTCAGACTGTAATGAAATACAGCAGTTTAGCCTGCAAGGTCTGGCTTATTGAAGGTGTTAGGAACTAGTTAGACAATCACCAGCCCAAAGGACCAATATAGCTGATCCTGTCTCCGGGCAAGATCACAGGGGTGGATCACAGAGGTCCTGCCCAGGCCTGTAAGCCTATCAACAGGTGAAGAACAAGGCCAGTCACTGAATCTGAAAGACAGAAGATAAGAAGCAAAACAAGTGAATTAACAGCAAATACTCTTTAACACATTAGCTTACCAGGCCACAGAACTCATTACCAGGGATAAAAAGAGGCTGAATGTTAAATACCTTCCTAAAAGCAACCACCCACATTTACAGACACTGAAAAATATCCTCAGCCTTACCAGGACTCTACAGCTATAGCACTAGTAATGGGATTATTTACGGTTGTTTACGTGTTAATTTTGCAAAACAAATCATAGTTCACTGGAAGGTAAGTGAGGGTGAGACTGATTCCATCCACAGTTTCCTGTCCTGAAAGACAGAGCACTAATCTGCAGGCCCAGACATTAGGAGAAAAATATTGCCTGTCTCAATACTCACAGAAGGCCTAGAAGAACACTGCATTGCAAAACTATTGCATTATCATCTGTGTTTAACTATGGCTTGTGCTCTGCTAAGCAAGTGCTCTCCCTTTAAAAACAGTGTAGGTATGAGGTAACAAATTCATGGGAAAGGGCGTGCATTTCTGGAGAAGAGAAAGAGCCTTCTCCCATGAACTCCACAAAAATCAGAACCAGATTTAACACATTTATCTTCCCAGAAAGTCAGTGCTCTCTCACCAACATTTAACGTTTCTTGCCATGGAAACTAGTAAGAAGTGGGTGATGCTAATTGACCTACACTGTCTTTCAGCTTCACATCACCAGTCCAAGTTCTAACCAGGCTCGTGAGCGTTCAAATGGCATCAGACCTAAGTGACAACAGATGAGACAAGCTCAGTAAGAAATGGAATTTCCACCATTCACAAGTGTATCACCACACTTTATTACTGCCTTCCAAGTTCAACTACAGGCCAGATGTTCTACCCTGTTCTGACTGTACCCAAGACAGTGATCTCAGCTCAACACACTTCTTTAATGTGCAAACCAACAAAAAAACCCAACAAACCCACCCCCCACAATAACAAACAAAAGTCCTTAGAGAACCACCTTCCTGCTGTGATTTTGTGTGGAGATTCTGGTTCCTCAATGGCTTTTTTTCTACATTACCCTAAAAGCAGGTGTTTTTCTCCATGTACTAGAAATGTGACGGTACTTTCCCAATACAAGGATTTGCTTTGTCAGAAAATGGGAACTAGGTCCTGTTTCTGACTGACATTACTAAAATACTACATCTTACACAAGAGTAATCACCCACTATTTACATAGCTGTTATCAAAATCTGCATGGTTATGCTGTTCAGATTCATTGCCAATCATTCCTTCTCACCAAGTGGATTTAGTGGTTAAAAGTCATAGTAAGAACAGTTATTTCTATTAATTACTGTGCGGGTAAATATAGAAGGGAGACGCTGCTTTCTAAGGCTCGGAGACCGAACCTTAGTTAAAGCACGAGAGC
Organism: Cnemophilus loriae; assembly: GCA_013397755.1. Lineage (NCBI taxonomy): Eukaryota > Metazoa > Chordata > Aves > Passeriformes > Corvidae > Cnemophilus > Cnemophilus loriae. Next base: position 46,120 of record VZTF01006534.1, on the reverse strand, counting down.
TTTGAAAACGGCACATTAAAATACACGCGCATGTGAAAAAAGTCCTAACAGATCCTGGTATTTCGTTTAAAATTCCCGGAGCGCCCTCTTGTGTGAGAAGTGTCAGACACTGCGTGCAAGGGTGAAACACGACCGTGTTTCGAAAGTGCAACAACCTAATTACATTCCCTCTTATCACCCCGTAACTTGGCCTGTTTCTGACAGGCAATTTTTTTTTTCCAACCTGTTTCACTGGATTTCTATTCTCACGGACACATGAGCAGGCAAAGTCAAAGCCAAATCAGTGCAAAATAATCTATTCCTTATCTTGTCTCCTAAATAGTTTCCTCCAGCGTTTCCCTACTCAGCTCTGCAGGAGTGATGCTTCCTCCAGGCTGCAGCACTGGCACATACAGACCCTAATAAAAATAATAAGAAAATACCAGCCGACACTCTGAAGCTGATAGGAGAAAACTGAAAGAAGGGAATTAGAACTGAGAGGTGAGCGAGCAGGGGACTCAGCTTGCTTTTCATTGTCCATCTTCAAATCAGACAGTCAGCAATTGGAAATTTCCAGAAAATAATGGTCTACTTACGCTGGAATGTCAGCAGCAAAGCATCTTTTGTCACAGAGCAAGATGAAGACTGAAAGGCATCTCAGACACTTGCCCGAAGGTAACATACTGACAAACGCCACAGATTGCAAACTGGCAGGTGCTCATTAAAAGCCCCAAATGCGAGCAGCCAGGGCAAAGCCAGATTTACCAGGGAAAACGCACATGTTGCCCGTTAAAGCTGCTATCAGCACCAAGAGTAGAGCAGACTCAGAGCTACTGAGGAAGTGTGGTAAAAACAAATAGGGAGGGAGGCAGATGGAAGGACCCGCAGTGAAGGTAGCAAGATAAAAGAAGACAAGGGAGAGGAAAGGAGTTTACAAGTTGAATCCACATAGAACGTGACATCTTCATCACTAGAGTTACTCATTCTTTTAATTCTGTGCTTGCCTTCCCCTAGCAATTAAACTGAACGTCCTTGACAGCCTGTCTTCTGTAGCAGTACAGAACTAAAACTACACGTCAGCTTCAGCCCTTTATGGTCCCCCATAGTATTTTAATTTTCTAAACTGGAGATTTATGGAAATGCTGACATTCATCTCTCGGTTAAAATATTATCATGTTGCTTACAAATACAGACTTTTTCTCCGTTTAGCTAGAAGGCTGACAAGACAGGCTTCGCTGTTTTCTAATCATTTCCCTGCGCAAGATGGGCTGTGAATTATGTGAGCTTTATCATCTTAATGCTTACATCTCTAAAAGCATCTGGTCACAGACATGCTTTTGCTTACTGTATTCTTTAAACAACAGTGGTAATAATTAGCAACTCTTGAGCAGCCTGATTATCATATGAATGGACAAACAATTGAAAATGCAGATGAATTAGGACCCAGCAAACATTTAAGTCTTCAAAATTACAGAATCTTTAGCACAGATGTCATTCAAAAGTATACTTACCGCCACACCATTACACTAAATACCACTAACAGCAGGCTCTAAATTGCACAAGACTTCGGGTTTGATTGAAGAGACTTCATAGTGCTGACAACCTCTTTCCCTTTGCAGACACTTAATAAGGAAACCTGAAGTCGAGTTAGTGTGCTTCCAGCACCCTTATTAAATTATTATTCATAAAAATATATGCTTTTTGTCTTGTGTTTGTATCTTCTCAGGTATAAAAAAGTGAATCTTTATGTAATTAGATCTGCATTTATGTTGACAAAACTACTAAAAAAACCCTTGATGTGACTGAGAATCTACAGTTACTAGAAACATTACCATCCATTACAAGTGAAAGAGAAGTCACAAACAATCATTCCTCATATCTTCAAGAAAAATCTTAAGACACAAGCTAGAATGCTACGCTGTCCTGCTGAATGACAACCGCATTTATTTCTGCCTGGTACTTCAAGGGGCTTCTACAGGACAAAGCTTTTAAAAAGGCAAAACTCTTCATAAAACCAAATATGAAGCATCATTATTTCTAACTCTGTGTTAATTATCCTCAACAGAATTAAATGGGATGTCATGCTGCAGAGCACTGGCAAAGCGTTAAGAAAGGCTAACAGAAAATACAAGTTCTGTCATCCTTGACATTCACTTTTGTAAAAAGGCAAGGAAACCAGACCTAGAAACAAAATTACTGCAGACACCCTTTCATGAAAGAGGCTAACCATGAAAATTAGAAGGTAGACAACTGCAATTCAATATAGGCTCTTCTACATCAGAATGAACATGCAGAATAACGATCAGCTACAGCCACCAGTGCACACGGGCTGCATCTAATGAAAAATAATGCACAACTTCTTCACCATATGTTGTGATATGGGCATGTCTGTCACCAGAGGGATTCCCAGCGAGAAAACACTACACATAAACACCAAGGTGCGTTAAGAGCTATTTATAACAAAAGCTGTTCTCTATTTTACAAGTGCCTCCATATGCCAGGCCCACTCACTGCCTTCCCAGAGTCCTACTTTAATAACATGAAATTCCATTAAATCTTCAGATAACAGCTAGCCATAAGCCAAGACACTAAGACATTCCTCTCATCCCACAAAGGAATGAATCCTAATGGAACATGTGTACAGTTGTTAACCCATCAATAGTCTTTCCTCTCTGCCCATATCCTCAGTGTTGTAAGAAAGCCAGAAGTAGGCTGGGATCAGTCCAAACATTTACCTCCCTTTTTCTCATACACACATCCTTCCCCTCATTATTACATGTTCTCTTCCAGACCATGGTAATATTTACATTTAGTGTTCCCTGTGTGAACACTGAGGCAGATCATAGCATATATAAATTATTTCTCTCAAAAACAGTGAAGCTTCATTTTTTATTAGCAAGTTTATCATCTTGGTTTTCTCCAGTCCTTTTACCAAACTGTAAATTACATCCTCCGAACTTTCAGATTTTATTTGCAGAGTTATTTAGTCACCTGAGAGCCACAGCAATATCTTAATATACCTCTATAATGCCTTCCTGGTTTTGCTTACAGCTTGGGACAAAAGACAAGGGAAAAAAAGAACACTGAAAAAACAATCCCTGCACCAAGAAGCAAGAAAAAAAACCAAAACAAAACAAAAAATTAAGGTGGATTAAGAAAAAAGTAAAGAAAGTAAGTGAAGAAAGCAAAAAAATTTCAACACACAGCACTCTTGACTGTCTCCAAATCCACAGTAACATTCCTCCAGTACTTCAGGGATTGACAGACAGCATATTATAAGCAGCACCCATCACTTTTTCCTCAAAGATTTTTAAAGCCCAGCAGTGTCACTGTCACCCATTAACATCCCAACTGCCTGCAGAACAATTCCCCTGGCCTTGGGTGTCCCACAGCACAAGGCACAGAGCTGTCTCATCTCTCGTAGGTCTGTTGCCTCAGCAAATCCAGTTTACACTTTTATTTGTTTCTTTCGAAGCAAAATCCAAGCTGGGTCACTTCCCCAGGAATGAAAATTAAAGTTAAAAAAGCATCTGAATTTGTTTCTCCTGACAACACTCTAAACAAGAAGCTAAGAAATAATTTTCTCTTTATACAAAGGAGAGTATTTAAGGCTTCAGTAGACAGCAGCTTAGATCATCCCAGCAATCAATCCCAACCAGCAGAATCTAGGTCAGTGAAATGGAATGGAAGTCAGAGGGCTTCAAAGAATGAAACATTCAATTGTTAAGAATTATGGAAAAAGCTTAAGACCTGGTTAGGACAAAGGTCATATTAAAGCTGCCAAGTGGAAATACAAGAGCTATCTGGAAAATAACCTCCTTCCAAATCCTATATGCAACAAATGCCTTTGAGAATTTGTCAAGAAACAACAAAAAGGAGACTTTGCGGGGTAAATAAAGAAACAAATAAATAAATATGCACTGCCATCTTGGAGCTGTAAGTAAATATTTATTGCAGAGATCACAGGCTTCACCAAGACCATCTCTGACATTATCTCAAGACTAATAGAATTAGACCCTGTATTTTACTTAGGAACTTTCTACTAGGACAGAAAATAGCTGCTGTTACAGACAGGTCTCCCTTGGCCTTACAAATGGCTGAAAGCAATGTGAGACTTAGCAGTTAAGACACAATACAGTAAATTAAGGTAATATGCATTATTTCATTTTCCTTCGTGCTGCAGCAGGAATGTAAAACCTCCCAATTCTGTTCCACATCAAGACTACTCTGTGAAAGTGCTCCGCGCAGGCTCTGCTCAATTGCTCTGAACACAAAACTCCAGCTGACCTACAAATCCACACGGCTATTACACATCCCACACTCATCACACCTCCAGAAATCAGAGCTGCTGTGCAGGACTGTTGACAGAACCCCAGCTACTAGAATTTTGTTAGTGCTCCGAGTAGCTGTCCTGGAAGGTGAACGGGACCAGGTAATTGAAAATCCCAATTATTCAGAAGCGTCCTAACTGGTCCCTACAGCTCTCTAACAATTCTTAAGCACAATATGGAAACAATGCCATGCCCACTATTCCCCCAACCTCCAATTAAACCTACAAGTTACAGTTAATTGCTTACGTGTGCCTGGGGGTGGGGAGGAGGGCACCCACCTACAGCTATCCAAGTTTTTCTGCTGGAAAAACAATACCTCAAAACCCACTCCCTGCAAAAGGAACAAAGTAAAGCACAGAGCTCCAAGAACATGTACTCAGGCTCCCGAATTGCCAGTGTCAGGAAAATCCACAAACGTCAGAGGTTTATGTCCAAAAAGGAGACAGAGGGGTCCTGCAACTTTATTGGGATAAAGAGAGAGAGTCCACCAGGGCACATGCCCGTGGGGTTTTCTCTCTCGAGGTTTCGGGACGCAGCCTCCTTTTATCCTAAACTGCCAGCCGCATGGTGACCTCTTCCTTTTCCCATCGGCTGAGGTAATAGGAAGGTACAGCCTTCCCGAACCACCTACCACATACTCCCCCCCTGAACCTGTCATTTTACCTCAAAGTTCAGCAGTTCCGGCTCCTGCAGACCCTTGGCTGTTTCAGCAACCAGGCGGTCTGGGCTCTGTAGCAAACCTGCTGCCCAAAGTTAGTGGAGATATTAAGACCCATTTCAAAGACGCTAACACCCATACTCTCACCCGTCAAATTGTTTGTAAAGATATTAGCTTTCCTCTCATCAGCATCGAGTTTGTTCTGCTTACCACGTGAAGGCAAAACAATAGAGCCTGTTGTGCTCCTCGTGTTTCTTTACAGTACAAAACAGAATCCTCCTGACCATTCCTCATTAGAAAGCCTGTGACACTTCCAGAATTCCTCCAAAAGGGATCTGCATTGCAAGGACAGGTTACAGGGCAGCTTTTCTTAAAACCTCAATTTATGTGGCACAGAGAAAAGCTTTGCTGTAGGCAAGAAGTGAGGAATCTAGGTCACACCTTGCAATGAAAAACGTAGACATTTAAGAGATAGAAAGACTTTGATGTGTTCCATACTATTTTAAACCATGCCATTCTGTACGGACTCCTGTGAAAAAGATCTTCACCTTGCTCACAAGCAAGATGTAAAAAAGCAATTACTTTACACTGATCTTCCACTATTCTCTCAAAACTTCTCAGACTCTTGTTTGGGGTTGGGTTTTGGGGGGTTTTATGTTGGTGGTCGCGTTTTGACAGAGTTTTTTTCAGGTTTTGTGTGTGTGTTTTTTCAGCTCAGCATTGTCTTCGAGTAAGGACAGAAGATAAAAATATTGAGAACAAGAAAGGTCAAGTCACTTGACCCCATCCACAGAGTTGGGAATGGAGGATGCCTCTCCATGGTCCAGTTTTATTTTAATAAATCTAGACTTGCCATTGCATTAAAATAAATGCACAGCTATATAGTGTTATTGAACTGGAATGGAGAATATTTTTTGTGGACACGAGAGCTTCAAAATATATATAGATGATCTGTTAACTACAACCCTTCTTCATTATTTCAAAGACACTCCTATCATTCTTGTTTCTGGACTGTATTTTTCATCAACAAAACTCTTCTACCAGGGATGTGATCTAGTACCAGTGGGTATAGTAACAAAAAGTGTTTTCACAGCAGAGTTTAATTTTCCTTATATGCCCAATAATGTCTAAGTTGCTATCTGGAAAGCTTAAGCTTTTGGAATACATAGAAAAAGATCAGAAAGTCAGATTTTAAGGGTTAAGAAAATATATTTACTAGACAGTGGGAGGCTATAAACCACTGGTCACAAGCAACAGATATTGATGTTTATCTCTTTATTTAATGTGCCCAGCATTGAAGCATATATATCCATTACATGCCACAATTTCATCTTCCTAACCAAAATGTGACTTGAAAAGACAGCTTGAAGGTTACAGACACTATTTGCAAGTTTTCAACAGAATAATAACTTTAAAAAAAAAATCTCTAATATTTAAATGTAATATATGGCACTTGCAGTGCTCTACTATTTACTACAAGGTCTTCTTAATGCAGACACACATGAAGACAGTTTAACGTCAGTATTATCAAAAATATTAACATTTAAAAATAAAACAAAGAATCAGCAATATCAAAATTACCTCAAGAATGCTCTTCTGTGTTTACAAAATACTGGCTGGTTGATTCTCATGATAAAAGAAAATACTATTCTCTAAACAATTGGGAGGGGTGTTAATTGAGAAAAGTGAATACAAGCAGATTGTCTCACATTTAAGAAAACAATCTGAATAAGGATTAACACGCAGGACTTCCCATCTCCCAGCCTAATGGTCAGATAATCAGAACATGGGTTATTTACGTAGCAACAAACTTCCTATTTCCAAGGGCCACATTTGGGGCTTTAAAGAGTAACAACCTCTTTAAATACAACAGAGCTCCATAATGTCTAGAGATGTTATGCAGGTGAGTGTCATATTTAATCAGATGGAAATGCTACAGTACTATTTTCCACACTCAAAGTTTGCAAACAACTGTCTTTTACTGAAAGAGAAGCTTCTCTTCAAGTAATGGTAGACTTCTCTAGACTGCACAGAGGAACTATGCTGAATATCTTCCTTCCTCAGGTAGCTGGGGAAAAAGTATTTGGAGTGGCATGAAGAGGCTAAGGAGGGATAGTTTTTCAGTGTCTGTTTCAAGAACAGAAACAGGGTGCATCAAGTGAATTTAGAGGTGTTTCCTGTGCATGTGGCCGTCCTTGACACAGGACACAATAAAACTCTGTGGGTTCATGAGTAGACTGTGCCAGTTCATTAAGGGTTGTGGAATAAACACAAACCACTGCTGACTCAGGAGGTCTGCCCTCCCGGATTGCTGAGAGCTGGAAGAGAGCAGGGGAAGAACTCTGATGCTTGCTTTGGTCTTTTATTTCTGCCAAGCAGGCCTTCGGTTTCACCTTTCACATACAGCCAGGCTTGTATGTGAATTAATGTAATTTCCCTCCTTATTTTTACAATGATATTCTAAAGTCCTCATGAGGATTGGAGCATCAAACTGGATAAGCACAGGGCTAGAGCTGCTTATGACACGAAATGCATTGATGCCTTGCTGGTAGCCCTAAAGCACCTGCACAGAAATGGGAACAGGAGGGCTCAGATGTCCACATCTCACTGCTCTGAGCACCCCACACAGCAGCTGTAAAATGCTCAGTCATATCTACAAGTACCCGCTTAAACTACCTCCTTCAAAAATAAACACCACTTCAGGTAAGATACTTGAAAAGCAACTCAGAGGCCTTGGGAGCCTTAAAAATAACACACAGGCTCCTATGACCTAAATTCTCACTGGTATCAGAGAAATAGAAATCAGGCACCAAGGATATTTCTTACTGTGTGCCTAAATGCTTAAACTGCTTTTCAAAAATGAGACTGAGTCCCAGCAATCCTGCAAAATTTTTTTAAACCCCAAGCGTGACAGGCTTTTGTATTGTTACCCTTTGGGCCAACATGATGCCATCTCCAATATTTTATGCCAAGCCTTATCAGTCCTGGCAGGGCCCTGGCTTCACAGCTTGAAAATCTGTGCAGAGAAAAACATCTGGCAGCATTCTGAACGTGGCTCCTCTTCAGCTGCCTGATTAACGGCGCACGCTGGGCTTGGATACCCACTATCTCAGACACCTCCTTACGCCTCTCACCAGGCTCCCTGGGGAAGGATAGTAACAAAACACAAAAAAACCCCTCACATTCATAGAGCAGTCTTTGTAACTGATTAGTATCTTCAGTCAATATTCCTAATTTCCAAGATTCAGGGCCTGGATTTCAGTTCTTCTAACAGCAGTAGATGTGTGACTGGCAGAAGCAGGTTCACAAAGAAGGGAAAAAAAACCCCAAACCTGTTTACCCCACTCTACCCACAACTCCTTCCATCCATGCTCTGGTATCAAGACTGTCTGGCAAAACGCTTGACAGATTACTGGAGAAAAAAAAAAAACAAACAACAAAACCCAGAGAGTGCAGTTTCTATGAAATGTGTCCTACATAATCCAAAAAGATTGACACCACTCCCAGCCATCTTCTGGGCCATTCTGCAGCAGATGGGAAGCTCCTGTGGCACAGACACACATCTACCAGACACTGGAGAGACCAGGACAGTGCAGGTTTTACCACCGTGCCATGTGCACCTTTCACACATACCACCATGCTTCTGTGTGGTCTCTGCCATCAGGAATCAAAGAGCCTTTTCTTCCGTTCATCACCAGCCTTGTTAATTCCCACACTGTAAAAGAGCAGGATTGTGTTTGTGGCAGAAACATAGAGAGCAATAGATAAACCAGATCCAAGGAGAAGAGCAGGGTGGCTGAAAAGTCAAATGAGAGTGAGAACAGCTGCAAGACAGACAAATCTGTAGCAAACAGGAGCCTCACTGTAACATCTGTCAATACCATACCGTCTTAAAAAGGAGAGAAAGCAAGGCAGGAGCACAAAACAAGGATCTGAGGATTCTGAGACGGGTTCATAGAATACTCCCAGAAGAAATGAATAAAAGGCACAAGGTGAAATCTAACCCAAATAATGTCGATGTCTTGAGAAGAATGGCACGCACAGTCATGCTGACACTGCTGAGAAGCTGACAAATCTCCTAATGTATCAGGCACAAATATTTTCTCATGCAATATCAGACATGCAAGACTTCTTATCCCATAGAGCTTCCTTTCCTGCTAGCAAGAGGATTGAGTTAAGATCCAATCCAGTCAATGAGCTTCTTCTCATTGACTTCAACAAGCTCTAGGCTCAAGCCCTTACTTGTCGTGGCCAACACATGTTGTGCAGTATTTGTCTTGTCACCATCCACAGAGAAAAAATATAATAAGGAGTCCTAAAGACTGAATTCACTGAAGTCACCTGAACAGCCTTTACATTGCAGTGGGAGGGGAAGGGGGAATGCAATGAAGAAGTGAACGACCTCCTGCATTTCCATGCTCTTTCTCAGTAATGATAACAGTGCAATACATGATGCTTCCAACACTATCGTTATCTGCTGCCTCTGCTTCCAGGGCATAGTTATAGAGAAAACATTTTTCATGTTTACTCTTATTTCTTCTGTCATGCATGCGGTAGAGCATCTTACATTTACAATTTTGTATGCTCTCTCTGGATATACTCCTTGAAAAAATATTTTGACATTCGTTTCTGCTTCCGTACTACAACTCCAAATTAATTTTCATCATATATTGTTTAAAAAAAGAAAAAAGAAAAAAAGAAATAAAAAAACAACAACTAAACCAGGGGCACAATCCACACGCAGCTGCACATTTCAAAGGTACTTTCAGCTAAGCTTTTAAATTATGAATTATTCATGTGTGATGTACACCATTTCACAGAACAGCAATCAAAATAAAGCGTGGGGTTTTTTCTATTTTGTAGGCTGCTTATAAATATCCATACTCAGCTCTGTAGTCCCATATCCTTGCCTCAGACAAGGCCTTTAGTGGATTTTATGATGTCAACAAGAATACTTTTTGCATCCATAGTATGTTTAAAAGCTCTGTTTCAGATGTCACCCCAACATAAAAAATCCCAGTCATGGAGCTCTAATCAGACTCCTTTAGCCTCCACAAGATAAGGGCACACTGGCAGGGTGATGAGACCAACTTGCTGAGGCTCAAAATAGTTTGAGAGTTAGCCAAAAAATGTAATAATTAAACCTGTTAATTCATGACACTGCTGGAAAAGGAGACAAAAAGACACAATTGCTAGAATGGGATGAGGACCTTGCCCCAAAGCAGAGACCGTGCAGCTCCCAGCCCCACCTTCTCCGTGGGTTTCTGACTGTGTTTCTGCTTCAGGTTCTTGTTTTCTTCACCAGTGTTACTCTGCCAGATAAACTAGCTCTTTTGGATATTCACAGGCCAGCTAGCAGTAATATTAGCCACAACTGTGAAGATCAGCTTGAATATGAGAATATGCCCTATTTATTCTTTCTCTAACTGAAGGCTGCTCTGGCCTCTAAAGCAGAACAACGGCTTTCTTTGCTGACAGGTATGCTATACAAAAAAAAAAGGAAAGGAAATGATTCCCAGAGGAAGGTAACAATCCATCTCCAAATATCAGTCTTAAAATATATCAAGCACCAATCTTTGGCTGGAATATAAGGCAGGATAACTTTCAAAATGTCAGAGTGCCACATGCATTGTTTTCCTAGATGATGGTTCCCATGAAGTAGGTTTTAGTGTCATCTTTTCCACATGCAATGTTGAATTCATTGTTGCTGCCTAAGAAAACAATACTAAAGTATACGGGATGAGTCCCTACAACTGCTTTTACCAGTAAGTGTGAACTACAGAAAGCACCACACTACAGACTGACTAAACATTTTAAACATTGTCTACAGTGACTTCTAAGGAACTGCAAAAAAAAAAAAAACCAACAAAATCAAACAAACCTGTGTTTTCTGATGATGTTTTAGTAACTTATAAACACTGTTCAAACAATTACGAAGTGTTAGCAATACCAAGCCCTACTAGCAAAGCATTCATTTTAAGAGGCAGAACATAGCTTACTAAACTGCTTTACATATGTTCAATAAATCATTTATAATGAACTGTGAAACCCTTAGGAAAAAATAAATACAATAAATTAAGTTCATTTGGTAAATGCAGCTATTGACTAGCTATTTAATAAAGCACTCATAACAGACCATATGAAGCATTTGTTTATAGCAACACATGCTTACTAAACTATTCACCACTGAAACAGGCAACCCTTAATAAAAACCCACTAAATTTAATTCTGAAGATTATTGACCTGCTCTAGTTGTTAAATACATCATTCATAACACACTTAATGAAACATTTACTCCAAGTTATGCAGCCCTCAAAACAAACACATTTTCACAGCAGTTGAAATAGCACCAGTCTTCTCTGCAGTAACTAATTCATAGCTTATGATGAATGTATTAACAATTTATAGGCTATCCTGACTTCAGACAGAAGACAGCAGAGAAGACGTTCCTTTGGATACCCAGCAGAACTGAACAGCAGGGCAGAGAAACACCACAGGAACGCCATGCCCTGGGAGACTTCCAGAGTAAAACTAAAACCCCTGCTTTCTCTGGTCCTGGAAGGATCCTCTAAACCAGGAGGCTGATTCTTATCTGTCTTTGAACTTTTGCAACTACCTTAAGACTTGCTAGTTTCACTTGCAGATTTTCAAAGCTTACCTTCTGTTTCTACAGTGTATTTATGCCTTAGAAGTGAGCAGTGCTTTGGACTCAATTCAAGAAAGCAAGTTGGTACAACACCTTCAATATGACACAGTTAAAGGGTCAAGACCCCAGCACTTTCAAGCAGCTTAAAAAGTTAACCAGAAAAACAAAAAAATTCTCCATCAAGTAAGGCAGTATTAAACACCTTTTTTTTTGTTTTGTTAAATTATGATTTGCATGTAATAATTTGATTCTTCATTATTCAAACATCAGTCATGTCCCCAAATAAAAGATGCAGATACAACCACGGCTACATTTCCTGGCAAATGACCACCACGCACCTTGACCTTGGGACACAGCTTTGGCACTGCATCTGATTTCAATTAAGCTGTGATTTTCTTCTTGGAAATGCTGTGCAGAGCATTAGCTGTTACCTTGAAGCTTCAATAAGAGCAGAAGCTCTGCGGAATTCAATTTTGTTCATTCTTACTCCAGTGAACCCTTGCTGATGTTAATGAAGTTGTGCCACTTTACCCAGAAATCTGGTTATTAGTAGCAAATAAAATATGTAAAGCAATAATATTCATTTTTAAGGAGCTCTGTGCTGCATCTTTTATACCATGCAAATGTGTTCTGACTTACACAAGCATGCAAGCCTGTTGTCAACACCTCTGTAGGGTGACTCAGTACTGCTCAAAATACCTGCTGTATTTATTTCTCTGTCCCAGCACTATTCCCTCCCTATCCTTTTCCTATTTCAATTTTTTTTTCCACCCTGTCCTCCGGAGCAGTTTGCTTCAAAATCAACAAAATAACATGAAATGCCGTCAAATTCCTGAATGGCTGAAAAAATGCTTAAAACACTTAAGGCAAACCCAATTCCCTATGTCAGGACAATGAGTAGTCTCATTACTGAAACTGAAGAATCCTTCACGTATCTGCCCTGGAAAGTCATAGTAAGACAATCCTGACGAAGCAAGAATAGTGAATAAATCATCAGAGCACAAATTTTTAATCTTTTTTTTAACTTACTATACTGCTCTGTTATGATACCCCTTTAAAAAGCAGAGCTTAAGAAAGAAGTGAGATCCTTTCTTCTGGGCAGGATAGGTCAAGCCTCACAGAAAGCAGGCTAATTAATCCCACTTGAGTACAGTCAGAGCTGACCTTGCACATGTTTCCTAGAAATATGCAAAAGCCTAGACAAGAAGAATTCAAACTAAGAGACTAAAACTTCAAATTCTTGTAGCTGATCAGAAATTTCTGTTGTTGTTAAACCATTTGCAGTGAAAAAATACTTTATTCCATCAGAAAATACAAAGGCAAATAAATTATCTGCAGTCTCCTATTTTCCTAGATTCTAAATTTAAGTAGATGGCTCAGAAAGGAGCAGATTATTCAAAAAGACCCTTTTGAGATACTGCCCTTGACAGCCAAGTTAGACTTGTACATAATACAACCACTTGGCAAATTGAATCAAATCGTTGTTTGCTTAGATGAAATCCAAATGAGAGACAAACTGGATTTAAGACAGAATATTATTCTGACTTATGTCCAGCCTCTGCTTATTATTTTGTCAGATTTTTTTTTTTAGTAATTATTCCTTGAAATACCAGAGAGTGCTGCAGGAGACAGCAGTATTGTTCAATCTAGGTGTCAGTAAAGGTAACAATTTCACTTGTCCTTTAGTTCATATCCTTTACTAAAAGAAGACTTTGAAAGGTTTTGGAGTGAGGAAAAAGAGTAGAAAAATCTCTGACTATTGCTCTGGAGGAGGGAACCTAACAAGGAGTTTTGCCTTAAGCCACAGAAGAAAAAATTCTGATCCATTAAGCACAGAATAGCAACTAAACAACAAACTGACAGGAAGTAGTGTTTATTTACAGCTTCTCCAAGGTGGAATGCCGACCTTTCAGTTGAAAAATGTGGTGTATTTCATTGCTCTTGAATATGAAGGCCTGAACTGCTAAAAATGAAGCTTTAAGTCAAGTGTAGTAATCCACTTGACTAACTCAGAAAACTAACTCGGAAAATATTATAAATATTGTATCTGTATCAGACAATCTCTAAGAAAAAAATTTAGGAACTGAAAAAAAGCATTGAGAAGCCAGAAACTACCTCCATAAAGACGGGGGATATGAGAGACAAAGTCTGTAGTGACATTTGCCCTTATTTTCCCCCGTTCCACTAGAACGTCGACATGCATGCAAACACACATTATAGGCCAGTCTTACAAACAAATCTACTTAAAATTGTGCATATTTGCCACTGTTAGTGGGTCTGCAAAAATATTGTCATTACATCGATTCTGTGGCTGTGGGATGCTTGTAATAAATTCTAGAACTTGTGTGTTTGTTTTCTGTCTTTGTGCCAAAGTGAAAATAAGTCATTTACTTCCAGAATCGGACGATGCAAAGCATACAACTCCTACCATTTACAGTTTGTCTGAGAACCTGGACTAAGCTCAGCCTTCAATCCAAAAAGACGAAACATGGCAGCATATTAGCCAGAGGATGGTCATTTGAACCTTTCCAGATGACAAATGAGAGCTGCTTACAGGAGAGCCAGAACCGCACTGAAGCAAAGAATTGTGACCATCATGTTAGAATGAATTCATTTTTCAGACACCAGTGGATTGACCTTTCATTCCAACAAACATTCTACGACTTTACCAGTAAGCACTTTAGCAGACAGCTGATTTTAACCTATGGTGAACAAATAGCAAATAGGAAAAAAAAAAAAAAAGAAGAAGGAAAAAAGAAAAAAAAAGGGTTGACAATATGTTTGCATCATAATCCTCAAGAAAAACGTAAGATGAGAACAAAGCAAAGCATTTCTCTAACTCCTCTGAAACCCACAAGACTTTGTTTGGGCACATCTAACAGGCATTATCCATGAACAACATTGTACGTTCTACTATTCCAGTAAATATAAAGTTGTGAAATTCAAATAACAGTCTTGTCATGCACAGTTTGGCTTAAGCAGAACTCAAAGCTTCCTGTGGCTGTACTACAACCCTTGAGAAACAAGGAAAGGTGTGGATTTCTGCAGAAACAAACAGCTGGAATAAATCACTCCTGTTTATCATACTCATATCTATTAAAGGAATATGTATCAAGCATTCCCTCACTTATTCCTAATACCAAAAAAAACCTTTACAGAATTTTCATACCTGTAATAAGCTATAAACCTCATTGCAGGTAGTCTCTCTAGTATAATTACATAAATCTTAACTTTCTCGGTGAAAAAGTTAATAACCCTGAATATAGTTTTTAAATAGGGTCCTTTGGGAAAAACAGAGCAGGATGAGACAGTGAACTGCAGAAAGAAAATCTGAAAAGGGGACTGAGTTTGCACTCACTCTTTCACAAACCATCAAATTACTAGAGGCTTATCAGTTTAACTAGATTTTCCTGTCTCGTTGAACACAGGCAGGAAGAGTTACACTCTATCACTTCAGAAAATTCTCATCTGAGTGCATTATGCATGAACAAATTAAATTTAGGCTCTAGGACAAAAAACCCTGTCACATTAAAATTTTCTGCCAAATACAACCCTTCTAGCATTCTCAAGAGTATTGCAAATTGTAACTCCTTTCAGGAGAAGCTTGCGCTTAAATTGTAGAGACCTTAAAAAAAGATCAAGGATGCCACACTCACGATAGCCAGTCAGCAATTTATTCATGTCCTAAGCCAATTGGTAAATGGTTTTTCTACTCATGACTGAGGGGCCACTGTTTCCAGCTGTTCAATCTACCTCTCTACACAGAAATTAAATTTCCAATGGTTTTATCTTCTGGAGGTAACACTATACCACCTCAGCAAGATTAATGAAAGAACAAAAAAATCTTGGCCTGCCCACAGCTAAGGATGATTTTGTTAACACAGCTATTAGACATGCTTCAATAAACCCAGTACATATGGTACACTACAATTAACATTATGAATGGCAGCAGCAGCATTGAAGAAATCATAAAATTGAGGAATAATTAAGACTGGGAGACCTCTGGAAATCACCTTGTCAAACCTCCTGCCTAAAGCAGGCCTAATTTCAAAGTCACATCAGATTGCTCAGGGCCTTGTCATGTTGAGTTTAGAGGATTTCCAAGACTGTTTTTGCCAGGCCCCTGTGCCAGTAATACTCCACTCTTCCTGTGTACTTTTTCTCCTTATATTCAGTTGGAATTTTCCTTGTTGCAGCTCGTGACTCTTCCCACTATGCTCCTATGAGAAAAAGCTGGTGCCATCTCCTCTAACCCTTCTGGAGGCAGCACTCTGCCAAAAGCTACTCCCCAGGTCTTTGCTTTTCCAGGCTAGGCAAACCCAGTTGCCTCAGACTCACAAGATTTTTCTTTACTAACAGCTAGGACATTAGTGGGTGGTTATCTGCCTCCCACTATCCTTTGCAAAGGAGAAACCTCAGACTTCGAGGATTTTTCACTTTTAATTTTAGTTCCTATTAAAAGAAGGTACGCACACCCCAATTTCCATACATACAGACACGCCTGCTATTTGTTCTAGGGAATGGGGCCAGCGGACAGACTTCCACATCAGTTGATCCAACAAGTCTGTTCCATTTGCTTTGCCACTCTTCAGAATTACTCTTGGCCTGTGGCAGCAAGCCCTGATCTCCACTGGGTGCCTACTTCACCAGGGAAGAGACAAGCTCTAAAAATCCATAGTTAAAGGCCTCTCTTTTGAAGAGAGGCCTTAATTAAGCCAGATGACAGGCTGTCATTACAAGAAATGCCTTCAGGCACCTCACTTACTGAGCCTTCCCAGGTGGCACCCACCGCTGGCTTTTGGAGAGGCAGCAACCCCAGCGCAGCCCCGCTGCCCCGGCACAGGAGCGCTCCGCAGGCACAGGCAGCGCCCAGGGGGCCCTCACGCCACGCCACACGGCCGGCGTTCGTGGAACAAGGCTTGCCTTCGCAGAACAAGAGGCAAAACAAAACATTCGGATCCGTATTTTGTCAGCCAGCACACATAAAGCAAGCACTGTTGTAACACAGAAAGGAGAAGCCAACTATTCTTTCCTCTCACAACGAAAAGAGGTCTGGAACCCCTGGTGATGCTGTCCATGGCATTATGCATACAGTGTCATACAATCCCACGTGTGCCATGAATTACCAACAGTCTAAGTTACAAATTAACACCAAGAAAACATTCAAAGTGCAGTCCCTCTCACAGTTCTGCAGTAAATCTTGCTGTAGTTGCCCACACTTGTTTAGTGCTTCAATAGCAACAGTAAGATTAAAACAGGAAAATAAAAAACCAAATCCAGACTACAATTCTGTTACTTCGTCCTAATGGTTGACATCTTCCAGTCTGTGTATGGCTAATCTCATCTTCCCACTTCAGTGCTGAAAAACCTATCTCCCCAATCATATGCAGCCAGGGACTGCCCCCGCTTTTGCCTCAGTTCCTACCACCATACTCAGCCTGCCACCCAAATTCAGAGAAGGATTATTGTCTTTCAGAGCTCTCACTCCTCTTCCCACATTGTGGGTCTGGGGAGGAAAGGATGTACTCACACCTAGCTACTTAGGAGTTTGACGGATCAGTTAATCAGTTGAGGTATCTGACATCCTATTTTATTTAGAATCATTGTGCAGGTGGAAAGAAATTACCAATTCTAAAGCTCTAAAGAGTAAGAAATCAAAACTTCAGATTTATGTTTAAAGTTCTCTTGTTTGCATCGGTTCTGCAAAGAAATAAAACATGTGCTGTAAAAACTAACTTTATCTTACCTCCTTTTTAAATGAAACTTTTATATTCAGTCCCCTATGCAATAATAACCCATATGTTTTCCTGTTTATTGTACAAATAAGCCTGATTGAAGCTTCTAATGTAAAACCAACTGTGAAATCCATTAGAATATTACAGTACCAAGATAGAAAAGAATTTATAACTTCTCAGGTAACATTTCTAAATCCAATGTAATTTTACTTCTGAATCATTGAAGTAGTTCTGTAATTTCCAGCCGAGGGCTTGTCACAGCTGATGATTAAGTTGCCATTCAGGGAATACCTTCAGGGATAGCCCAGGCTAATTCCCAGTTCTATTGCAGTTGTTTGATAAGATGCACACAGCATTTCGAAGTTTTCATTTCTGACTGGCAGAGGAAAAAGAGGAAATTAGGAAATTAGGAAACAGAAGTGACATCCCTTATCAAAACCTAACCCAACTGTCTATTTTTAGACCTGATTCCCAGACTCAGGTTTCAGAAGATACTTTCATATAACTTCATTTAAATAACAGTAATACTTATCTATTTGCCGGCTGGCAATTCAAAGCATGCAT
The DNA here is from genome assembly GCA_013397755.1 of Cnemophilus loriae. Classification (NCBI taxonomy): domain Eukaryota; kingdom Metazoa; phylum Chordata; class Aves; order Passeriformes; family Corvidae; genus Cnemophilus; species Cnemophilus loriae. The sequence goes on along the minus strand of VZTF01006534.1, from coordinate 28,207 downwards.
TTGCCTTAATCTGCTTTGAATTAATCCTTTGCATCTGCTATTATAGTTCAAAGAAATTACTTCAATTAAGTTTAATTACTTCCTTCCACAGCTTTGGATACAGCCCTTATTATATTTCATTACCTTTCCTCATGGTCTGCATGGAAAATAGATGCCTAATAAAAGTACAAAACCAACGAAATTATTAAGCAAGTATATTACACATACATAACAATACTGTACATGTATCACACTAATTAAGTTATTATCATAGTCTGCAATCATATAAATGGAATCTTAGGAAGGAACTTTTCACAGAAGATCAGCAAAGCCTGATCCATTCTCTGAAGTTTTTAATACCTTTCTTACTGAATTTATAAGTACTTTTAAATTCCTGAAAGGAAACATGCCTATTAAAGCACAAAAATAATTTATACTTTTTACTCCAGGGCATATTAAAGAACATCATCTAGACAGTGAGTTGGTTACCAATTACATTCCTCTGTACTCTGCTTGTCTGGTAGTCACAGAAGTATGCAAAGTAGCTTTAGTCTTTCCAGTCGCCTGCAATACCACACCCATGATTTGATATGGATCCCATAATCTCACTTTTTTTCTACCTACAGATGATAGGAAAGATGAAGTAAAGCAATGCTAGTGCTATGTAAGTAAAGCAATTTTTCCCATTTTGTTTGGATGAAAGGTCACAAGTGTTGACTTGAAAAACAAAGCACAACTTCCTTTATATAAAATGATTAATCACTATTTTGAACCAAAACAATCCTATGCCCACTAATGGGAAACATTAGATCAATGTTACCATAACATTTCTGGTCCAGGCAATGAGATAACCTTTAAAGGTCCCTTCCAACCCAAACCATTCTATGAGCCTATGAAAACAGCACGTTTTTTTCATAGTTAGTAATAAAATACTGATAAACAATAAAACTGACAATTAATAAACTGCACAGCTGTTTATAGAACACTTTACTGATTGAAGAAATACATGACTAGTCATCACACATCTCAGGCTGCTAGAGACGTAGACCTTGGAGACTGAAAAACAATTTCAAAACTCATTTTCATTTGGCACAAGAAAATAAATATGTTCCCTCCCAGTAAATATTTTTTAAATCAATTGAATGTTCAGGTTTTTGTTTTATTTTAGTTCCACACAGACACCCTTCAAGTAGACTTCCCACAGTTTTATCTAACATACTGATGAGTTTTCCATTTTCCTTCTTTCAAGAATGTTTATTTCCATAAATGGATTACATTTTTCCATAGATTGCTTTAGAGCACTTTCATGCAATGCTTCACAAGACACTTTACAAACACAACAGTTGCTTAATGGTGCCATTAGCAAAATCCTGACAAGCCATGGTACCTTGCCTTGAGGCCCAGAAGGAAATTCAACTCTCTGGCCTTATTCATGAGGGGCTTAGGACTTCCTGTTGAGAGAAAGATGTGGCAGAAAGAAAAAAACTAAAAAGGAGCAACACTGTCAAATCCCATTTTCTTTTCCGTGTCACTGATAATGTTTTCCTGCAGATTTTAAAGGTAAAAACAAGTTATAATCCATTTCCACAGTATCTGTGACCTGCATGATATCTGCCTTTTGGGGGATGAGCTTTTCACTGTACAATTGTTCCTCACTGCAATGGCCTCAGGCAGATTTGAAACTGAGGATCTGAAGTAAAAGGCAAAATAGAGGAGTTCTAACAGCTCTCGAAGTTTGCATTCAGAACAAGTACACCAAAATCAGTTTCTCCCCCTGGAATCGATGAATGGGGCGTGGTAATAAGGTCTCAGCAAGATTTCAGTGGGGAAAAAAGCACAGTCAATCTTCTTGTTAATTCGTAAGTGCCACCAAGTGTAACATTACTTTTAGCAGATACTGAAAGCTGAATTTTCAGAAACACTCATTTTACAAGCCTCACCAAGAGGCAAAGAATACTATGCAAGTAAAGCTTTAACAAAATGCCAGCTGAGCTTCATCTCGTGTCTCAAAAGCACAAGCATCCATGGGAGACAGCAGAGGAACTAACACCTGGCCTTTCAGACGAGTGGTCAAACTTGGAATGCCGGTGGCATTTAGCAAAACAATCAGGGAAACAAAATGTCTTCAGAATCCAGCACGGTACAAGATCACAAGCAATTTTAGTATTTTTTATTTGTCAGACAAGCATCGCTCTCTCAATGAAGACCACCTACAGTGCAGTCACTGCTGTCTCTTGCTCTCGTAGGATCCAACAAGGGAAAATTTTGTCTAGTTTTGTTTGGCCACATTATGTAACATATTGAAGTAGAGTGGACTTCGTATAGCTTCTGCAAGATCTGACTGACACAATCATGGGTAATCATTCTCTTAATTAAAAATTTTGGCTGGAGAACACAGTGATAGAAATAAAATCTATGATCTGCAGAAGTAGGAAGCATAAAAGAACCACAAACATTTTAAGGATACAGATATATACACACTCATTTGCTGAATGAGAGACTGTATCTGAAGAAATAAAGGGCCTAAAAGCATAGATTCAACAGACACAGTCACTAGCTGTCTATTAGGCTGCTTGAGTACAATTACTATCTAAAACTATAGCATTAGTGCTATTAGAACACTCTACTGCTTCCTAAATAAATTAGGCTTACATTCAGTCAAGCGTGGAAGTTAAGCACGCAAATCCTTTGTGGTAGCTGGAGTTTGTGCAGGGCTGCAGGTGAGGAGGCAGTGGCACCTACGGACATGGGAGATGGCCCAGGGGCATTGTCTGAAGGCAGCAAAGCTGGACAGCATGCAGCCAGCTCAGCTGGGAAAGGTTATACAGGTACTACGAGCCTAGGACAAACAATGATCTCCATCAGGATGGGATGAAGTAGGGAACACCCCCTTTTTTCCATTCTAGGCACACTAAAACCATATTCCAGCACTCAGCAGGCATCAATTTATCAAACTGTGCAAGGGGCTTTGCCTCCTGTGTAACACAGGGCAGCAGGGCCTACACAGAATAAAGCTGAATTTCTGCTACAGAACCTCCCATTTAAACAGTGGCTAGATCCAGTCTGGGCTTATTGCCTATACATTGGCAAGCAATCTCTATTAACAGCATGAGCTCCTACTCTTGCAGGCGTACTTTGGTAGTAGGAACCACATAAGGATTTCCTGACCCGTTCTAGGCTACTCTCTCTTACTTGCACCACCTTCTCAGCTGGGCCAAATGCAACCTTGCAACACTCTGGAAATTAATTCATCTTAAAAATAACACTCAGGAAAGCAAGAAGAGCTCTTGTTATCCAGTTGCATTTCCGGTTTATGTAACAGCTATGCTGCACCACAGAGGGCAAGGTGAGCAGCTGTAGGTGGCTTGCAGAGGGGCCAGTCTGTGAAGCAGAGCTGTGCTGAGGAGAGGGTGAGATGTGCTGCTCCCTGGGTCAGAGCTCACATGTTGACTGTCTGTCTCTTGGATTACACACTTTGGCTCTGCAGTCCCAGTCTGTTCTCGTGGTTAAGGCAGCAGCTACAGACAAAGCGACTGAGTCTCCATTTTTAGGATTCCCAGGAGGAAGTGTGGTTAGAATTGAGGAAGCTTCAATGGCATTTCCAGGTCCTCAGGTCTCTATTTTCACCTGAAGTGACCTGGTAAAAACACTAAGATATCTTAACTGGTTTAATGAATTGTGAATAGGTAAATGGCAGCAAACACAAACTAAAAACACAGTATAAACTTCATTTCAAAATAAGAGTTGTGAACTGCAGAGACAGACTTCCAGGTCCCTGTAACAGCTACAGAGAACTTCACGCTGGCTGAGAGAACATGCACAATAAAGTGAGGATGCTGTTCAAGAAGTGTCCCCAAACAGTGCCACTTCTTTTCTCTGGTTTGGAGTATTTTTCTTCTCTTCCCATTGCCCTTCTCAAGAAAAACATTTAGTAGGGTAAAACTAATTTTTCTGTAAAAATATTTTTATACCCCATGGAAGAAAATGAAAAAAAGACAGAAAAGGAATGGAGACACACACAGAGACAGCTGTCTGAAATTCTCTCCGTAATCATATGGAAAAAAGTTACAGAAGTTTTTCTTTTGGCCAAGCTTCCATTCCTCAGTTACTAAAGATGTGTCTTGCACTAGTTTTTTCCCCACATTATACATTCCACAGCTCCCAAGGATCCCACAGAATGAGTCAGTCTCATTCTCTATTCCATTTTTAAATGTTTTTTTTTGTTTCCACATTAGAAACTCACTAATAGAAAGCTCTCTTCTGTTAACAGCTGATTTTAACCTGAATAGCTTGTCAGAGTTGAATGTCTGACAAAACTACAACAGATCAGCTGACATGAAGTAACTCGTAAATAACTTATCCACATGGCTCAGAGGACTGAGGTAGAAAAGTTTAGTAAAACTATATGGAATTTCAATAATCACATAAGCCCCAGTGTGGACACACATAACCTGGAATTAAAATATTTAGTCCCCTGAGAAATCGAACCAAACAAAATTTTATAGGATCTTTATTCTGGTGTAACTGCATCCCACAGCAGAAGACAACACATCAAAACACAAAAGCCTTCTAATCTTTTTGAATTAATCTAAAAGATAAAGTGATTTCCACTTATGGAGAAGGGCCAGATCATAAGAATTTTGAGGAGTACCTACATAAACCACAAGCACATAATTTTATAATCTAACATAAAATAATGTAATAATAATTATTGAAAGTACACCAAGCCTCAATGGGTTAATAGTAATACCACTGTGTATATTTAAGGGTTAATAGACACACATTGTTATTTCTTAAATGTAATGTCAGCCCGTCATTCCAAAAAAATAATTATGTTCAAATCTGGCTAAACAATAGATTTGGAGGAGACTAAAAGCTGATGGCTAACAAAAGGTTGTGAAACTTACAAGAAAAAAATTAATTGGTATTTGGTTTCTGGCTTTTCCTATCTAGAATTAAATCACCAAACCTCATGGAACAAATTCTCACGTTGTTACATGCTCAGGGGGATATTCTCTTTGCCAAAGCCCTGGGAAACTTTTCTAGTATTGCGATTATACATCATTTTAAGGGAAAGAATTTAAGAAAGAGACATAAGATACCTAATCCTACACCAAACCAACACGGCAAGGAACACATCATTAGAAGACGCAGAAACTATAAATAATTCATTCACATCTCTTCTGTACAAATTGCTGTTCCCATGAAATAAACATGTTTTTTCTAATTTATTCCAACCGCTCCACACCTGCCATCCTACCTGCCTAGGCCAGCATTCCTCTGCCTATTGTTAATGCAAATTGCTTTCATAAGAAGCTACTACTTCATTTAATTATTAGCAAGTGTAGCGCTCCCATATTAATTTTAAATGTCACACATGCTATGCAGGTAAACAAGAACTGCTTAATAGGACTGCCTTTATATCACATGAACCATTGCTCCTGAGCAGAATCACTTACAAGACCTCATCTCCTAAACCCTTCCAGTTCAGTTCCTGCCTCACCTTTGTTCTTCTCAATAGCAAATGTGAAAAAGAATATCCAGCATGGTATTTTATCCACTTTCAAATACATAAACCAAAAATTGTCATGTTTTTTTCAGGTGCTTCTGCTAAAATAATCAGAACCAAAATAACTGTCATTATTTTAAATACAAATCCCATTTATTTGAAATTTGTACTCAAAACATAATTTTAGCTAGTTGACTGACTTAAAAAAAAGCAGTATACCTGTACAGCTCCCAGAAAGCATACGAATGAACCAGCATAAGGATATCTTCCTCAATATAACTTGGGACACTACTATCAAAAGCAGATATGTAACCATGTAAAGGCAATATTTGCATAAACACAGGATGTTCCTGAAGGGGCAGGGGGGAGTACAGGGAACAGTCAGCTCAATATTTAACATTTTCTGAGATGACACACAGCAATTCTCACCTCATCCAGCCATAATTTATTCTGTCCACAGATTCAGGAACACAACACACATCACAGTCACACATCGTCCTTTTATAGCTCCCATTCACAGAAACCAATGAAGCCACTGGAAAAGCAGTGGCCTTTCTTATCTCAGCAGTCCGCAGGTTATTTACAAGAACCACCACAAAAAAATGCAGCAGATGCAGCTTTTCCTCCAAAGCAACTGCAAATTCATTCCATATGAGTATTTGATGCTGACAACAGCAAAGCAACTGCTCCCTCAGCTTTAAGAGATGAGAGGCCCAAGGCAGAGTTTTGCCTTATTTATTGAGAATATATCCAATAAACGGAGCTGCCTTTAGCCACCTTGTTTAAAGATCCCCACAAAGATCAATTCCTCCTAGCTACTGGTCAGAGGTCTCAGAGGGGTCTCAATCACTAGTAAAATAAAACACACCTCCACCTCTCCTTGTTATGTACGTGCACACTTTCAACCCTCTGTGCTATGAATCCGAATATGGATGGAGAGCAGCTGACAGGCAGAAGAAAGTATTGGCAAAGTGCCACAGATAACAACCACAAAATAAATTATCTGTTTAATATCTGAAAGTAAAATTAAAAATCCAAAATAAATTTAGAATCAATAATTTTTCTTGGACAAAATAGCTCTTTACATTATGGTAGAAGCTGCTCTGGAGAGCAGATTGGTCCAAAAATTATATTTATCCGTTAGCAACCAGGAAGATAAAGAAATTCACTTTCCATTTCATGTGTTAGCATTTGACCTTTCCGTTCCTAAAAAATACACAGAGAACTTTTTTTCCTCTTTAAGCCACAGACACAAAAAAAAAATCCTCTTAAAAAAAAGTCAAATCTGCTGCATAGATACTGCTTTCCTGGGAAAAGATGAGAGAACAAATCCTGGAAAGATCACCATGTCCAGTATTACACTTCTGGAAGGCACATAGATACTGCTGGAATGAAACATGGCAAAGGAACAGACAAAATGCTAAAAGCTCTGCCTTTTTAAATTAACCACACAGATGTTGTGATAGTTGTGACTAAAATCTAAAATATGGGGTCTTTTAAGCTGCACTTCACACTCCCTTAAAGCAATCATGAATTTCTTTGGCAAGAAAACAAGCTGTGCTTTTCTTTTGGCTGCCATGTCACTAGATATAGGTAAGAGCACATCTGTCCTGTATCTCAAGGAATTTCAGTATGTTATGTCAAAGTATACGAATTTGCTGCTTCCTGTGATGTTTTATGTCATACTCTGACATGCCAAGTTATTTGGCATGCAAGACTTCAAAATGGAAATTGAAAAAAATGAACAAGATGTAAACCACTGAAGCTCATGCACAAGTCTACAAAGAGGCTGAATTTTGAGCTGATGCCCTTTAATATGTGATTCCACGTCCGTGATAATCATAGAATCACAGAACTGATTGGGCAATTTGGCCAAATCAGTTTGGGCAAGGACACTTTTCCTTAGACCAGGCTGCTCAAACAGCACATAAAGACAGCGTACCTCTGGTAGGGGGGAAGCCTAAAACATCTGGATGACACATGCTTCATTGTTCAAAGATGAATAGCAAGACAAAAGCCTTTCCCCATTATTGCTTTATAGAATAACTACTTAAATGTATGAGACACTTCATAATTTCATGCTGGCTTTGTGGTTTTAGTTTTCACACCTCCAAGTCAGACACAAACATCCAGTTTTTAACCAATTGAAGTGCGCTGAAAACTGGAGGTTTTCTTGGTTTAGCTACATGGGCATCAAAATCAAATTCATTCAACCAAAGCAAAACCTCTTGCAGGACTAGACTGACTAGAATGCTGTCTCTTTCTGGGAGGGGGCTAATATATCACCCTTAAAGTATGATTTGTTTAAGGTCATTGCAAGTGAGAGTGAAAAGTGGTTTTATACTTCTCAGAATTTAATTTTCCTTAAATTTTCAAGAAGTGAACATAATAAAAAACACATTACAAAATTCCATGTACTGCACTCCATGAAATCTTACACGGTAATTAAGCACCACTGGACCACGATATGGCAAATCCTAGCCCTGCACATTGGCAGGTTCATTAATGCAGCTTCATTTACTCTGGAGCAATTTAGAGGTAAACAATGTAGAACCACAAAAAAAAACAACAAAAAAAAGGCATTTTATTTAGAAACAGAGTAGTTGTAAGAAGTTTATTTAAAATAGAAATATCCAATGTAGAAGCAGCATTAGAAAGAATTAAAAATGAAGTTTTGTCAGTTTTGTCGGGTGGGGTGAAAAAGGATGGGAACATTAACCCATAACAAATAATGATGGAGTGATCCACAAAAAAACTGGTTACTACCACAGAAATCCTGATTCTTTTCTCTAACTCTTTGTTGCATCCACCTGCTACTTTCCAGCTCATAAGAGGCACCTTTGCATATTTATACCTTCCCTTCCTGGAGATACAACCATATAATCCTAGGAATGATTCCATTACAAGAGAAATGCTGCAGCCCACAAAACTGTTGATGAGGTTAAGACAGGCTGAGGAGAGAGCTCATATTACAGCAAACCTGCAGCAAATGCTGGAAAATGACCCACCAGTGCAGCATCCTCCCATATGGAGGGGAGGTCACCCTTGCTCCTTTTCCAAGGATTTCTCCATCTCTTGTCATGTCAGAAGAAAGAGCACAGCATGAGAATCAAACAGGATCCAAGTACAATTCTCAGCACAGGAAAACGGATGGATGCCATGCATAAACATTGCTGCAGTCAATTTAACAGCTAAGGCAGAATGTGAATTATCTTGGACTTGATTCAAGCAGGATATAGAGGTCAACTCTATGGAAATGCTTGCATCCTGCAAATCTCTAGTAAAGAATGGAATTATGGTGGAACTCATAGCCTACTCTGCACAACAGAGCAGACTGAAACAGAGAACGTGCTTTTGATGACATAGAAACTTGGGAGGAAATATCTACACTCTTTGTCATGTACATAGAGGTTTAAAAAAAAATCAAATTAATAACTAAATATCCAAGATTACAAACATCCAAACACTGGGATCAGATCCTTTCAGACCTTCTGCCTTTCCCCTCTGAACAGCTACTTGACATGGTGGAAAATATAATGTAATGAGATCAGCTTTGCAATTTTAGTCTCAAAAGTGCAGATGGAGCATATGCCTGTAGATGGTAATGTTATCTGTATTACTGCATTGTCTGAAGACCCCAATCAGACATAGGCCATTGAACACTCAGAAAAAACTCTCAAGGAAAATTCCTACCAAAAACAGTTCACCATATGCACAAAGGGAAAAATGCAACCTGTGAATTTAATTAAACCAGTGGGGATAACCATGGAGAGGAAACATGTAAAAGAATTGTAGATGGACACAGAGGTACTGCTAACTTTGACAGCATCCTGCAGAAGACTTACAAGCCTGTGTTGAAGGGTTTTGTTCGTTTGAAACCTGTAAGTTACGCTTTGCAAAACAGTTCTTTCAATCTTTAAATTAGATTTTAAAAATATTAAAGAGGCTATGAATTTTAGTTGGCCACCTGCTTACTTTGAGAGGAAAGCTGTGGTAACAGCTCAGTCAGCTGTGGTAACAAGAACATTGCCTCACATTATGCAAATACTATTTAAAGCACAGAGTTTCACTGAAGGTTTGTGATCCCTGTTGATAGAAGGTCACATCCAGCCCCCAGGCACATGAAACCTCTGTTGTTCACTGCACAGTAAATACATAGCACACAAACCAGAAGGAAATGTCTTTCTAGATTTCATGCTTAGTCCTCACTGTATAGGCCCATCACACACAGATTTTGTTTATTAAGTTCTACCACATTAAGCCTACACAGTTAAAATTGTACTGCAATGACAATATAATCCATCCCCATCATCTTCTTCAAAACTTCCATTCAAAAAGAAGAGTTTGGAAACAGGGTAAAACACAATCTCCTGCAAAGTGCAGCATGTGCAAACTAAGTCACATGTCCTATTTGCTTTAAAATATCATGGTCCAGTCTTCACCGGGGGATATCACAGTTTTACGGAGTGTTATTATCATTCATGTTGTGTTTGGCACAAGATGATACATACTTTGAAGTATTATCTTTCAATTATGCAAGAAGTGGAGTTGGAAGTAATTTATTGAGTAAAATCTGTCCTCATTTTCAAGAGTCACTGGCTGATACAGTGGAACTTAGGGACTTCAATACCATTAGGGACAAGAGTGACTACATAACTAGTACTCACTGCTAATCTAGTAGCTGGCAAGGTGACATGCAGCTACCATAGTAACAAGTGTAAGATCCACTGTTTGCTTCCAAAAAATGCCTGCATTTCACTCAGTTATTTGCCTTGTCAAGATTTTTAAAGCCATGATGGAGAAAATAAAAACACATCATGCACGTTAGAATTTGCCTCTTTCCCTGCTTTTCTTTAACGGAGGAGAGAATGCCTCAAAATAATAATTTCACTGGTTTTACTGAGAATGCCCCACTTCTGACTAGAAGACAAAGTTCCTGGAGCCACGATCAGTAACAGCCCCATCACTCTTACCCAGGAAGAGCGCACAACAAACACCAGAGAGACAGCAGGCACCCTTAGGGAGAATCCCCTTCCAAAGCATTTTTGCACAGGCTGCACACAGATTATTTCATGCAGTAGTCACAGTGTAAGGAGATCTCCACGTCTAAAGGTGACATATCTCTTCTAATGCACTCTTAACCGCTCTAACTCCAGTTAATTATTTACAGCCACCTCTGTCCTTTGCACTTTACAGACACCCCTATCCAATCTCATTTATATTGAGCTCTCATGCATATGGAACTCCAACATTCAGTAAGTCTCAACATTTTTGGCAGGGAGTTAAAAATCTAGGAACAGTGGAGGACAAGCCACAAGGCAGAGAGTCACAGAGACACTCAGGGCTGAAGTGGAAAGGATGCACAGTTGTTCTGGCTTCCCACCCACTGTGCCACCACCTACTTCAAAACCTATAGATTTTTAGGTTTTTTTCTGTTTCCGCACAAGCTCAGGGCAAACCCTAGGGAAAGGAGAAGGGTATAGCTAACAGGTTTATATTTTCAGGAAGGAATTAGCCTAGTGTCATGTCAAAATATACATATTATTTTGAATTCCTTTGTTAGGGACATAGAGGTTTGAGTAGCTACAGACATTACATTAAAACTTCCACACAAGTAAGTATCTTGAGGTAGACATTTAAATTACTCCTGTGGGACACTTGTCTGAGAAAATCCAGCTTGCCTTATGGCAATGCTAATCTTCACATATCTGTTTCACTTTTTATCCTTGCACCTGCCTGTATTAACAAGATTAAGAATTAAGCTCTAAGAGGGCTGTCCGTCAAGGAATACCAATTAATCTATCGATTTAACCATCTGAATAACAACCAAACGGAGTTCCTGGCCCAGGCAAACAGAAGGTGTTTAGTGTACTATAATTCGAACTCTAAGTTATGCTTGTGGCAGGCTGTGTCACAAGACTGCAGAGGAAACAATTAGGAGGGCAAAAGAGACACTAGAGTTTCCTTGTAAAAGGATTCTTACTTAACTGTTACAGCCAAAGGGAATATTTTGCATGGGATCTGCCCATAGAATATTAAAAAAGTAAGAAATTCTGTTTTCTGGATCACTTGCAGATCCAACTTAAGTCATTCAGGGAGTGTTTAAACAGGAGTTCACCTGCTTATCTTTGTGAAAACAAGCTCCACTCTCAGAGCTCATATCTTCTCAGCTCAAATCACAACTCTCAGTTGCATTACTGCTGTCTATATCATAAAGGAGTTTGTTACCATCTAGATCCAAGCAGAATCTGCTAGTTCAGGGAAGTTTCTGCACTCGTAGCAGACTTTGCCATTGTTTTTAACATAAGCTACCACAAGACAGACAACTCAAAAAACATCCATGTACCACAGAACCAATAGCTGAGAATGAATGAATGAATGAATGAATGAGGAAAAGAGTGCAGCAAAATAACAAGTTGTTTTCAAAGTTGAATGCCCAAAAGTAGTGCTAAGGATTTGATTCGTGGAGACACCCAAATGTTTATTATCCAGAAACTGTTTTAAAGTTTTGCAATTTATCCACTTCATTAATACGCTGAGAGCAACTGCTGTGACAGGCCACCCCAAAGTTCGGGATAATCGACAGTATGCTAGAAGATCAGATTGCAAATAACAAAGAATTCACAGATCAGTTTTACTTGCTAAAAGAAACCAAGTGCAAATATACTCAAAGTATGTACAGAAAGCAGCAAGGGAGATAACAGACGGATCTGAAACAGACCAGGTAACAGACGGATCTGAAACAGGACCTGCAGCCAGGCACAGGAGAGTGACTCCCTGCAAGTGACAGCGCTGCAAGCAAACAAACGCTGCTTGTTCTCCACTGACCGCACTTCCGCCTCCTCCCCTGCCATTCAGTCCCAGTGCTGGTGATGCTCCCTCCATCTACATGGCATGCGGGTTCCAAAGACTTTTACCTCGGTGAGGGAAGCAGGCTGGAGAAAGCATGTGATCACACGGTAAGTTTGTGCTTGTATTTGCTGGCATGAAGGGGGAAAACCCGCTATCAAGTAGGTTGCTTAATTAGAAAATGCGGTTAAATACTAAGTATAATTGTGTGAAGCATGTGGATCTGGAGCAGATTGAGCAGGGGAGTGTGTGCTTAAGGAGCAACTGGGACAGCTGTGGACATCTGCAGCCGGTGCTTTAAGAGCAGTAAATGCTGCATGGTTAGAAAAAGAAAATAAGTTGCCCGTTTTGTCCTTTGTACTGGAAGTCTGTTGCCCAAATGCTATTGCTCCTGAAGGAATTCAGCGTAGGCAAAGTCAGCCGAGACAAACCAGAGCCCCTCTCCCCCCTCCCACTATTCGGTACACACTTCTCTTTTCGCTAGCTCACAGCTCTGACAATGCAGGGGAAGAGAGAAAGAATGGCAGAGGGAAGCAGAGCACAGCTGCACGTTGCAGAATCTCTCCATATTCATTTGCCAAACAAAGCCAGTATTCAAAAAGACAACGAAGATGCAATAGGACTATACCAAATCCGTGCCTCTGAGCAGCGAGGGGCTCTCTAACAATGCATTCAAGCAACAGATAGAGATTTACCTTCAAAATGCAGGCCATGTTCTTTCTCTATCCTTCCTACCAAAGAGCAGCAGGATTCTACTTTGTGAGCAGCAGTTCCAGTGTCAGGCAAAAGGCTGGTAGAGCTGCAGAACTGCTAGAGCCTACATTCCTGTAGATCCAAATAAAGGTACCACGCATGCAGGATCCGTTAGTCATATTAGTCTTTTTATGCCCCGTTCGTTCCACCCATCAGCTCCTGCCACTGGCTGGGAGCCAGCCCAGCACCTCCCCTCCGTCACATGACTGAGTTTGATTCATGGCTCCAGTGTGTATTTTCGTAAGCTCCAGGACGCTCTCGCGCAGTGCTGTACGTACCAACAGCAATCCGTACCTTGCAGAGGCTTTGCAATGCCTGCAAATTAAGCTGCATGTTTATAATTAGTCCCTGTGCAGCTCTCTCAGCGTTCTCAGGAGACGGCTGCTGACAGTTGGGCAGAAAAGTCCAAACTCTATTATTGGGGCTGTAAAAATCCTTACGCTGCTTGTTAGAGTGCAGTATTGTTTCATGTTCAGCCCTTTTCACTGTACAGCAGGCTTCCCTTTGTCTAAATTGCTGCCCTATGAGAAATAATCACTATCAGCAACCAGCCCAAATATCCCACCAGAGGTGTTTGCATTGTGCTGTGCACGCCTTTTTGAGTACAGAGCTGGCATCCGTCACAGGGAATGGAAAGCTTGGGTTGGTTTGTGAGGTTTTTTGCTTGTGCAAGTCTGATAAAAATGCTGAACTTTCCTTGGACTTTCTTACGATACGGAAGTGGAGTTAAGTGTAGATGAATAAATTCAGCTGTTGAAGAAATCTTTCACTTTACATAATCTCATCAAATTCAAATTCTTCCCTTACATAACATACTCTATATATCGTAAAGATTTTACTTCATATTTGTCACTTCTCCTGCAGTTTCTTTCTCCCCTTTTTACACTTTCTCAGTACTTCTCATTACTACATCTTGGAACCCTTTGCATTTTCATACTTGGCACCTTCCCTGTATTCCTTTTGTGCCACATTGCTTCACTCCTGCTGCTTTAGTACCAAAAGCTCTCCTGCTGCCTTAATAAATTCCTTGTAGTGGATGTCTTCATCCTCTCTGCAGCAGCTCAGGGTACCTGTTTACATGCAGGCAGTACCCTCCAGTTCATGTTGTGGAACCATTTACCACGGAGCCCCTCAGTGTGTGGGAGCCAGAAGGGGTTAGTGCAGTGCTGCACATTTAAGGACCGATACTGTTCCCTGCCTGGCAAGCCTCTCCTATCCAGGTGCAATCCCTCAAGACAGCGGGTAGGTTGAAGCTAAAGGAACTAGATGTCCTCATTTGTATGCAGGGGCAAATCCTCCCCCAGAGTAGAACAGAACGGGCCTGGGGGGATTTCTCTGGCTCAAGCTCCTTGGCTGCCTTGCTGTGCATTTCCAGAGAAGATGCCAATGTGTGTTTGGCGTTTGCATCAGCATGCAAAGTGCTGTACTCTTACACCGGTCCTGCAAACTCCTCTGCACCTCCCACCACTGGAAATCCACTTCCTTGTTCCATTACTGCCGCAAGCCAAAGCTCTTGAGCTAAAAATTGTAGTATTGCTGGGGAGACTAATGCAAAAGAACTTAGTGAAGTTTCTAACTGTGTTGACTAACATAAGGAAATACCTAAATCACATTTAGTGGAAGAAGGTGGTAAAGGAGAGTCTTGCAACCTTTTTTTATTAGAGGCTACCATCAACCAGTGTTAGATCATTCTGGACAGCAGTTTATGTCTCTTTAAGTACCAGTTATTCATAAAGAGTTCTGTAACAAAGTTCTGTTTCTTAGTGAATAAGATAAACAAATAATTCATTCTTTCCTGAATAAAAAAATATTTGTCTATTTTTCTCCCCAGCAGTCAAGAATCTAGTTTTCCTTGGACTGAAACTATTCCTTTCACCTGTGTGATGGACATGAAACAAGTTTTCATCTGAGGCAAATGAAAAATATTCCATCCCCTTCCCACCCTCCACCTTATCAGCTCTGTAAATAATACAAAGAATGGGACTTGGAGAGAAACTATCCTGAAAAGGTCAACCATTTCAACATGTCCAAAGCATTGAGGGATTTCCAGTGAATTATATTCCTTAAGGAAAGGCAGAGGCATGGCTAGTTGTCTTGTTTTAAGCATCTCTGACATGTTTTGGTTCTAAACATCACATCAGACAAAATGTGGTGAACTTTAACTTTTAGACTTTTTGTGAATGGATATTTATCTTTAAAATACTTCATCATTACTAGACATCAGCAACAGCCATCCTTCCCTCTTTCTTTCAGGAGGGATATGAGATTTCACTTTATTTTCTCCTAGGGACAAAACTGAAGGTGTGACTTGAGCTAAGATCACCACAAAGAGCAACAGGAAGTCCAGCCTTAGGCTGAGCTAATTTCACCTCAGAGAAACTACATGGGGAAAGGCATCCACCAAATGATAAAAGTAAAGAGCCATTGTAAGCACATCGTTCCATGAGTCTCATGAAGTGCTTTACCTGAATTTACGATACTCTTGAAATCAGCTTTAGGCCAAATGTAGCTCACATAAATTTCAGTTGTGCCTGCAACTTTCCATCCAAAATTAACACGGCTGTTGTTTCCTGGTAGGGATGTCAAAGACAGTATGAATCTGCCTTTCAAGTCTGAGTCATTGTGACAGGCCACACAAAGTCACTACTTCTAGTTCTGAGGACAAAGACCTTTAGTTCTGAGGACAAAGACCTTGCATGTTTTCCATCTAGTCCAAACCCTTCCAATACATTCCTATGGCAACATAACCTTGGGGAAAATATGGTTGTGTGGGCAGCAACCCTTTTCAATTCTATGTCTTAAAAACTGTCATAAGAAATCAATCCTTTGTGGAGAAGGCTGATTAAACCTTAATTTGCAGAGATTAATACAGCTACATAATCCCAGCATCCGAGCAGGAGTTTGTAGTGCTGGTGTGGGTAGTTCTGCTGGGCAGGCTGTGCCATGAACAGCTGGTTTGTTTGGTGGCTGGACACAGTGGAGATTTATCAGTGACTCATTCACCTACGGTAAGAACTTCAAAGCCAAAATCTCACAGATAGGTAACAGACTTAAACAGCGAGTTAATTTGTTAGTCCCACATCTGTATTTTAAAAGTGCACGCTTAGAGAAAGTCTGAAAGCTATCATCTCACTAATCAATGAAATCAGACATTGTAGTGAAAATGTGCCAAAAAGGAAGAACCTGTTCTCACACTTGCTGGCACTACAAAGTTTTATCAGACGAGGATGACACAAGGTGGCATTTTTCACCCTTCAGGTGGAACCTGAGTCAGTGGCAGAGTAACAGATCCACTCTACTGTTATCCAGTGATCTCATCTTCCCAACCTTCTGTATCAAGTTTTCTTTACCTCATGTAACTCACCACTATAAGTAAGCAATTTAAGGTACCCAGCAGCCCAATGGCATGGCAGAGGTAGAAGATGATAAAAAAACCAGCAGGTTATGATTTGAACAGGAAATCTTACCAGGTTAGCCAAATGCTACATGGAATTTTAATTTAAAACTCTTAAGGATGCTGATTTTCCAGGTAAGAAAAAAGGCTCGATCGAGCCTGAGTGCTTCATTTTAGAGGTGAAGCTTTGCTACATTCTGGAGTGCAGAAGCTGAGAACAGGTGGGGCTTGTTACAGCCTGAATTCTACTGTTACTTTTCAGAATATTCTTACAGCTTAAAGCTGCCATAACGTGCCATGTGCACGTTACTGAAAGAGCCAGTATATATTGTCCTGCCCAGCTTCCTTCTCAGCACAATTCATCTGTACCTTATTCAGCTGCAGGACAACCAAGATCCATTAAAAAAAAAAAAAAAAAAGGTTTAGTCATGGAATACTTCTGCATGTCTCACTGGCAGGAAACAAGGATTGCTCGGCACTGTTCCTGCTATTAGAAATTCAGCTCATCACCTCACTATTATTCAGTGTCATGGTAACAATTTAGCACAGCCACACAGCACTTGCAGACCTTGCATGTTCTGGTGTTCCTCCGAGCCCCTTTCTAATGCACACACACAAAACCGCTCAAATCAAGGCCTCCCAACTTTCTTTCAACTAAATATTCTTTAAAACAAACAAACAAACAAACCCCCCAAAAAACCCTATAAAAGCAAGTGTTGGCCACACCTAACAATGCATGAATATTCAGAGATTAAAACACAAAGGTCTGTAGAAGTTCCTGGAAGCAGAAAAAGGCAAACCCTACAAATCAGCAATCTTTTCACACTGTTGACATTTTATTTTCAATGCATGTTCATCTGAGAGCTCCAGGTTTCTGTTTTCAAAGATGGTTATTAACCAGTGATCATTTTACACTGAACTACAGACTGTCGGGGTTTTTTTATATTAATGAAAAAGTGTATGTCATCTGTTATTTGTAATTTATTTTTTAATTAAATGTGTTTTAACAGAAACAATGGATTTTTTTAAAATGCAGGGGGAAAAAAAACAAAGCAAAACAAAAACCAAAAAACCTGCATGCTTAGAGAAGAACAATGTCTGTCCCAGACAGTTTTCCTCTAATTAAAACAGACTAAGCAACTCTGAAGAGTGCTGTGTCTGCTTATGCCACCAGATGTTTTGCCTGTATAAAAATAGTATGATAAACAAATTTATAACTTGCTGCAGTCTTCAGGAGAATAAAACCCACCAGTAACATTCTGAAGGGCGTTCAAAAGCTAAATGATGTGTTTGAAAACGCACTGTCGTTTGCAGGTAACTGCTGAATAGAGAATATGTTTGGTCAATAGGTATTTCTTGTACATTCTTCAGTCAAGGATGTATTTGGTTTGTCCACGATAAAGTTTTTACATTCTTTGCTCTGTTATCAATGCTTCAGCCTCACACTATTTTTATGAGGTTTAACTAACATCACAAAAACACTGACACTGTTTCACACTGAGATGCGGGCATGTCGGTTTATCCTCTAATGAGATTTTATCCTGGAGAATACAGCTGTGCACATAAAAGGAGCTTAGGAAAAGGAACCGGCGACAACTTCAATCATGGCATGGAAGGCCCTAAATTGGAACAAAATTTAAAAGCAGCATTTCAGCTTAGGAGAATGCCTTCTCCTGAACTAAAGAAGCAGAGACATACTCTGCCTCCATCCCCTAAAGATCCAGCCAGCTACTGTTTTTGTGGGCTAAGCTCTGTCATTATCCAAACGGTTTGTCTTTAAAAAAAAAAAAGCAACCAAACCTCTCCCTCTCCCTTACCAAGGCTTTGTCTAATGTTTCTTTGCACTTGGAAGGAAAGCCTTAAAAGCACAGCAGAAAAGACAAATGTATTTAATTCAGGAGTGAATTAATTTTGGTGCAGGGCAGGGGAGGGAAGGGTGGATTTTTTTATGCAACTCTCAAGTAACATCTAGAGAGTCTCAACCCCAGCAGTGTCAGATCTGAGCCACCTTGTTCAGCAACATCCTGCTCACACCATCACAAAACAAGATGTAAACTAGCACTGAGTGTAACTGGTGTTCTTGTTTCATGAAATGATATGAATTAGCATTATTTTAGCATGCTATAAATGCATCTTTGACATGATTACTGTATTTTTAGGAATAACAAAAGGTTTTCAGATTTTTTTTTCCTGTCTTGGATTTATTTTGTTCAGTTATGGCCACAATGTTTAGACATGCAGAAAAAATTTGATTTGTGCAACCACGAAAGTAAGCAACATTTTCTTGGTAGCAGAGGTGTCATATGGGAAGTTTTATAGAAGATGGTCAGAAAGTCACAAGAAAAACCTATGCAAGTTTTTAAACCTCATTCTGTACTTGATTGCTGAGTTATGAAACCAATTGAAATGTACTCAAATCCAGCTCTTCTCCTTCCATTAAGATTCTCTCCATGAAATTCTGTTCTTGGCAAATTTAATGTCTTACCTAGCCACAGCATGAGAAACAGCAAAAGCTGCTCATAGATCTGGAATCATGAGCTTTACACCTCTGAATCCAAATAAACTGCTACCCTACTGCCCTGTTAAATCCACCCTCTCCTTGGAGCCTTCAGAGGCTCTAACCAGCCATCATGCTGTGCCCTAATGCCAACAGACTTTGCTCCACTGGATATAAAGTGAAGAAAATACCTTGTTATTGAAGTTATTTTCACCCATGAAAGTTGCCAGTCATAAAGCGTTGCCATATTTCGAAGAGTCCATCTCAAACTATTAACATACATACTCGAGGAAAACACCTTTACATCTTCTGAAACATCTGGCAGCTCTCATACAAATTTTTAACAAAATCTATCCCATGCAATTGTTTTAATTAACAATTTTACAAGTTTACAGCTGACAGAAGTCTTGCCTTCAACAGTTGTCTACACTGCTGTGTAATAGGGAACTAGAAGATAAAAAGATGCAATTATAAGGGCATCTTAAGGTGCTTAATAAATTAAAGAACTTGTGAATATTGCCTTGTTGGAACAATCAGCAACCTTGAAATTAAAGTTGCAGCATTGAACACAAGACTAAAGAAATACAGGAATTCAGCCTGAGTATACAGATCTCAGAACTGTTTAATTACATGATCACACCATTCTTTCCCCAGAGGAAGTTTTGGGGTTGTGGGTTGTTGTTTGATTTTAGGTTTGTTTGGGTTTTTTTTAATTGGAGTGAGGAGTGAGGTTTGGGGTTTTGGGAGTTTTTTTCCGTTTGTCCTCCCTTTTCTAGTTCAAAAGATGAAACTTGCAAAAGATGAGTTTGAATCAGCATTACGTGAATATGCTGTTTCCTGCAGGATCATTGCCTCATTTACTGGAAAAAATGATACAGTGCGTGAGAAATGGTTTTAAGGAAAAGCTGCAGAAGTCTGATGATTTAAATCATTGAAAGCAGCTGTGAAGAGGTGGATTCTGAACTTGTCTCTAACAGAAATCCGTTGCAATGGTCTCTGGTTTAATAGCTAGGCACTGGTATTATTTTCCCTCATTTTCTGGACTCGGAATTTGAAAACATAAGGGCTTATTTACCAATCACTGGGTACCTGCAGCTGCAGTTGAAGGTAATAGGAGTTACACTTTGATCATATTAATTGATACATAATGCTGAGTACTCTGAACAAAAAAAAAATCTTAGGCACCCTATATTGAACAGCAGCATAAAAGGACACGTTCTTTTCCGTGTGACTCACTTCCTTTCCTATAAAACAGTCATAATTTTTAATATGGAGGTGTCATATTACAGTGAATGGCATAAGAGCATCCATTAGGAAATTAGGCAACCTGTCTTCAGGAAAAGCTTTCACTGTCATGAAGTAACATGTGGCACAGAGCCACACTGGGGCATGGTGGAGCAAACAGAATATTAAATAGCTGCTCCCTACCTGCATCTGGCCAGCCCATAAACATAAACAAGCCAGAAGCACTAGAACAAAAACATGTTATTAATCATGTAATCTAAAACTATGTTTAGAAGATAATTTGACCAATAATTAAAATATTAAATAATAATTTAAAATAATTAGGACTGCAGAGGTGATCTCATTGGCATTTTGAATTTTGAATGCTTAGGTTTCTTATTTAATACTATTTTTGTATCCCAGAAGTCAGAGGCACAAATTCCATCTCCTGCCATTCCTGGCAACCCTGTCGTGTACCACTGTAAAGTTTTCTAACTTCCAGAACTATCCAGGACTCCCACTCCTGAGAAACCAACTCTCACAAAAGCAGCCACTTCTAGACCTACAGTACAAGGCACATCCTTTCCCTGACAGGTGGTAGCAGCAAAGAAAGGAATATCCTGTCCTGTGGCCCACTCCAGTCTGGTTAATGCTGAATGCTGACTCCACCAACTCAGCCACTCAGCCAGGTACAACTTCAGTTGTCCTTATCACTGTATTCTTGCTCAGTTAGAAACTCGAGAAATAATGCATACCGTTGCTATGCTAACTGTGAGAAGAGAAAAACCCAAACAACCTAAAGCCTCTACATTATTTTCAGAGTCCCAATAATGTAAGAAACAGAAAGGCTCAGAGTAAGTCCATTCAACAGTCCAAATAAAGTCCATACGGTGGTCCTTGGAAAATTACAAAGGTGATGTGTTCGTTAATTTTGATATTTTATGACTTCTGGTGATTTCTTGCTCAAAGTTGTTTCTGAATTTTCAAAAAATCATTAAGCCCTCTGTTAACAGCTTCCCCAGACTGAAAGCTGAAGATTCACACATCCACTATAGTGGTAAAACACTAAGATTAGGTGGTCTGACTTCTTTTTAAAGAATCCTTTTTTAAGCAATGCAATCCTGCCATAGGTCACTCTAAGCCAAGTAAGAGACTTTATGGACACAGTGGCCTTTGGTGTAAAATACCAGGTTTTTCAGAGATAATTCAATTTGCAAAGTTTTCACTGGAAGCAAGTTCCGTATCTCCAGGAGAAGTTTATTAATATTGCTCTATAGTTACAGCCTACATCTCAGGAGCAAAGGAATCAGAACTTGGATCCAACCAATTTGAGAATATCTAAGTGAAATGTGTTCATAATGCAGATTTTCAAAATTTATGGGCATGACAATTAAAGGCTCTTCCTGCCCCTATATTTTCAAGATGATTATCAGTATCTCATTTTTCTATGTCTGTTCTTATTATTGAGAGCATACCATCAGTGTTTGCAAGTCACATAACAACCTGTTTCTTTTGCACCAAAAGTACAAGTAATGTTGCATGTCAACATCCAGGACAGGAAAAAATAAGCATAGAGAGACATATTTTAAATAGAAAACATTTTGGAAAGAAAATCGTTTTAGTCATCCTCAGGTGGGTAACACTCCACATTTCATTTTCCCCCAGAGACATATTACTAGAATTAGTATTAATCTCAATAAAACTACAGTATTTCTGTAAATCCACCAGAAAGCATCAAATTTAAAAATAGCTTGTAATTTATTATGCACACCATAATACAGTTTTATAACATTTTTATTGTTTTCAAGGCCTTCTAGGATTTTATTTACCAAGATGTGACATAATTCTTCCCATAGCTCAGTTGTCTCTTTAAAATGCTGCAGTATATGATAAAGAAAATACTTTATAGTTTGAGATAAACTTACTGTGTCTGGCTTTCCATTTTAATAAAATTTACAGCAGCATTTGGAGAAACTGCAGCACCAGATTTCACTGACTGAGAAAAACATACATAAGATTTTGAATGCTAAGATTTGCTTTACACCTGTTTTGGCATTTTGTGTAAGTCATGGAAGCAAGCTGTCAGGACAAGGTACATTAAGGATTTTAAGGACTGGTTTAATTTAAATTCAGGGGTTCACATGCAAACAGGATGGCTGCTAGCACCAGGAAGTGTCAGAGTATACGGATTGCCTACATTTTTTTGTGTGACACTAAATGCAACACCTATCTACAAACACAGAGTTCCTCTATTTTATTAAACTGAAATTAAGTTTATCTTTTGCAGTTAAGGGCTCCTGAAGTAGAATTGTGTAGCTTTGGAGTTGGGATAGAGGGAGATTTTATTATATTGGAATAATCCTCTCCTTTAATTCCCTTAATGAACTATCATTCCAGAAGTGGATGCCACGGGAGAAATGGCCAGATCCACTGAACTTTGTCCAGGATGATATTTATGTCCTTCTTGGTACAAATCACAATCTTTTAAGAGTTTACATTAGAAGGAAGTAATAAACCTGACTGTTAGGTGAAGTCATGAACAATTGAGAGGCAGCTGGTTCCAAAGTTAAGTGGGAGGAAGGAGGGACAGCTTTTCCAGCTCATAGCTCAGACATAGCCTTTGTACTATTGGACAGTTTGCTTTGCAATTTAACACGTATGTATCTTCTCCTGATAACAGTAAAGAGAACTGCACATTGCTGCCTGTAAAAATCTCAGTCTAATAGAATATCAACCAGTAAAGAGTTCCCCTTTTGGAAAAATCAAGGACATCAGGCTTTGCAGCCACATTCTCCTTCTGGGAACCATGCAGTTTGCTGTTGTTGCTATAGTGTGCTAAGGGCTGTAACATTAGTAAAATTTCAGTTGGGACTAAAGGTCTTGGAATAGTTAATAGATGGTGGGGTGATAAAAATGACATTCAGAAAATTACCCTATTGCACCTTCAAGAGCATTTCCTTCCTTCCCCTGGTGACTACTTTTAAATCCCACAAAGTGAAGTATAAGCAATTCCTCCAAGATGACGGCAGCTCTGTACTAGAAGGGCAAAGGCACCAGGCCACTGACTGGCATAGTTCAACAGACCAGCATCAGGGCTGGGTAAAGAGCTGACGGATTTGTGTTTAATTCTGTTTTCACAAACGGAAATGGAGACTGTTTTGCTAAAGTGAAAATCTCTTCCTTTAACATAGCTTCCCCAACAGAAGGCCTGGCTAAGTGAGAGCAAATCTGTGAATTTTCAAAGCAGTTTCTTAAGCCCACTTGAGACTTTAGTGACATTTAAATTTCTAGAGCGTGCCCGGTTTATTTCTATCCAGGTTTCAGAAGGCCATTATTTGCATTGCTTGAAGCTTTTCTTTTGCACAGTCAAAACACACACTGCTACACAAAGTAAGTTCACTGGAGGGGCAGGAAAATTTAGCTTTGAATGTCTTTCAAACAGGAGCTCTGCTGTACTTTAAACAAAGGTTTTGCAGTTTTATCATGGTATCCTGTCTCTCCTTGAGAATAGCTGCAGAAATATTTGAGATGCTCCCCAACCTTCCACCTGCCGCCTCCTGCTCTCATTCATCCTTACTTCCCTCTTTCCAAGCCAGCTCAAAAAAGTAGCAAGGATGCTGACCACGGCCAAACTAGAATAGTACTAGAGATGGCCCACATAGCATAATATTCGGATACCCAGGTAAATAAGTAAGTGCTGGGGAAAAAAATTTTGATACAGCAAGAGGAGATGGGTTGTTAGAGGAAATAACATCAGCTGGGGAGCAAGCAGCAATCTACGAAAGCCAACATTTCTGTTTAAGTGTTTGCTTGCTACAGTTGAGAAAAACAGTGACTAAACTTTCATGAAGCAAAACAAAACTAGGTCAGGACTCTGCAAGTCTGGGTGGAAGAACCTGAGAGAGAGAAGACCATGAGACAAGGCTGTTAACACACAGATCTCACCATGACACAGATGGAAATTTAAAGTTTCAAGTATTTTAATTTATTTTCTATATTAATTTATTTACTATTTCAAGGTGGCATCAAGTGTTTAGCACACATTTGCAGTTTCTTTCTAAAACTACAAAAGAATTTTCAATGATGTGTGAAAATCACTGGAAAATATTCTCAAACAAAACATGAATCTGTTTACAGGAACGGTCTAAATTAATCTATTCCAAGATTAGTCAGAAAGTTTCCGTATTGTGGCTGAAATGCAAGTAAACAGTATTATGATTTAGCCCACTGAGCAAAAAACCACCAAGGACTGCTCAGGAAGTTCCTAAACATGCTATACAGTAATTCACAGAAGTCAGGATCTGCTCTTAAACAGTTTAGGAACTTAGGACACTAACTATAGTGGCTGATAATGTGCATGTGATGATATCACAAAAACAAAACCCAAAACAACCCACATCTCTTTGAGCCCAGGTTTATATTGGCTCTTTCAGTTGTCGCTTCAGGCTGCAGTGTCAGTATTGGAACATCTTATTCCAAAAGCAAATTGTTTATACATTGAAAAAACAAGCCCCACTAGGTGATTATGTCACTCACCGCTTTCACAGTTAAGTACACACATTTTTAGTGAGGCAAATGCAAATGAATCTAGCAGTTTGCTCTGCTGGAACAGAATTCTCTCGTAAGAAAAAGTTATTTAAACATCTTCTATGCCAAATCTGTGCTGTTGCCTGTTACTTGTGACCGAATGTTCAAGACATGGCTGAAAAGCAGCACTGACTGAGCTGCAGACTGGTTACCTGCACAGCACCATAAAGCAATTCAAGTAAGGGTGGTGACTACTTACACAGACATCAAAGTACCTTTTGTGTAAGGGCAAGTAGTTTCACTAAGTGTATAGTTGGCACGGTTGGTTATTACAAAAAGCTCTTAATTATATTATCATCAGGAGAGCCACTTGTCTTGAGCAGCAAATACCCCCATTAAGAGATTATTCTGCTTTAGCCTCAAGTGTACTCTAGCTTTCATGCAGTATTATTCTTTGGGATTATCCATGATACCTACAACAGGATCCTTGCTTCCTTTTTCTTGCACATAGTACTACCAATAATCAGTTATAAACAGAACTATTAATTTTAAAGAAAAAAGAAGGGTATTTTCCATTGCAACCAGTGCTGTTCTGCAGGCAGTAAGAGAAGTATGGGAAAAAAGATGCTGTAAAGCTTTTTACTTTTTAATTATAAATATCATGGTATTTGAAATACTGATAGGAATCATATAACAGGGATATTTCTAGGTGCATGTCATGACAAACTAGAAGGGTTTCTCCCTTCACCTTGGATTAGCAAATTTCACATCAGATATTCCTATATGGACACTGCAACCCAGAAGAAGAGAAGGATCCAAAAGAGTTTATTAAAGGATCTACAACATAATTAGCCACCAGTGTGGGTACATATATATGTCTGGTTTTGTGCACATATGTATGTCTGTGGGTGTATGTATATAAAGTCCTCATATAATTAGCTTCTTTTCTCTGGCTGTGAACACATTTCAATTTCTTCACACTTGCCCTCAAAATTGTTTCATGGTATTTGTCTCACAGACTTTAGTGGCTTAGTTACCTAATGAAGTAAGAATTTAAATAGTGAACACTTAGATTTGTTTTGGAAAGTAAGAGAGAAGAAACCTTCCCTAAAGCATAATAAACAGAATTTGTAGTCAAACAGCACTCTAGCAATAATAGAACACAAGAACAGTGGTAGAGCCTGGCACTAACAACCTCCAAGACAGATTATTTTTGATGGGGTTATGCTGTGCTATTAGACAGAGTGCTCAAATTTCTATAGCCATGGCCTACCTCCTGGGGGTTCAAAGGCAAACCATTGCCATGGGAGAAAAGGTAGTACATTTTGGTCAAGATTTCAGCAAAGGGCAGTGAAACATAAAATAACATAGGAGAATAAATGTGTTAGCATTGAGCCCTCCAATTCTCACTGAATGCTTTTGCTTGGGAGCATGCATGCAGCAGCATTCAGAGAATGTACACTTTAAAGTGACAAATTCAAAAGGCACCCAAGCACATACACTGACCTCAGTTCCCCTTCATGGTATTTGGTTGGGTACAACAGCTCACTGCAGTTCTTAAATGCCATTCAGAACTACAACAGTGCAATTCATGGCTTGTACTTAACAGTGACTCTCCAGGTGAGAAGATTGAATTACTTTTCTGAGTCAGAGCTTTCTAACTTGCCCTCTCTAACCTTGCTGCTCTCCTCTCCTTTTCACTAGTCTCAAGTGCAGCATTCTGATAGCACAGAATATCTGAACTCAGCCTGATTTAGCCGGACATTATGTATTTTTACATTTTCAAATAGCCCCACTAATCTAGATAGCAAGTTGAATCAGATAATGCATTTGTATTCCTATGTTACTTGTGGCCCAACCAAATTACTTTTATTTTTATAAAAACCCCAAGCATAAAAATAATTTTAAAAATTATTGCCATTCAATGGTATGGACCACATCACGTTACATAGTTAGATTATAAAGCAAAAACTGTCCGGGACACCCTGAGGTGAGCAGGATCACCTGGGACTGTCTTGTCATACTTTGAAATCAGTCTGAAGAGGAAGAGTAATAAAGGAATAATAGACATTGGGCATCCTAGAGCAAATACCAGTAGCATGTTGAATATGGACCAAGAGCCAATCCACTATTACTTGTTGGAATGAAATGATAGAATGGGCTTGTCTATCTGAATTTCCCACTTCTATTAACTGTTGGAAATAACTGATGTTTTCCACTAAAGTATTCACAGTTATTAGGAGATAAGCCACAGAAAAATGCATGTGATTAAAATAAATAAGCTTTCAATAGTCAGAGTCATGATTCAAATTGGATCCTTCAGTTTCTGAAGAATAACTGCCTTTTCTGCAGGACTGGGAGATACAAATCATGGCAATAGTCCTGTCTATGACTAGCCAAACATGATGCAAGATCACAGGAAGGAGGTACCACCCCTTTGTAATGATCTAGTCTGAGTCCTCACACTGAGGAGACGTTCATATTGTCTCCATATGTTTTCCATCTCATTTTTCAAAATTCCCCTAAGTTAGTCTATTGTGTCATTTGGAGTTTATACCCAGTATCACTCAGTCCTGCTGTGGCAGCAGTTTATAACACACATATGAGAAAAGTTAATTATCTCACTGGAATTGTTGTTCTTTGGAATTAATTATCTTTTTGTGATCCTCCCTGGGAAGGTTTTTGGGAAAAATACTGTCTCTTTGTTTGCCCTGTAGCTGATCCTCACACACCCTGATGAGTGAAGTTTCAAATTAGTTGAAAATTCCTGTCCTTCTAAGGAACAGATGAGAAATAGGCTGTCATTGATGAGCATTTTCAGATTTGTGATTTGTCTTCCCAATGTTTGCCAGAGACCCTCCATGTGGTTGTTCTCTGAAGCTATGAGTTCACAAGTGACCCTTACGAGCTGATAAAAGCAAAACAAACCAAAAAGCCCTTGAGCCATGCTGGATTGACTCCATTTATAGCATACTCCCTGTAGGAAAAGAATAGTCACATATGCTTGTATAACGAATTGAATTGATTCCAGATTTTCTTTCCCCAAGCTTAACACTCAGAACCTCACAGGGAAGCTTTTGACAGAATTTATTTCTTTGGAAAGATGACAGTCTTCAGCTATTATAGCTCTTATGCTTCTCAGTGATCAAGTGACTGTTACCTGAAAGCAACGCCTCAGACATGATCCTAACACTTTTTCTTCTTCTACTACTGAATTTCATGATCATATTCTATACCAATTACTTGTTTTTCTGTTATTTTGAGGGATTAAGCAGCCTTGAATTGACTGATCTTAGTCTCCAGAATGAAGGTGGATAGGGGCAGTGATTATTGCAGAAATCAATATGCTTCCATTGTACTTACTCAATGACTATCCCCACCCTTAGCTAAAATGATGCCTTTAGCTTGCTGCAAAACTTCATAAACCATGGCTTTGAAGATCTCATACAAGCACTGTGAAAGACAGAGGCACGGA
>VZTF01006514.1:1595077-1687881 GCA_013397755.1 Cnemophilus loriae | reverse complement strand
GCAGGCAAAGGAAGGCAGGAAAGGAACAGGATGCAGGAAACCGCATCAGTCTTTAACACTGAGGAAAGGGGAAACCTTATGTTGTATAAAGGTCAACTAAAACTCTGTGTTGGACTTGGGTGCCTTTGCCAGGCTGCTGAATGCCTCTCCTGCCCCACTTCCCATCAAGAAACTTCCCTTTTTTGCCCATCCTTGGCAGTGCTTTCCTCATCTTGTTCTGCCCCTTCCGCGTGGAGGGGCAGATGGTGCCTTTGTTCCTGTGCATTCAGCAAGCACCAGGCAGGACAGTTCCAGCATGATGGGAACCCAACTCACAGCTGAGGGACTCTGAAAATCTAAACACCAATAGAACACCAACAGGGCACATTTCTCATTTTCGCTACAAAAGGCAGCACTGAAAATGATAGGTAATGACAGCCTCCTAATCACCCTAATCCCTTCTCCACTGGAAAGTTTCTGTGAAATAACCAAAATAGCTTTTAAAATTCCTTCATCTTTGTCAATCACAGATCTTTCGAGGGCAGACTCAGGAAGAGAGCACAGCATTAGCATGCTGTTTTTCAGACATGGCTTGTTGTCTCATTTTCCTTACTAAATTACCGCAGTAGATATTGGGAATAACCTGGTATCCTGAGGAATTCTTCCTGCAGCAAGTTATTTTCCTATCATGGTCCATCTGTAATTTTATTAATTTTTAAAAAATCATTATAAATACAGTACGGCGCCTTGCAATCACTCCCTCTTATATTTCTAACCCTCAAAGTCTTCCAGGTTTTAACAACAGCAAAAACCCTGTGTCACCCTTTTGGAGATTAACATATTTAGTGTTTGGAGATATCCTCTGTAGGACTAAGTAAGAAAGCAGCTGAAGCTCCAGCAGATCCTTAATAAACTTTTGCCTTTTGGGTATCAGGAATAAAACTGTGTTGTTTCAGTGTCTTGATTTTTTATGAATCTAGTTATTACCTATTAATTCCTTTTCTCCTTTTGACTTTTCAAAAGCTGATGTTGCACAAAAGGTGTGGAAACCTGAAGCAAGGTGGGCAGTTAGGGCTGAACTGCTCCATTTGCTTCACAGAGAATTTTTATTTGACCCCAGGAATGCTGATTGCTCAAGCAGACTAAACAACTTTAATTCATTTCAGTGTGTGAGGATTGGGGTGCCAGGCCAGGCTGGCAGGGTTGAACAGGAATTCCCCAAACAGCATTGGAGTTATGGTCCCCTCAGCATTCCCTGCTCCACAGATTGCATAAAGCCTCCTCAGTGTTTGAGTCTAACCAACCTTTTAACTGGAAATAACAACCCTCGGCAGGATTTTCCTGTCCTGGCACCAGTTTCTCTCAGAAGTGTCCACCTGGCTTCTAGCCAGAGGTATAAATGGCATTTATTAAAGCCAAACTTTGAGATAGGGGAAGACCTGGGTGTAAAATTCAAGACAATAACCAAACTCTGTGTAGATTTATACCTACAAAGCACCAGGGTCATCTCTTTTCCCTAATTCACATTATCTCCTGCCTGCCTTTGACTTTAACACTCATTCTCTATACCAAAAAAACTGCTCTCTGTTGGCTTTTAAAGCTGCAACTGTTCTGGCTGTCTTTGCAGCTCTCCAAAGCCTTCAGTCCCAGACAGGACACTTGATTTCTGAAATTCCACCCCATGTACTCATATACCCCAGCATCCCCAGCCCTTCTCCACAGAGCTGATTCCCACAGGTCGCCCCAGCCTGTGCTGCTGCCAGGGGCTGTTCCTTCCCAGGTGCAGCACCTGCTTTTGGCTTTGTTGGATTTCCAGAAGTTCCTCTCTGCCTATCTCTCCCNAACTTTAATTCATTTCAGTGTGTGAGGATTGGGGTGCCAGGCCAGGCTGGCAGGGTTGAACAGGAATTCCCCAAACAGCATTGGAGTTATGGTCCCCTCAGCATTCCCTGCTCCACAGATTGCATAAAGCCTCCTCAGTGTTTGAGTCTAACCAACCTTTTAACTGGAAATAACAACCCTCGGCAGGATTTTCCTGTCCTGGCACCAGTTTCTCTCAGAAGTGTCCACCTGGCTTCTAGCCAGAGGTATAAATGGCATTTATTAAAGCCAAACTTTGAGATAGGGGAAGACCTGGGTGTAAAATTCAAGACAATAACCAAACTCTGTGTAGATTTATACCTACAAAGCACCAGGGTCATCTCTTTTCCCTAATTCACATTATCTCCTGCCTGCCTTTGACTTTAACACTCATTCTCTATACCAAAAAAACTGCTCTCTGTTGGCTTTTAAAGCTGCAACTGTTCTGGCTGTCTTTGCAGCTCTCCAAAGCCTTCAGTCCCAGACAGGACACTTGATTTCTGAAATTCCACCCCATGTACTCATATACCCCAGCATCCCCAGCCCTTCTCCACAGAGCTGATTCCCACAGGTCGCCCCAGCCTGTGCTGCTGCCAGGGGCTGTTCCTTCCCAGGTGCAGCACCTGCTTTTGGCTTTGTTGGATTTCCAGAAGTTCCTCTCTGCCTATCTCTCCCACCTGTCCAGGTCCCTCTGAATGGCTGCACAGCCCTCAGGGGATCAGCCACTCCTCCAACTTTTTATCACCAGTGAACTCTCTGAGGAGGCATCAACCCCACGGGCTCTGCCTATCCTGCTCCAGCTCCCTGCTCTCAGCTCACATCACCTCTCCTGTCTTTATCACCATTCCACTTGCTCCATCTTTTCTTACAGAGCAAGAAAATAAGAAGAAAATCCAGGTGGATTAATGCCAAATTGTGATGGTATTTTACAGAGAGCATAAAAGACAACAAAACTGACAATTTTCTAAAGCAAAAGCACTGTCTCAGTCACAATAACACCTATCAAGGAAAAATCTGTTCCCTAAAGTGAGAAATAAATATTACTGTAAAAGTCCCATCAGCTCAAGGTGGTACCAATTAATCAAAACAATTCACTTGCAGATTCTTCACAATCACTTTTTGAAAATGGTAATTCTTTTCTTACTTGCTATTCCAGTGTTGGCACAAAAGAGGTTTAAGCTGATTTTCATCCAATCTTAAAAAAAAATTGTAACTGTAGTTTAAAATAGTTGGGATTGTTTACTGCACTCGGTTCTACGTGCCAATTCAAATACTGAAAAAATGATCAAAAAAACAGCACTACTGCCAAAATGAACACCTCAAAAATGCCAAAGTCATGATGCACAGCACAGAGAAATACTAAAATCACAGATTTTTAATACAGTATGAGTAGCGTACAATGAGCAAACTCCAAGTATGTTCCGGATTCACATGCCCACACACACCCCAAATGTGCACCTTAATAAAATCAAATACTCATTAACTGTGAGCAGTCCTGGGTATTTTTATGAAGATGTTGAGTTGCTAATTGAATTTGAAGCACAACAGATGCTTAGTACTCCATCCAAATGCTGCTTTTCCTATATATTAAGTATATATATTTATGTGGATACATACAAACACTCTTCAGCTACCAAAGTAATTAAAAAATATTTAATTAGCCAAATGGTTTCTGCTTCCCCAAACTTAGGAACTCAAGCCATGAGCTAAAAACCTCAGCAGTTCCAGAGAGGAAACACTGCAGTGATGCCACAGTAAACACCAATTATGATTAAAACACCTGAATTAAAAAAAAAAAAAAAATTGGGCATGGCTTCTGCACAAAAATCCTCTTCCAATGAGTCTGCCAACTACTACAGAGATACTCAGAGTTTGAAGTGTTACTTCAGGTTGTGCTTGGGCCGGCAGGGCAGGGGTTGGAGCTCTGTAGTAAATTCCTGCCATCAAGCAGCCGGGAGATGAGGGTTGGGAAAAGCAAAAAGAAAACAAACACAGCAAACCCCAAAGCCCCATTGGCCACGTCTCGTGAGAGTCAGAGACTTTGTAAAGTGTCACCTTTGTCTTCCCTGATGCCAAACTCCTGATGGAAGGTTCAGAATAAGGCACGGGGGGTGTGGAAAGAAGAATTTAACAAACCTAAAACACAAAACTTGTCTTGGGCTTTGTTTTTCGAGCGTTTTGCAATTTTGCTCTCAGAAAGTCATGCACGTTTCATGAAACTTCCATGGAATTTAAGTCAAAGATTTAAGCTGTAATTTTTAGCCCTCTCCCTATTCAGGCAGTAAACTGCCATTTGCATTCACTTTCTGAATTCCATAGTTATGAACAAATCCTTCACATGGATAATTTTGGGGTTACTCTAATGTTTCACTCTTCAGAGAGGCTGGATGATACCCAAGTGAATTAAAGTGAGAGCTAGGTGTGCTCTGCTCTCCCAGCCAGGCAAATTTCTCCTACATCTTCTGCTCCTTTTCTAGGAGAACCACACAGCCTTACAGCAAAATTGGTTTAAATTAACACAATTACAGTTGCTTGCAAGAAACGAAGGGCTCGAGTAACCCCAAAACTGCCCTGTGCTCTGCTGGGGGATGCAGTGCCCTGAAGCAAAGACAACTTGCTCCTGCCAAGGCCACAGTGCTTGCACGGTGCTCTGCAGGTGTTTGCTTTCCTTTGAGCCACACCTGCCCACGCGTCCCGTACTCTGGAAGCCCAGTCAGGTGCATCTCAGACTCACCAGTCAAGGCTCTGCGTTAGTTACTTGTGCCTGTAGACCTGATCCTTCTGGCCTGGTTCATGTCCAACAGGCTCTACAGCACAGCAGTGAGCCTGACTTGGCTGGCCCTGACATGGCAGTGCAGCCCCTGGGACTGTGAAGGCATTTCTCGTGATTATAAATTGATGATCAGGATAAATTCATATTTTAATTGTGTTTTAATACGAGACACAGAAGAATTTTCTAGGGACACAACTGGCTCTTTGTTCCCATACAGAAGTAAGTAAAGATGGTGCCGTGATTTGCAGCAACATCTTGAGTTGGTGCCTTCAGGCATAAAAACTTGTTTCTTGGGGTTGTTCTCTCAGCTTAGAGAAAGAAAAACCGTTTAGATGGTTTAGATGACCACAGCACAAAAGCTGAGTTGTACTGTGATGGTGCCAGGATTACTGCAAGTGAGGAAGTAGAGTTAAGCATCTCACAGGTGGGGATTTGGAGTGATCTAGTGGCAAGCAGGCTGCTTGCCAGGGATATTGGGCTGCTGAAGGGCAAAGCTGCTCCAAACTGTAGTGAAACACTTGCAAGTGGGAAATTTCCCTGACCATTTTTTCTTCAATTCATTAGTGCCTGCTCAGCCTGACCCACAAGCACAGTCAATCCTTCCCAAGCAGCTGCACCTGGCAGGGTTTAACAAGCAGTTTCAGCACAGGTAAACAGTTTACCAATTCCCAGTGCTTGTCCTGGAACAAGGCAGGTAGGTTTACCTACTCAACACAAGATTTTTGGCTGAATCCTGTCTGCTGCACCTAGTGGTGTGCCTTGGGTGGATGGTTTTCTGACTTCTTGCTAACCTTTCTGACAGGGCTGACTCGCACAGGAGAGGCACCTAAAGGGGCTCCTTGCTGCTGCAGCTCAGTGATTTTGCAGCAAAGTACAAGCTGCTGAGTCCAGGTCTGATCACTGCTGTACAAAGCAGAGCAGCTTTTGAGGTGCAAAGGCAGCCCAAGCTGGGGACAGGACAAGGTGTGGCTGGGACTGCTACAGTCTGGTGGTGTGTTTTCACCAGAGAAGCTGTCTCCCCTGTGGAAGCACCACATCTATTCCCTGTGACAGCACAGCTACTCTGCAGAAAGCTATTGCCACATCTCAGGGAGTTAAATTTTGTCCCAGATGGCTTACTAAGTTGTTGTGATATCCTGGGTGATTCCCTTAATATCTTCTGTGACAGAACTACGCATTTGCAAACTGCTTGGCAGAAGGTGACATTTGACTCTCTCCCAAAGCTTTTCACAGCACTGACAGGAGCAGAAGATAGGCCCCCCCAGTTTATCCTTGTCAAAAAAATAATTGTGGATCTCATCGACAGACGTGTTGTGTAAGGAGGCGCTACTGTTTTTAGAGCTGCTTTCTAAAATTGAACTCGTGCTCAGATTTCCTGAACCAGCATTTCGATGCCTGGTGCTATTCTGGAAAAGCTGTATATCAGCAGAGCATTCTGCTGACCGTTCAGAACACCCTGTACATCAGAAGAACACATTATGACTACTTATCTCAAGTCAGAGCACTGCCAGTGGGAATAACTGTGTGATAACAAGCATTCCAAGCTCAAGGTTATGTGGTTACCTGGGGCACAGGGAAGAAGAGTGACAAGCACAGACACATTTTAGATCATATCCTGCCTTGGAACCTTGATGATTTTTATAGACCAGACAAAGATATTTTGAAAATAGAAGGTATCACACAGTACAAGACACCCAGTGTCAGGTGTGTATTGTGTGGCAGGACTGGAAAAAACAGCCTCTTATAGCTCACTGTCTCAGAAACAACTCTGTTCTCTATGTTTCCATAATGTTGTTTTTATTAAAAGCCCAGTTCTTGCTCTGGGTCTTGAGTGTGCAGATTATGGTCCACAGAGTGAGTGTGCTGTGCATAACCCAGTGTCTCCTCAGTCTGCCTTGCTTTCAAACCAGGGAAACAGTCCCTGGAACAAGAGTTTACCTAATGGACATGGGTTTAGGCTCGCTGCATGATTTCAGGCCTTAAAATTGGATGTGGGTTTATTTGTTCGTTTTTTTTTTTTTTTTCTCCTCTGAAAGCTTGTTTCTCCTGTCTGAAAGATGTTCTTCATGTGAAGGGATGGGTAGGAGAGAGGCAGAACCTAGGCCAGTGAATACAGCTTCATACAATTGCAATGTTCGGGTCAGAATAGCTTCTGATGCAGAGGTATTTGTGCATGGGTATATCCTTCCCATAATCAGGGTTTTCCAGTTTTACTGGCAGTCTTGAAATAAACCTCCTGGGGATCTGAGTCACTTCAGCTCATTATA
The DNA here is from genome assembly GCA_013397755.1 of Cnemophilus loriae. NCBI lineage: Eukaryota > Metazoa > Chordata > Aves > Passeriformes > Corvidae > Cnemophilus > Cnemophilus loriae. Next base: position 1,681,002 of record VZTF01006514.1, on the reverse strand, counting down.
TTCTTTTGTTCTTTTGGCTATTTGTGGCAGTTTGGGGTTTTTCCAACCGTTCTTTACAGAAGGCTGCTGCGAGCTCTGGGTGGATTTTTAAAATGCCTTTGAAGATCATGATATATTAAAAAAAATACGAGGAAAGAGTTTCATCTTGTTGGACCAGAGCTTTCATAATGACCACGGAGGCCTAGGCTGGGGAGCAGCTGCATCTGCTTGTGTGCTGGGAGCTGTATGTGGAGGGGCAGAGATTTAGAAATGTAGCAGCTGCTTCTTATCTGCCTGTGGCATTTCTGTGCTACTGGGGTTCCTTCAGCAAAGGGAGCACAGCCTCCACCAGGAAGGAGGTTTGTGCTTCCCAGTTGTGTTCTTAACTTATCTGAATTCACCTTGGGTTTATATTGGGTTAAGATTCTGCTCCATGCATGATGTCTTCTTTTTAGGGATGCCAGCCCCAGGGATTGAAAAGAACAGACAAAATACAGAAGCTGTTAACCTTTTAAGGCACGTCAGGGGTGGAGGGACAGTTGTCAGAGAAGCTGTACTGAAACAGAGACCTTGGAGCACTTCTAGCTGGGGTACTCTAGGGGCTTTTGGGAGCTGTTTTTAACATCCATGTGTTAGCCGCTTTGGGAGATTTTTATTGTGAAATTAATTTGAGTTTGCTAATTGTGTTTGCAGTAGCTGCTGTGCTCTGGCTAAAGGAAACACTGCTGAAATATCAGTGTGTGTACCAAACATTGTGCACAATCAGTTTGTTTGAGCTTGTATTAGGTGAGGCTGGTTCTTATATTTACATTTGGACATGTTAGAAGGTTCCTAAATATTCTGTGGGTGGGGGATAAAAAAATCTCCCATTGAGACTCTTAGTAATTGTGTAAATAATTTAGCATAACTGTATAGCAGCATAAAATACTCTTCACAAATATGTACTGAGTTTCAAGGGATCCAGCTATACTTTACCCTCTTCTGCAAAGTATTGTTGTACCTTACAAGAAGCCCAATTGATTTCACAGGGGCTACTAATAGATTAATACTTGATGCATAAAAAGTGGCATTTGTCTTTGAAATTAATTCAGCTTTGATTGTGATCTTCTCTTAATATATTTCTAAAAAAAATTTAATTGGATAGCATAAGTATTCAACAAACCAGCTAATTTAACTTAATCTTGCACTGTCCTTATTAATAAGAAAGCAAATTTCAATTTGTAATTAAGTCTCACTGAAAATCTGACTCTTCATTTGATGAAATGTGATATGTGGAGACAGAGATAAAGTGACCATTTCCTGGTCAAAACCAAATTGCCCCCTGGAGCAGCCTGCTGTCCTTCATCCTTTATACAGAGACCAGGCACTGAACTTCTTTCTTCAGGGCTGATGCTCGAAGCTGTGCCATGTGAATTACCTCTGTCAGAGAACATGTGATAGGAAACAGTCCTTGTACTGCAAATATTGCTAGAATACAGCATAAAAGGGAATAGACAGAAATGTACAGGCTTTTTAAAGAACCTGGTTCAGGTTAATAACTCGAGTGGTCACTTAGGCTCTGGTTGCTGCAGGAATTTGGGAAGCTTTCCAGTGTGCAAGGACTGAGCCTCAACTGAGCTCCATGTAATGCCTCCATTCACCAAGTTACCCTCTAAAGTGACAGGGTGCTCTGTACAATAGATAATATTGCAAACCTTGGGAATAGCTCGTGGGCTTAACTCCTGGCTAACGTATATCTGCTGTGTTCTATAATGTATGTGAGGAACAAAAGCAGTCAGCACATAATGGGACCGAGAGAAATGCACTAGGAATACCAAATCTGATATATATTTTGCAGAGAGAGCATAAAGCCTGCTCAGCAGACATTGACCTTCTTACCACAGTGCATGAGCAGTAGATCTTGCACTCTCTGTGGGTGCTGTGGGTCCAAACTGAATTGAGATGTACGGATACTGGCCCAGCAAGAAAATTGTTCGCTCATTCTCTGTAACCCTTTGTCACGGTGTATGAAGAACATTCTTTTCCATTGCTGCTAATAAGGTACAGCACAATGTGCAGGGAATGGGCTGGCAGAAGCCCCAGCAAGTGCAGTTGGAAATGATGGTGAGTCAGGCAAAGGCATCCAATGATGTTGCCAGAGTCCACCTTTGCCCAGTGTGATATACTTGACTGCAGTCAGTCAGGAATTTAGCAAAGCAGCATCTATGAGTCCTCTGTGGGCTGCATCAAAACCGGCAATGCTCCTGGAAGCTGAAAAATGGATCATTGTTTTCCATGGTTCCTATTTTATGGTCCTACGGAGTCTTTCCTTTGTCACAAAGGGCTGTTTTATATAGGAGCCCTTTACAGCTCATTAGATGGTTAAGATGAAGTTATGCAATGTCTAAGGGTTAAAAGCTGCATGAGATTCGGGAGTGCTGAGAGCAGGAGGTGGCAGTTTGGTATGAACTCAATAAGGAGCTTTAATGAAATTAGCAAAGACAACATAGTACTGAATTAGCCTATGAAACTCGTTCCCCAGGGAGCTGTAGAAGTTGGGAGCTCTGGAGAGCAGCCATTGATGTGGATTGTGGAATGCAGTCACTATTGTGGTGTTAATTTTTTCCAGAGGCTATAGACCTGGGATTTTAATGGTTACATGTGATTCAGTGAAAGCAAAAGAGTCCTCATCTTTCAGCTGAAATTCCTTACATTTTCTTCAGAGGATTCCAACAAGGCCTCTGAAACATTTAGGTCTAATCTAGCTGGGCAGTGCTGTGTCTAATATTCATGCTACATTATATATTTGTCCTATGAGAAGTTTTTATTTTTCCTGAAAATTTAAGCCTTTTTTAATTTCACCTGATTTTTTTTTCAACTTTATTGACAGCTTATTGCAGTTTCACTGGAGTATCACAAGGCAGTGAACATGAAATATACTTTTTCCAGTGTCCATAAGGATTGGGTTTGGGAGCAGCTTGTTTCAACCTCCCACTAGATTTAATGGTATAAGTTAATTATTTTTTCCTTTTTTTTTTTTTTTTTTCATTCAGAAACATTACTGTATCTCAAAGTTAGTAGAAATTTGGATCAGCTTTAGTGATCACTTTAATGCTTTGTCCTGACATTCTGTGTTTCTTCAGGAGCAAAACATTAAGTGTCCCTAAGACACTTTGTGTTTGCCAGACTGTGTTGTTACTTGCAGTGGCTACTGCTTGTGGTTTTTGGAAACGGAAAAAACTACTACTACTCATATTTTTTTAAGAGAGAACCAATATGTTTAATAGGTACCCAGGAAAATATTTTTGTAGGGGCCACATGTGAAAAAACTTGCAGAAATCACAAAAAAATACTTTGGAATACATTTTTCTTTGTTAGTGAGGCTGACTTGGCCAGATATTTGTAGTGAGAGGAACGGTGGAGCTTGGATGTTGGAGTAATGAGAAAGCCTAAGACTGTATAAAGTTTGAACTTGGCAGTTATTCTTATTCTGCAGTACATCTATAATCCAAACACATTTTGGGTGGATCTTAGTGGATCAGATTTTGTGGATCTTCTTTCAAGATTCTGGCTTTTGTTTTAGATTCAAAACAGTGCATCAGGGTATTGAACTCTGCTTTTACAGCTCCCTACAATGTGCTTAGAGTGGAGTGTGTCTGGTGATGATCTCCTTTTTCGCTGCTTAAGTGAGTTTAAAATCATAAAAATTCCCACTTCAGTGGTGATGGCCCCATCCCAGCGGGAACTGTGTGGAAATCTGAGCTCCCCTAGAATTAACTGTAGCAAAGCAGATTGAGGGTGGTGCTTGGGACATCCAGCAAAACCATGTAAACTGTGAAAACCTTTACGTGGAAATTCTGCTTTCAGCACCTGTGCCCTTTCAGCTTGTATGCAGCTCTGTGACGCGATACTGAAATTGCTCATTTTGGGACCAGACTGAGAGCGGCAACTCGCAGCTCCTGGTATTGCAAAACCTCATTCTAATTTGTTTTAAGCTGTGCTACTCCTCCTACTGAAGTCCCTGACTGCTGGCACGTGCAGTGCTTGTTCTGGATGCCTCTGACTCGGGACTGTCTGCTCTCGAAAGCGTGTTTGCTGTGGGCACCACATTTGAGTCTCCTGCAGGATGGTCTGTGCTTGTGGAGCTTTGCTGTAACAGCCTTTCCAGCACTGACCCGGTGGGGAACATGTCAAAGCCTCACCAATATCTCCAGTTATTTCTCCTTGCACCCCTCCATTATTTCTCCTGTATGTTCTCAGAAGAACATGATTGATTTCTTGAGATCTCCTTCAGTATCTGTGCGGAGTTGCTTGACAGGCTCCAGATGTGATTCACCCCAAGGCAGGCAGCTTGGCTTTCTCCAGTTCCCTGCCCTGGATGGTGGGAACTGCAATCCCAGAGCTGGCCTGTGTTGCATCCTCTTCCTAACCCCCCTTGGGATCACCTCCCTGGGGCGTAGCAGCCGTACGGTCAGAGAAGATTCTCCTTCGGGAATAGCTTGCCCAATTCCTATTGTTAAAACTTAATGAGTTCATGGGATTGACTCTGCTGCAATTATTTCTTGGTGATGTATAACAAGTAGCTGTTCTTACAGGCTTATAAAGTGTTCCAGAGCTCCATTAATTTGCCCTTCATTAGCTGTGTAATTTTGCTAATGACCCGAGATATTTAGAGGCATTGTCCTGTGAGAATTATGAGTTTCGCTGTGAGGCCTCACAGAAGCACTGCACACACAGCTCCAGCATGTCTTACTACCAGAAATTCGTTCTGCCCTGCTGCATCTAATTGTATTTTTTACTTTTGAACTGAAGTAGAGTCATCTCCTATTGATAAATGAATAATTATTTCATATACGAAATTACACATTTAATGGAAGTTTGCATTGTTGGAGTGTTAAATGATTAAATTTGTTAATTGTGTCATATTACTGGACATAATGATGCATTTAACCATTAACAGTTTTCCACTGCATTGCCTTTTAAATTCTTATGTAGTGCAATATACATTCTTGTTGCCCTTTCATCAAGTGTTAATAATAATGGAAAATAAAGGTTTGAGTCTGGAAAGGGAGGTATCCCAGGTGTAATAACTGGAAGAAAAATGACGTGTGTCACTGGAGACCACAGTTGGTGAGGTGGTGGCTGAGGAGTATATGGTATCTGAAATATTTGGAGAGGTGGGCTTTTTCATTTTCCCTGTATAAAATAGCAAAAAGAACAGGGGAATTTGTAAAGAAGTGATGTGAGGGACAATGGCTGTAGTTCCTACTTTGTCTATACATCTCTCGGTGTCCATCAACCCTGAAGATTCATATGAGATTTGTCACATTTCCTTCCTGTGATAAGAACAGGAGGAGAACCTTCGTGAGGCCTGGACTCTGCTATCCTCAAGAGTGTATATCCTTTAATTTGCTTGGAGAAATAAGGATTGGTCTCTCTAATTAACAGGGTGTGATGGAGAAAGGAAATCCTGTGGCCTGTGTCATTGGGCTGGTGCTTGTGGAGGGATGACCAGGATGGCTCCTTCTGCCTTGGCCACTGCTGCTACACGGGAACATGGCTGTTTTCTCAGCTTTTCTGGAGGGAAGGCAGCAACTGAACCACAGGGGCTGAATAAGTACCAATATCATAGAATTGTAGACTGGCCTGAGTTGGAAGGGACCTTAAAGATCACCTCGTTCCAATCCCCTGCCACGGGCAGGGACACCTTCCACTCTCCCAGGTTGCTCCAAGCCCCATCCAACCTGGCCTTGGGCACTTCCAGGCAGCAACACCTTTTCTGGGCAACCTGTGCCAGGGCCTCAGCACCCTCACAGGGAAGAATTTCTTCCTAATATCGAATCTAAACCTTCTCTCCATCGGTGTGAAGCCATTCCCCCTGGTCCTGTCACTACATAGCCTTTTAAATAGTCTCTCTCCATGTTTTTTGTCAGTTCTCTTCAGGCACTGGAAGGCCACAATTAGGTCACCCTGAAGGTTTCTCTTCTCCACGCTGAACAATCCCAATTCTCCCAGCCTTTCCTCCATTCCTCTGATCATCCTGGTGCCTCCTCTGAACTCACTCTAAAGGTTCCTGTCCTTGCTATGCTGGGGACCCCAGGTCTGGATGCAGCTCTGCAGGTGGGATCCATCCTGGGGGACAGCCAGGCCTCGACCCATCCCCTTCTCTGGAAGTGGGGGGCTGCATGTGGCCAGGGAAGTGTGAGGGCTGGGCAGTAGGACTGGAGAGAAATGCTGCATTGATGTCCCACGGCAACCCCTCGTTAGAGTGTGCTGTCAATTTTCCCCCTGTCTGCAGCTTGTACCTGTAAGAAGCTGGCTGGCCTCCGTGTTTTGGGTACAAGATGAAGGTTTCCAGGAGGGTTACCTTTACTGATACTGAAGTAAATCACCTTTCACAGATCAAGCAGATCAGGCAACATCGTATCACCGTTAGACTAAAGTTGAAACAATCCCTAGGAAAGCCAGAAAAGCTTCAGAAACTGACTTTAACACTATCTTTGAAAGCAAAGTCGTTTTGCTTCAAGATTATCATCACAATTTAGATGCTGTACATTGTAGTCGGATAAAGAGGGAATTTGGCAGATGAGCTTTTGCCTCTGGAGCCTCCAGATGACTGGAACAAGCTTCCCTTTCAGCTTAAATCAGCAAACAGCATAATCTCCTTTAAGCCTGGGGTTTAAATGGCTGTTTGAAGGAGGATTGTGCAAAATCTATTTCCAGTAATATGGTTACCGGAGCTAGAGAATGTGTTGTTTTCATGAGATTTTTGGATGGCCCTGTAGTGTGCATTAAATTATTGCAAGAATGATGCAGTTGATGGTTTTCACTTAATCTTTAGATATATGTGCCGGGCTCTTTGGTAAAACTGAAAGCAGCTCTTAGTTCTTGGACATTTTTTTTCACCGTAGTAAACAAAGCAGCTGCCAATACCCTGAGCAGTCCCTCATGCTGGCTGTAGGAAAGGTGCCTGCGTTTGTTGTGTTCATCAGGAGTCAGACAAAGGTGCCTCTCCTGACGTGTAATGCCAGGGGGGGAGTCACTGATCGAAGCCAACAGCAGCAACCTTTCCTCCACCTGTGTGCTGGCTGTAGCGTTTGTACCTCAGGCAGTGTAGCTGTGTCCTTGCTGCTGTTCCTGTTTGGAGTATGTATTCCTGGTGACAATTGCCTTTCCACCCTGGCTGGCACAGTTTGAATTCCTGACTTGTAAGAAGTCAAAGCCAGAGTGTGCTACACTTCTCCCTGTCCTGCGTGGCCCAATCTGGGGTCCAGCTCGGTGGAGGCTGGGAGCCTTGAGCCTTCTCCATTTCTTTGGGCATAGTGTTCCTGAATAAAAAGCCAATTCGTGGCCTTCGGTGATGGAGTTATCTTGTTGAGAGATTAATATGTGTGAATATTTATTAGGAGTTCGAGCAAAGAACTTTCCTGCAAAGCTGCAGGCAACACTCAAATATCTGAGCTAAATCACAGGTTTCTGCAAATAAAACACTACATGTTCTCTGCCTTTGCTAGAGGAATTGACAGTGATTCTGCCAGGAAATAAATACCAAAAGCATATTTCTCTCTAGATTTCGCCATCTTTATTGCTTTTGTTTTCAATGTGTTGGAGTACTTGTGAACTGTTCTTCCTTCTTTTCTGCCTTCCCCCATGTCAAGGTTGAAGGTAGAAGCTGGAACTACCTTTTGTATTTTTCCGAGGGAAGGAGTAGCAATTAATGTTGAAATAATATGATAATTATCGATGGGGGGAAGAAGATTATTTTATTTTAAAACAAATGCTGCTTCACTCATGTTCTCATGGGTACCAACATGCACATATCTGAGTGGACAGGCCAGCATCCAGGCACTAAGGCAGGTTTCCCTTGTGGATTCCTCAAAATGAAGAAGAGGACAAGCTATGCTGGTTCCCTAGTCCTTATTAAGCACCCTGAAATATTCCCAAGGTTGATTAAGTATGTGCTGGTTTTGAATGTGCCTGGATTGTACCCTTCAGGAGGTCACAGTAGTTGTGATCCTTTTGTGTATTGCGTGCCCCTCCTCTCCATTGTTAGGATTTATTTATTTTCTTATCTAGCTGTTGACTTGTCTCTCCCCCTACTCCGTGTCTTCCCACCACTGTCTCCTCACGGGTTTATCCTCTATTTTAGTATCCTGTATTTTCCTTATCTGGGTTGTGTTGGATCCTGACCTGCTGTCAGCACCTGACACCTTTATATCCCTGCTCGTGCTGTTCATTCTGGTGCTCCCACACCCATGCCTTCCCTTCCTTCCCCATTCACACTGCTCTCAACATTGTTATTAGATATTTCTACAAAGTGGCCATATGAGTTCGTTCTGTACTATCACACCAGGCTGTGCATCCCTGCACTCCCCTGCAGTCTGCTGTGTGAGTATGGCAAGTTGCATGAGCCCTTAATTTATTTATCATTTCATATTTCAAATAATTAAGTGAATTGCTGGCACTGCACAGATAATATCTGTAGATCTTAACAACTGATCATGTATGGTTATGGTAATCTGGAGAAAATGCAAATGAACTATGAAAACTGCTTCATCTATAAATAAAACCATTTAGCTTCAAAGCAGTATTGCCATGGAAATTCTTCACTGATAAAGTATGGGAGTGAGGCTTTTCTCATTTAGATTTCCTGAGCCTTTTTATTTTATGCTGACAAGATGCCAGAGGGAAAAGAGCTATAAACTCAGTATTGCATATTTAAAAGATGGTATTTTATTTCATCTTGTTCATTCCAAATCTTTCCATTTACAGTATACAGCCATGAACTGAAATTTATAACAAATGAGGAAAAAGGGATAGGAAGTATTGTTGCCAAGCTAAATCTGGTGCTTGCTGAAAACTTTTGACTTTGTTTGGAGGTGGCTTCCGTCCTGTATTTGTAAATACTCTTCTAATCAATATTTCTCAGATGCATTCAGAAAGCTTTCTCTGAACCACGCACAAGATGAAGAGCCTCTAAGAATATCTGAGAGAAAACACACTTAACTGATCTATGAGGTGGTGCACTTGAAATCCAATCTCCACGAATGCAAGATTCAGTGTCTGCTTGTCCTGCTAGGATTTGTTTTCTGTTGGAGCTCTGGGTAGGGCTGAGCTCCGTGTGACATCAGCCTCACTGGTGTTGCACTGAGGAGCTGGGAGGAGCTGGTTAGAAGCTATCTTGGATATTGCTGTGCAGCTTCATAGCAACCTGAGTCTCCTGTGCATTGAGCCTGGTAATTCCTGCACAGCAGAGTTAGCAGTTATCACCTTGTTTTGCTTTTCTGAACCTATAATTCTGTTATTATTACTGCATTTGTGTGATGGCAGTTGTGTCTAGGTGAGGTAAGGGTATATGATCGTATTTCTGTGGGGTTATTCAAAGCAGTTTATAGTGTTTCTTCTGACAAAGTTTATGCTAAATTATGTTGTGCTGGAGTGGATATAAAGTTGGCATAAAATCATCCTTTATTTTCTCTTTGTATGTGAGTTGGCAGAAGTGAACAATACCAATTCACTGCTTTGCTTCTCTGCCTACTGTGCTTTTTGATTTCATAGCAATTATCTGTAACTGCATTTACCCTCTCCTAGAATGACAATTTGATATTGAGGTCTCTAGATCCTATCAGACTTTGTTTTCTGAATCAAACACAGAGACTGCTGGATGGAGATTTAATACAGAGCTATGAAATGTTGTATCACACCTTTCATCCTGTGTCTCTCTGTGGAAACTTCTTACACAGCTGCACAATCTTCAAATAGATCTGGATGTAGAGTGGTGCAGTGATACGAATGGAAGTCATCTAACTGCCTATTGCAAGGTATGGAGAAAGAGCTTTGTTCAATTTCCATTTTTTAGCATACATTAAAAACAATCAGGCAAACCAGCCCATCAGTGTTACTGGGAGAAGCCTGGCACCTTTATGAGTTAGTGATCAACGGTTAGGATAACGCTTCCCTTTATTGATCATAGACTGCTGCATTCAATTAAAATGAGAAGTAATTTAATGAAATTAAATCCAACTCACTGGGGGCGACCAAGCGTGCCATGCACATTGTGAATGTCACCCAAAGGAAAACTTCACGCCGGTAATGCATGCATTGAGCCACCCGCCAGCTCGCAGCAGGAGCTGGCTGAGTGCCCTCTGCTGCCTCTGTGCACACACAGATCGCTGGTCCCTGCGGCCTCGGCTCAGTGCTGGAGGAGTGCAGCTACCTGCTGAGTGTGCACCTCATTTCACCTTCCCGTGGTAACGGGAAGAGGAGTTACCTGCTTTGAAGAAGGGCATCGCTGACCCGTCAGGAGGCCCCCTCCAAATCCATGCTGCAAACAGCAAGAGCCCTTGGCTTTTGGATCACTCAGAGTAGGAAAGCAGCATAGATCCCCATGGCTCCTCAGCACAACTGAAGAGTCGATTTGCAGTCAGAAGTGCAGGTTCCCTTGAGAAGGTCATGCCTGACAATTCAAAGGAGAAAGCTTTGTTGATAAGACGGCAGACTTTAGAAGTATCAAAGCGTTCAAAATGGACCGTTCGACTTGGCACACGAAGCAGGAAGCGTTTGGCTCCTCCGTGACCCTGGGAGTTCTGGATGCTTTCAACACACCCCTTTTGGCTGGCTTTGCCTCTCCTCAGCAGATGGTGTTACACGTTCTTTCAGCCCTCCTCAGCCAGACACAGAGACACGCTTGGTTTACTGGTGAGCCACAAGGTTATTTCACTCCGACAACGCTTGATTTCTCTTTTTCTCACCTGCAGAAATCAAAGTATTCCCATACCTATCACTTAGCAGTTACTCCTCAGAACAGTTTGTTTCCTTTTCAAGTGGAAATCTACAGATTTGTCACCCTTTGAGGATTAGATGAGTGATCACCAGCCTCTTGCCAGGAGCACAGACAGCTCTGGCTCTGTGCTTCGCTGTGCTGTGCAGCAGTAAATTAGACCACCACTATCTTTTGTGGGGAAATGCCAATATAACTCCTCTGGTGTCCCCAGTTGCCCCAGGAGGGAAAATCATCAAAGCCAGATTTTTCTTTTTTCCTTTTTCCTGAGAGGATGAATTGCAATAGTGAATTGTCCTCTAGCTTGATTTTTTTTTTTCTTTCCCTGGAAAAAAATGGAGATATTTCACCTATGATAACTTGTGTTGCTTTTTTTACTGCAATTTCCACTGAACCAGGCCAGTTGTACTGAGCGCTGTGCATACATGTAAAACAATCCCTGGCCTTGTGCCTGCGAAGGGCAAATAGCGAAAGAAAAATCTTCTTTGAATGCTTGGAGAAAAGGGGACATGAAAACAGAGAATGTATTTTCTTCATCCTCTGAAACTAGTTCTTTTGCTTTGGTAATACTTAATTTTCTGGGCAAATAGGGTGCTGGCCAGCATGTTCCCAACTGCATTGGGGGTTCCTTTTTCTAATGAGGAATTAAACACAGCCCACATTGGTGTAGTTTTGTTTGGCTGTGAACTTCAGGCAGAAGCAGCTCACATTATATGGTTCTTTGATTTGTAAAATGTGTAAAAATCAGCAGAGTGAAGATTGTTAGTTTTGCATATTTTTAAATCACAGAACAACAGTTTCTTTGGCCTTGTTTAATCTTCCGAATTCATGGCTTGACTTTATGATACATTCTTCTCAGGCAACAGGAGCTGTAATGCTTTAAAAGCTTATGCAGGTACAGGCTTTAACTATTGGAAACGATAATTTTGTCTTGGGGGCAAGATCATTTGTCTGTACATAGAGTGTTGGACGCAGGAGAGTGGGGAAGAAATACAGTGAGAGCTGTACACTGAACTAGTTTAGAAATTAAACTGGACAAAGCTTTCCCCATAGATAGAAGTGTTACTTTATCTGCTGAACATTGATTTAATAACATAGGAACTCTTCTGGCAGCTGAAGCTGCCTATAAAACTTTTATGTCACCGTTATTACAGAACCATCACCTGAAGCGTAGGTTAGATTTGGTGATTTTTTTTAATCACTAAATTGCCTTCAACGAGTTTTCTAACAACTAGACTTTCCAAATGAGCTTTCCTTTCTTTCCCCTTTATTCCCCCACCCACGTGCCCTGTGGAAGCCAAAGGGCTTCCTATGCCTTGAATGCTCATTCTGGTGGCAGGAACCTGCTTGAAATAAATTCTTGCCTATGTATTTTTGCGTGTTTCTTTGACCAGAGGAGCATTTTAAGATTCTAAAGAGGACGTTTCCATCTGACACAGCTGTGGCCAGATGTCACATCTCACATCTTGGGAATGGCATCCTCAGGAATAACAGACCATTAAATGAGGATGCCTGTTGTGGGAACTGAGCAGAAGCATCTGCAGGAAGTCCTGGCTGAGGTGGGGGTGTTTGGAGCCCTGCTGTATTTTCTGTCTCAAACCATTTGCTTGAAGACCCTCCAAGGCTGAACAGGTCAGCTCCTGCTGTTGCAGGCAGAATTTTACTTTGGGTTTATTCAGAAACCATTCACCTGCAAGTTAGTGTGTGAATTTTGCTTCAGTTGCTTTAATCCATTTTCATTACCTTTCTGTAGACAAATCCACAGTTCCTTATTTAGACCTTTTTTTTTCCTCTTGTGCTTGCTTTATGATAGCAGGTTGTGATACTTTGGCATCAGACACCAAGTTCAGAGTTCAAAAGAAAGAAACAAGACAAGATGAGGAAAAGAATTAACTTCTCAGGTGTCTAACAAGAGTCTTCCTATTACATATACACCAGTCTTTAACGATGTTGATGATTTGGGGCTTTTTTTGAGGCAAGATTAGACTTCTCTTTCTGTGAGAGTCATGGGACTGCTGAACTTGGACGGACATAAGGAGGAGAGGGAGAAGAACATGTTGCCTACAACAGCATCTCAGGAATGTGAGGATCCTTTGGATATCAAATCCTTTCCTCCACACCCAGTGAAGCTGTGTGGTGCTGGGAGCTGAGTGAGATAGAACAGAGGGAATTGCAGTCGCCAGCCCAGCTCAGCCGTCCTCGCCTCCCTCCCCGTGGTGACAGCACGTGGGCAGTGCTGCTTGGGAGGTTTTCCTAGCGCACAGCTTAGAGCAGTGGTGTGGAAGAGCAGAGATGTGCTCCTGCTAAACAGACCATCCAAGCATTACAGGAATTGGCTTCAGCTTTCTGGAGCTGCTCATGCAGAAACTTGTTAAGAACTCCAGAGGGTGAGTGCTGTCTGCCTGGTGTTACGTGGCTGCTGCTTCTGTATTCGATCCGTGCTGGGTGTTCATGGGTTAATCGTTTACAAGTGTGAGGTTTCTTGTGACATGCTTGGCCAAATCTAATGTACAGACTTCAATTTGAAGTGAGCGGAGTGTTGAAAAATGAAATGTTTTTGAAAGTTAAATTGCAGTCATTTATATGAAAATGCCTTAGGTAGTTCATTCCCCCCCGCCCCCTCCCCAAATATACTCATTTTATAGGACATTAATAATTCATGTGAATATTGGTTGCAGACATAAAGCACAAAAATATACATTCTTTCTAAAGCACAGATTTTTGAAACAAATAGGAATTGCTACTATCTGATGATCGTAATGCTTGATTAGCTCCATACTATTTAATTGTTGATGAAGGTTCACGATTATTCATTGACACAAAAAAGAAACAGGATCCTCTGCAGTGGTTTGTGGGAAGTCCCCAGAAACACATCTCCTCTAACATCAGGTTTATAGGCACAGCCAGATACGTGTGAGGCAGCCCAGTTTAACCCTTGGCTGCACTCATGGCAAGCTGCTGCACTCTGATTTGCTAAGCCACCCAGGGAAGAAGATATTGAATATATGGGATAGCATGGAGAGACACTTCCTCTGGGCACTAAAATAGGGATCTCCAGGGAGTTCTTGATTTGTGATGAGTCATTCTCTGTCAAGGAGGAGCACGTCCTACCCCCAGCTCCTGCAGCATGAACATTTTATAACAAGGACGAGGCTACTAATGGTCCTTTGGCACATTGTTGAATTAACATTGCCCTCGCTACTGCACCTGATGTACAGAGGGTTTTTTGACTAAACATCCTTGTGCCGTTAAACATGAAAATATTCTTTATCTCCTGTCCACAGGTGCCTGTTGTATACAATAGCAATGTCCTGCTCACACATGGCTGAGTTTTTGTTGTGCAAAATAGACCAACAATGCTCATCCTGTTAATGTTGTTGGAGCTGTTGTCCTACAGAGCTGAGAAAACTTCCTTTCACTGCATTTGAATTTGGTGTAGACTCTGCTGTCCTGGTAGGACTTGAGCTATAAAATGTGTTGGATCAGGTGGATACCTTGATGCCCATCCCAGTGGGAACTGGAGAGTTGAGTGAAGAAGGCCACAGGTACATGCACAGCTCAGGTGTGTTGATGGAGCTCAACCTTTGCTGATCTGCAGCAGGATGCAAGTCCCTGCCATTGGAATGGGGGACTTGGGCAAAGTGAGTTTTACTCTGGGTCCCGGGTTTGAATTTATGCATTAAACTCCATACTGATTTTTCAGAAATGCCAGAAGTTAATGACTTGTTTGCTTGATTTCACTTCAGTTCCCGTGATTAGTAATTAAATATGGCAATGGAAAGAATTCCTGCTCCAGGGGATGAACTGTGGAAGAAATGGTCATTCTCTTTCAATCCTGCTTCTGGAAGAGTGTGTGGTGCCTCTTGGTATGCAAGTGCAGCTGCCAAGATAACTATCCCTGAAATATTGTGGCGTGATGAATCGACTCTGAGGAAACTGCTGGAGACAGGAGAAGTAGCACATGAAATATGGGAGTGACTTTACACTGCGGGATGATGAGGACTCTTCTGAAAAAAAAGATGAAAGCTCTTTTGCTGCAGGTGAGGCATGCTGGGAAGAATAGCTTCCCCGTGATTACTCTGTGAGAGATATTTAGGATTTTTTAATCCTTCAGTGCGTTTTTGTCAGCTGTTAGAGACACTAGGGTAACTTTATTCAGAGATATCTTGAAGATAGCTGTGTACTACTGGAGGAAAGCAAGTCTGAGCACGTCACCTCTGTTGTTGATAAATATCAGCCCACTCAAGGTGCTCAACAATTTGCTGCAGAAGTTTTAAACTTCATTAAAGCTCCTCTCTAAAATTATTTTTCAGTAAAATAATAATTAATATTTACCTAACATTCACAGGTCATTTGACCAAGCTTGCATAAACACATTTCAATAAAATTCTTACACATTATCAAAATATATTTAGTTTTTCTTGAAAATATTTCCAGTTATCCTTCCCAGTCTCTAAACAGCTTTATTAAAGGATTTTCTTGAGCAGGTCAAAAGAAATGCAGTGGGAAAAAAGAGCAGCCTGAATGCTGGAGTGGAGTAGAAATGGGAGAGATTAAGTTATACAACATCAGTTTGAGATGTTCAGTTCAAGTGCCTGTGTTTTGTGTTTGGATAAGTATTTTAAATAAGTCATTTCATGTGTACAGCCAAACTTTACAACATCCCTTTGGTGGTGAAAAGCTTAGGTTTGTCTTAGTAGAGAAGCTCTGTTTTAGAGGCTTTTTCCTCCGGAATTTATTTCTTCTCTGGCTTTGGATGTATTGACTGCAGGGCATGGTGTACAACATTATATTTGCAAGCATTTTCAGGAGGGAAAGTTCAGATATTTAGGGCTGCAGACAGAGAGGTACTGATTTGAATTTTTTACTTGCAGCTCCCAAGTATTCTCACTCTTAGAAGAAATGGCCAAGGGAAGTTTGGCCAAATGCAGATATTTCTTATATAGGTTATTTCATGGGTCTGGTTTTTAATTTCTTGTGGTGCCATAGGCTAAGTGATACAGACATTTTTAAAAATAGAATAATAATGATAATTGCAAGTGTTGGGGAGTATATTTTAGAGGAGAGGACTGCAGCAGTACCTTTAAAGACTAAAAAAGAGTTTTTTAACTCTGTGCTGGGTTTTTGCTCCTGTGGTCTTTTGAGGTATATTTGGTTTTGAATATGCCTTTGAGGACTCTTGAACAGTAAGAGAGTATAATCAAATCACTTAAGGGTTGATACGGCTTTTTCTGTGGGTTATCTGCATGTGGCTGCAATAACAGTGTTGTTCTCCTCTGGCAAATCACTGCTGTGTGCTGCCATGAAATGCCTGCACACTTAAACTTTATTGCAAATTTAAATTACATTATTTTGCTGGACAGTAACTCCCCGAAGCATTATAAACCAAATCATTAATTGCTGTTTCTAATGTGCACGATCCATTGGAAAACATTAAGCAACGCTCACGGTTCCCTTTATTGTTATTGCTCTTTCAATCCCTGAGGCAGCAGATCATATGGAAACTCCTGGGCAATCTCAGACTGACATTCTGTGCTTCTGACAGGGATGGCTTTGGGCTGCAGATGTTCTGGGACCATATGGTATCTGCATATTGTCTTCAAGAATTATTATGAAATAGACTGCTTTGGAGGGGAGAGATAACCTGCTCATAAATATTAATCACTGCAGCTGTAGTTTGAATAACTGTAAAAGTGTCATAATGGAATTCCAGACTTTTCCTGTTTTCACTCACTGTTGTATATTTTCCATACTACTTTATAAGTAAAAATCTATTTTTCAGAGAACCCTTTGGTGACCCTGCAGATTGTCTGTAAACAAGCTGAGTATTTTCTTGACAAGAACATCTGAACTGAGAGGCACTGTGCACACAAAATGCAATTCTCATCAGGAGATCTAAACCAGTGGCTTTCCCTGCAAAATCCTGCTGTCTCGTTTTACCTCCAAAACTCTAATAATCCCAACTGTAGAGTAGAACACTGCTTTTCTGCCTGAGTTCCACAAACACCAGGGCCTCAGTAAAACCCTGGTGCAGTCTCGTGATTAAGCCTGAGTGCAAGGTCTTGTTGAATTTGACCTTTTCTCTTTTTCCTGCATGTAGGAATATTTCCAGTACCACGAGAACAAAGCTATGACTGGCTCTTCTGGAGTGCTGGGTAATTCTTGCTTAGATGTTGCTTTCTTCCCGAGGTCCCTTGATGTCAATGGCATCTGCTGAAGGATTTCTTTCGTGGGGTCACAGTCACGTGCTGGTTTGCAGATCTCAAGTGAGCCCATTTCTGGTGTCCACGAGGTGCAAGAGGAGAGTGGCACTGACCATCCAGCTGGGACGTAGCACCCTCGGTGGAGATTGGCTGTCTGTAAAATTGATTCCCTAGAATCATAGATCCAGTACTCCAGGTGGGAACTCATGAAGGTAGAGTAGCAGAGGAGAATTAGCTCC
This sequence comes from Cnemophilus loriae, assembly GCA_013397755.1. Classification (NCBI taxonomy): domain Eukaryota; kingdom Metazoa; phylum Chordata; class Aves; order Passeriformes; family Corvidae; genus Cnemophilus; species Cnemophilus loriae. Next base: position 1,663,822 of record VZTF01006514.1, on the reverse strand, counting down.
CCTACCCTGCTGGCCATGCTGCTTTTGACCAGCCCAGGACAAATTTGTCTTTGCTTCTGGTGGGCTTCTGGGCCTTCAGCGCTGATTTTAAACTAAGGCTTTTGGCTTAAGAGCAGGTAAAAAGACAGGGGAGAGGGTCTAAATCCTTCAGTGCAGCTGATCAAATTTTCCAAATAATCTCCTTTTGACTTTGCTTTTAATTTGTGACGTTAAATGATGGCTCTGTGTGCCTGCTTGTAGAGAATTGTCTGCATATTCTGTAGCGCTGATCAAATAAACCTCAGGTGTCGTGTTGGAGTGATGGTTCCTGATGACAGAGCACTTGATTGCTGTCTCATACCACGGGTGGTAAAAGCACTGAGGAGACTTTGTGCCTTCTCAGTTATATTTTGGTAGAAGCTGCCGTGGTACTCTGGGCACACATGCTGTGAGTGGGTTCAGAGGGGTTTTAATGCTGAACGTGCGAAGGATCTCCCGTACACTCGTAACAGGCAGGAGTGAGTGTCAGTGAGTTGTACAGGAAATTCTTCAGAAAATTATTTGACATTTACGGCAGTGACCTCAGATTAAACTGCAGGAATTAAGAACAGGAGCAGGGCTGAACCAGGACAGAGTCTAAATGCCTGTCCCACAGCAGTGCAGGTGTGGGAACCCACGCACAGGGCTGCATGTTTTGCAAGTACTGCTTTAAATCACTGCTTTTTCTGAAAGTGAAGCTAAAAGGCTGTGTGTCCAAGAATCTGGAACTATTTAAATTTGTGCCATTAAGAAAAGCTGAAGATATTTAATTTACTTCAAAACATTTAGCACGGAGTAAGCAAAGTGGCAGAACAGAATTCTTCCCTGGGAGGAGCCCAAGTGAATCAATCATGGTTTCCCTGCCATTAGTTTTATATTGCAAATATAAATATGGTGGCAAACACAGTGATACTGATAGAGGAGGATGCAGAGCCCAGTCTGTGGAACACCCCCGGTGTAATGAGGATTTTAGTGTAATTCCCCTCGATTATTGATAGACCAGGTTGCCCTGATTTTTTCTGTCTAAAGCTACTGCCATTTTACATGTTTGCTTTTTGGACTTCTGCACGTTCACGTGAGTCCCAGTGACAATGCACAAATGATGGATGAAGTACTTCAAGCGTTAAGAAACTCTATGTTAGGTTTAACAAAGCACAAATATATTTACCACAACCCTTCCTGGGAAGATGTAGCTCAGTTTAATGGGCTTCACCAAAGCTGTGAATAGAGCTCAAGAGCTGGCTCAGCACCTCGTGCAATATGAGCCTCTCACTGCAGTTCTACTGCTTTGCAATTTGCCTCTTTGTTATTTATGTTCTTTCATCTTGATCTCATCCTTTTTTTTTTGTAAATGCTAACAAGGCAATAATTGATGCAGTCCTGCCCAGGACCAAGTACTGATCTCTGTTTTTGCTGTTGATTAACAGAGAAAGGTAAAGTGTGAGTATGAATATGTTGAATACTTTATTCTTCAATTTCTGCATTGTCTTACATTGAAATTTTTGATATGTGGGGAGCTGTGAAAGTTCAGGTGTTAGATTGTCTGTTGTAGTGGGATTGTACTGAGACAGGGTCAGAATGCTGAACACATGCAGCCTTCATCACAGATGGACCCTGGATTCCTATCTGGGCACCCAAATATTTGTGAGGGAAAAAGGCAATTTCTTGCAGTCTTGGAATAATCAAGCCTTTTGGAAAAATTAAACATCAAAAACCTGTGCAAATCCCCTCTTTTACCCCAAAATAACTGCTTGCTTTTAGCAGTAGGAGGGAATCTGGAGGATACATAGGGGTTTTTTGAAAATGCAGGGGTTTGAAACATTACTTAAACATGATGTAGAGTGTTAAAAGGACACACAGAGTCCAAACTTCCTCCCTATTACAACTCCTTTGGTTAAACTGCAAAAGGCCCCCTCTGTGATGAGCAAAACTATTAGAGGGTGAAGCTGCAGGATGATGCAACTGGTTCAAGTCAGATATTCTGTGAATAAAAACTTCCCCTTAGGAGTTTTCACTTATCTGAGGATTTCTCTGGCAGTCTCCAAACTGCTTAGCAGAGAGGAATTTATTGGAAACTTTGAGATGGAGTGCTAATTTCAAGGGTTTCACCCTGCCACAAGGGCAGATTTCCAGGATGAAAAGGCTGCAGTCTTTGCCCTCATGGCAGTTCCAGGGAACCCTGATTATATCAGCTCATCTGCTGGACCCTGATGGTTGAGTAGAGTGAGACAAACACAGAGCTCTGATCCAAAATGGAGCTGTTTGCTGGATTTGCCAATTTTCAACTAGTGTTCCCACAAGAATATGCTGGAATAAATTAAGGTGGAACTTCTGGAATAAATTAAATTTATGCATGAACTATTGTATTTGAGGTTGGATGAGGGGAGAGAATATGGCTTCAAACTTCAATAATCTTTTTCCTTTATCCCTGAAGGCTTGCTCCACTGTTAAGGATTCCTTGGAGGCCACTGAAAAGTGCCCTCCTATGTACAAGAAAAGTATTCTGTGGAGTCATGGTGGAGTATGAGAGGATCACGGACAGGAAAGCAGAGATCAGCAGTGGAATCTACCTTTTTAAACCTTGTAAGTTCCCCGCAGTGGGATGGGATGTGCTCATCAATTTGTCATTGTGATGGTGAGTGGGTGATGGACTCTGGGGTTTCTTCTGCCAGTTCCAAGCACTTTCTGTAAATTGACATTTCTTAGCAGCTCTTCCCTGACACTCTGGAATTTCCCTCTTGGATATTTTTCTTCCGGTGAGAATGTTTTTAGAGACTTGGTGGTTTTAGTGCGATCAGCTTTTTGGTACGAATCAGGATTCAATTTTGTAACTTAGGTAATTGAGTTATTCCTAGTAACTAAGTGAAAACTAAATCAAATTTACCTTGGCTATGGAAGCAATTGCAATAGGAGAGCAAAGGCATGGATTGCAGAGCAAACCAAGTGGCGAGCCCTAGTTCAGTAAAGGATTGCCCAGAGATGTGCAGAAATCCTTTGTACCATCCTGAACTCCCATCTAATGACGTTGGACTACTTTTGAGGAAAAAATTGAGTTTGCATTCAACTCATTTCAAACTCTGGGGGAAAGAAGGGAGGGGTGTATTGAGATTATGTAATATTTTGTTATCCCTTTAATTCTGACATTTCCTACAGCTAAGTGAAGTAAAGCACAAGGCGGGTAAATGAATTCTTAACGTTTCCAAATGAAACTCAGTGCAGTGTAACTCAATGTAGGAGCTCAGGCCATCTCCCTGTGTGCCTTAGAGTACCTCTAAGGACAACTTCCCAGCCCATCTCTTGTTATAAAGCTGATCAATAGGAATGAAAATGGCAATTCAGTTGGGCAGGCCCAGTGTGACTGCTGGGTTCATTTGAACTCCCAAGGTATCCAGCTCTTCCTGCAGAGTGAGATTGAACAGGCACCCAAACACCTGAAGGGAAAGCAGGCTTAGGAGCAAAGCTGAGCACATGGAATACTGAGATCAAGGACCTGTTGTGAGAGGAATGATGTGGTAGCACAAACCACCCAGCATCTCGTATGTGGCTGTAGCTGCACTGAAAAAGGGTGGATGTGAGCCAGGATTATTACTGGAGAGCTGAGGGACAGAACAAGAAAAATGTCATCTTCTTTTAGTCTGTAACTGGCCATAGTAATTGGCCTAATAATGTCATCCTACAGTTATTTATATGCAGCAGTTCTGGGCTCGATTTCATTTATTTATGTGCTGTAGAGACAAAGATAAGAGAGAAACCATATGCATTTTGATAGATACCATATGCCTCTGGTTCTCATCCCCCAAATTCTTCCCATTCTCCTCATCTTTTATAGGGGCAAGAAATAATAACAGATGTATTTCTTTCTGTAGTTTTAAATTCTGAGGTTTTAGCCCACTGATGTTCCATCTGCTTGTTACCGTGAGCTATGGGAGCAGTGCATTTTCTTGACACTGTTTAGGATATTCTGAAAAGAGAGAGCAGCTAGGAAAAATTAATAATTGAAAAACACATAACACAAAGCAAATGTGCTTCCCCTCCAAATCCCAAGTGTGCCTCTTGGAATACTCCTGTGCCTGAGCAGGGGATGGCTGAGTGCTGGGCACGGTGTCAATAAAGACATCACTCTAAGAGGTGTGCAGGAAAGGGGATGAAGGAAAGGCTGTGGACCTGACTGCAGGAAGGCGTGCTTAATATGGGACTTTCTGTGGTCCATTCAAACTGTTCATGGCATCATAGATCCTAAATAAGCATCCCGACACCTGGTGCTCGGTTTTGTGTCTGTTACTCCGTAAAAAGTAGTAATAAAATGCATGGGTGTCCCAATCTCAGGGGAAAGACAATTAAAATTAAGTATTAGGTGTGGGAACTGACCTGGTATGAGAATTTTGGTCTTTCTGCTTGCAGCTCCTTTCAGGATTTTGTTTATCGTCTTATCTTTGTCACCGTATCTAGTGGGGAAGGACTGGCTGAAGTCAAGGACAGATTAGGAGGGTCACAAGCCCATCCTTTCGTACCAGAAAGGCAGAGTTCAGCCACCCAAAGTTTTGGTACAGGCTTTGCTCAGCGTGGAATAAACCACTGGCCTCAGTCTGGTCAAAGGGCACAATCCCAATTTCATCAAACTCTCTCCACCCACTTTGGGTCAGACCCCGCTCAGACAAAACCAAACTGGCACAGGTAATTATTTACTGTTTTACCAAATAATTGACGTTACAGTAGTGCCACAGGGAAAAGCTGGTCTTGCACCTGAGCTGAGCTTGTGAATTCTGACTTTCTAACTCACATTTGATCAAAGAATTGTTCTCCTTGAGCCACTGTCTGTGACATCGTGTGGGAACAGGAAAATGCACCTGCAGGCAGTCCAGCACCGTTGTTTGTAGGTCAGGAAAATGCAAAGATGATTCTATACCTTTGTCATGCAGATATTTACCCGTTTTGCACACATTTTGAGTGACTGAGGAAGCTGTGACATAACTGGTCAGTGACAGTTTGCACCCTTTTAAAAATAACTCCAACTTAGTAATTTTATTAAGATGCTAATACTTATAATTATCATCTGCACTTGGAAAATGTCTCTAGTTGATAACAGGGAAGCGCCAGGAATTTATGTAGGTGAGGATCTGCTGAGCCCTTTATGAGTGTTTAAAAATATACTTAAAAATAAAACTACTTTGTGACCTACTTGCTAACATTAAAAAAAATCATATAGGGTGGCTAGCTCTACCAGTAAGTAGACAAAATTCGATTGCTGATATTTTTAAAATGTATTTTTATCGACCAGTGAAGTAAAAGGAGTTTTTAATACTTTCTGAGGGGAAAAAAATAGCTTGTCATTGGATACCTCTGTGTATTAGGTATGATGAGAGGTGTCCTTTAACCATTTTTATAAATATAATGGATCAATTGTTAGAGGAAACATTATATATAATAATACAGTATACATATGTACTGTATATAATTTATATATATATAATTTATATAATAATATAGTGCTTTAATGTATAAAAATTAAGGTGATGCATTCTTCCAAAACTGAAATAATCTGTAACCAGAGTAAAGAAAATGGAGTTTTCTGGATGGCTACAGCTCTGGAGCACAGGAGGAGCTGTGGCTGTAGCCAGGGGGACTTTGGCCAGGCACTCAGGCTCATTGTCAGGTCTGCCTTCCCATCCTGGTTTGCTGTGAGAAGAGCTGGTGCTGGGTATGTACAGCTGCAGTGCTTTCCCCACAGCCAGGATCCAGCCCAGAGCCTGGGAAATCAGTGCTGGGCAAGCTCCTCTGGGGCATTACCCACCCCAGGAGTGCATCTCAGCGTTCACCCTTCTCTCTGGCTGTCTTCCCAGGGATGTGAGAGGGAGTTTTGTCTCATTTAGGACTGCTGAGCACCGGGGGATTTCTCTCTGTTCCAGCCAAGAACATTTTGTGGGCCTGCTGAAATCACTCTGTATTGGCAGCCTGATTTACATTTTATTTTCTTCCAAAACACTAATCCTGAGTTAGGAAGGGCTGAAGGAATTTAACGTCTAGGAGCACATTGCCAACACCACTGATATTTAATGACACTGCCTTTGGAATTTCTTCTTAGCTCACTTTTTCCTATCACTGAGCAAAAAAAAAAGCAGGTAACCCTTCCCTTGTTGAGGCAGAGCCACAGACAGAACTGAATAAATACCTGAACCACAGGCAATGGGAGTGCTGGGAGTGTCCCAGCCGGGTACAGCCCATTCCAGGGTAGAAGGGTCAGTGGAAATCAGCCTGTGCTGCTGCTGGGCAAGTCCTTGCAGAAGAGTGACACCATTAGTGCCCGCCCATCCTGTGACTGGGAGAAACTGGGTGGGTTGGCACGTTTTCCGCCTTTCTTTGCAATGCTTTAAGGTACCTGGAATGGCAAAGCAGCGGCAGCGCTGTGGACGAGTTGAATTGGTGCAGTGAAAGCGTTTCCTGAAGGGAAACTCCAAGTGGTTGCCTGAGAAGTGTTTGTTCTACTCACAGGACAGGAACAATGATTACATCTCAGCATCGTAAGAACACAGAGCTACTTCATGGATTAAAAGGCAAATCCCGCCCAAAACATGCAGAACCAGTTAGGCACTTGACAGTTTGTGTGCAGACCACCTAGGAGGGGTAATTTGGAGGAGACAATTGTTTCAGTAAGGACAACTGTGGGTTTGAACATTTGTCTGAGGCTTGTTTCTAATCTGCAGCATTTGCAGCAAATCAGTTTGGATTTTTAAAGTGTTTTAAGACAGTGCTTCTTTCTAACATCTGTTAGGATACCACCCATGCATTAATAAGCTTTGCAGAGCTGTAGGGATGTAGCATAACTCTAGAATATGTTTCCAGCTGCCAAACTCTGGATTATGGAAATTGTTGTCCAAGTAGGGAGTTGTGTGAGTTGATTAAGAGTGGAATTTTCGGCAGAAGTCAAAGGAGATTCAGGCTTGTAGTAATCTGAAGCTCATTTTTGTTAATTCCCCATCAGTAGGTAAAAGTTTCAGAAGATCCTAAGTATTATGCACCTGGCTCATTGCTAAAACCTTTTTGTGTTAAATGAGAGCTGTAAAATTCCCATTTCAGTAAAACTGAAGCACATGCTGAAGTCGACCCTGTTAAATCCAGCAGTTAAGTCAATGCCAGTGAGTTTTGAGCATAGACCTAAAGCTAAGACATGCCCTTACCTTCTTTGTGACAGAAGTGCTTCATTCTTTAAAGTTTTCCTGTGACTCAAGAGCAGAGCTGTGGTCTGCATTATTTGATCTGAACGTGTTTGGTGCTCTCCATGTGCTCTTCCAGTCTCTCAGGAAAACTGTCCATCCTCCCAGCAGAGGCTGTGTCGTGATCTGCTACTGCATAAAAGAGGCCAGGAAACCACATCTATGCTTTGTTTGGCAGAAATGCTGGAACAAGAAAGCCACGAAGCCGCTCCTGAGAAGGAATGGGAGGGTTTTGATGATGTTCTTGAGCATCTTCAAGTCACTGAAATGCTAAACTGGAAGGCAGTAACAGAGGCACCACAACAACTGTGACCAGTGTCGGGAGGCCCATCCGTTTGCCAGTAAAATTAATGCAAATAACTTAACTTATAGATAGTGACTTACAAATTCAGCCAGAAATGCAACTCCTGAGCATCCCAGTACTCTGGAATCTTCCTCTGAACGTGGATCAAAGGAACCCTCTCAGCTCTCACATGGTGGTGCTGCCCTTCAAGTCTGTGTTTTAGTCTGTGTTAAAATAGGAACACAACAGAAAGCTGTCGAAATGCTGCCTTCTCCTGAATTATTTGCTGTCCTGAATTTTAAAAATGAGTGTTTCACTTTGTCAGTGTTCCCTCAGATAAATGCTGCCTCCAGCCTTCTCACCTTTTATGTTCTGGGTGCTGTATTATGTCCCTGAGCCATTTTTGTTCCGTGGCAGCAAGGCTGCTCCTTCACTCACCTTTTCTGCTTGCAGAGGTTTTGCCTGATTCTGTGGGAGCCAGCGTGAAAACCTCTGATTTTGAGTATTTTAATATGTTACAAAGCAGCATAAATGACAGAAATCTCACCTAAAGAGGGGGGAGTGAAGGATGAACCATAAAGTCAGCCTCTTAATCTTCTAATCTGATTTTATTACAGCTGTAATGGGGGCAATTTCAGTTAAAAGGCTCTTGTCAGAGCACAGTTACTGTAGGTTACAGCTGCATAGGAAACAGTCTTGGTCAAAGGCAAATCAGGAATTGCTCTGAAAATGTGATCATATGCTCAAAGCCCCCTTCCACTTAAAATGAGCGGACTTTAGTCTAATGAGCAATAAAGAGCATGAATTCACAAATGTTGCTACTCTATTAACCAATGTTTCTGAAAAGAGCAAAAAACTTTTCTGGAGGATTTATGGGAATTAATTTCATTAGCCACATTGCAGAATCAGGCATCTTTTGAGAGGCAAATTCTCCCATTGCCCTCCAAACCCCAAAACTTGGCTTGAACTGGTGTTTTGTATTGGATCTCCAGGATACATCTCTGTATAGCACAGCCACAAATCACCTTAGGTCCTGTCTCATCTCCTGCTGTATTGCAGATACCTCTGGCAGTGGGATTTTATTGCTGGTCATCCCTTAAGCATTTATATAATTTTAATATGACCACTTGAGCACCCAAAGAAGTATAGCTTCTTGTATTTGTTGCAATTAGCTACCTTTTTTCCCCTGTTTTGTAAAGAAGAATAAAGAAAACGTGGAACGTTTCAAGGTCATGGAAGATTTGTCCCTGCTTTCTGTAGCACTCCAAAAATATTTATTAGGATATCTTTGGCTAGGGATTGTAGAGGAGCTAAAAAGTTGGGCATCTGCTGAAGCATGCACTGAAATGCAGTAAGAGCAGAGTGCTGAAGTCCCTAAGAGGCTCTGGAATTTTGAACAGTGTGAAACTGTGTTAAATGTTGCTTTTGATGTAGCCAGAGTGATATGAAGGATTGGCTTTACCTCTGACTAGACAGCAACTGAACCTGGTGAGAGATTTAAGTGCTGTTGATAATACACTGCCTGTCTTAAGGCACTCCTTATAAAGGGACATACCTAGATTTTAGCTTGGTGGTCACATGGTGCCCACAAGCTTCAGGAAATGATTTCTGAATGTCACATTCAGCAAGTTTTTTCGCAATGCTGGGGCTCAAATTACCAGCCCTTGTTGTAGTCCAATTGTCTGAACGATTGAATGTGCTTTAAAATAACTTAAAAAATGTATAAATATAATTTTCTGACATTTGGGCTTAAATAAGAGCTCTCTTGCATGACAAGTTTCATTCCGGAGTGAATTTTTACTGCCGAGTTATAAACCCCTGGAGTAGCAGTTTCTAATAAAAATGCTGCCAGACCCATAATGATAACAGCACAGTAGTGCTGCTGTAATAAAGAGAAAAAGGGAATCATCAGACTTGCTGCTTAAATTATTTTTTTTTATATAGTAGGCCTTTGAGAGAGGATCCAATGCTGATGATATTCATGGAGTACTACTAAGAGCTATAAAATTGTTGACAAATATATGGTCCTTCTACAGAATACCAAAAAATGAGATTTTTTTCATTTGGCAGTTCAAGAGTTGCCGGTGACAAAGGACCCAGTGAACATTAAGTCTTGAAATTATTTATTATGAACACCGCATCTCACACAAAAAAAGAAAAAAAAAAGCAGAAGCAATATTAGAAAGCATCTGAGTGGAAAAACTGATTATTTTGTTATTCGGTGCCTGCGTTGCAGGACATTTTTTATGTTAGTTATCTGTAGTGCTACACACTGTTCAGAGGAACTGCATTTTCTGTGTTGAAAAGTTGTTTATAGCGCACGATGCTAATCTGATGGAAGTGAGTTGAAACGGTGTTCGTCGGGCTTAGGCAAATACCTTGAGGCTGTTTTGATCTCTTCAGGGTTTCTGGGTTTGGCACTGCCCAGTCCCTCCCAAGATGTGGGGGGCAGCAGGGCAGAGGCAGCTGCTGGTTCCAGGGAAGGCAGGGAGATGTGGAGAATCCCAGCCGTGCCTCCCTCCCACCACACGTGGGGTACAGAACTGCCTCCTAGCTCGGGCTGGCTTGTCCACTTTGGGTCTGCTGGCCATGGCTTAGGGCAAGAAGAGGGTTTTGGGTCTGGCACTGCCGAGGGTGTTTCCATGCAAAGTCTTCCAGGAGGAGCAGCTCTGGCCCCTGCGGAGCCTCTGGTTCGCCCGGGAGGCAGCGTGTGTCCTGGTGGAAAGGCTGGTGGGAAGGGATCCGCTCCAAACTGCCTGCCCCGGGTCTCCAAGCACTCCAGCTCTGCCCTTTGTAGGGCTGCAGGCTGCTCGGGGTCTGTAGCTGCAGCTCCGGGTGCCTCCCTCTCCTCTGCAGGGCCGGGTGTCTGCTTTTCCAGAGGGGCAGTGCAGGGGGATGCGATGGAGGTGGGAGGGGTGCTGTGGGCACAGAGGTTCAAAGGAAGGCAGTTGGTGGGGTGTGGGTGCGAGGAGGTCCCACGAGTGTCTCCAGGGACACACGGCAGCAGTAGGAGACACTGCATGCAGCAGCAGTTACACCCTGGAGGGAAGCTCCCGGCTGTGGAGCTCTTGTTGTACCCTTGAAAGTGAGCTACAGCACTCAGATTTCATTCGGTGACAGGTTTCTCAAAGCCCATCGCAAACGGTGCACAGGCTTGCTCAGATCTTGTTGTTTGGGAAACTGATAGAAGGTAGAACAGCGGTTTAACTATTGAAATGACATCCTAAAGGCTGGCTCGGGAAGCAAACCTGCTGTTTCTGGAGATGTAGCTGCTCAGTGATGCTGTGGATATGGCCAACTTTGTCTGAAATAAGGGCACAGCACCTTTTTGGGTGCTTATTTTTGAATGCTTCGAAATCAACCTGACATAACACTTGTACATTTTGGGTTTGGTTTTCCCTTTTTTCATTTTGCCATTTGTTGTGTGGTACCTGAACAACAGAACCGTATAACCAGACCTGTTCTTTCTGTCTGCCTCGGCAGATCTGCACGTCTGAGCCACATAGAATCTGGATGCCTTGCCAGCATTTCAAGTCAAAATTTGTTGTCTTCTCTAGCTGCTTCTGGCCTTAAAAGATGATTTGCATTACTGAGTGTTTTTTCTTAGGTATTTTCTGTATGCAGCAGCACTGTCCAAGGAATACATTCAGGCAGGTAATGACCTATTGTACTCCTACAGCTTGTAATAAGTTCCCAAAGTCAAACACTTGTTTGGAGGTCCTGCTCCTTATGATAATGCCCAGTCTGTCCTCAGGTTCTCTGCAGGGTAGCAGAAGTACTCTGAGCAAATCTGATAAAAAGATGTTGAACCAAATGCTCAGTGCTTGTGGAGGTTGGCTGGATGTTGGTTTCCAGCCAGGCCAGTGGCTGAAAGGCTTTATTAATGTTCAGAGTAGGTGGTTTCCCGCAATGAAAATAAAGAGCTGGTTGCTTAATGGGCGAAATAAACCTCATTTTAATTACAACAGCTCCGGCCGCCAACATGCTTTAAGTATAATTATTTTTAGTTTAAATATATTCCCTGGGTACGCCAGGTCCATTTCCTTCTCTGTCTTATTCCATTGCCTGACTTAGATCTAAAATACCACAGAACTTGTGGGAGTGTTGTTGGTTACAAAATGAGTGAGCTGTGAGACGGAGACCACAGTGAGCTGTGGAACGTAAGGGCAGAGCTGAGCAGAGGTGTTGGCTGAGGGGGCACACCTGATCCAGACCTTAAATACAGAGGAGCAGTGTATCCAAGTGCCCTGGAACAGAGACTAATGGAGTCTGAACCCTTCTGTACATTATAGACCTCTGAATCTAAGGTCTGCTGTTGAATTCAATTTATTTATATATTTATTTGATGTATTAACTCTGGGTAATTTCCTAGGGAAGGGAAAAAATAAGGCTTTGAAATTCAAGGCGAAATCTTCGACAAAGGTGTCCTGAGAGCTATTTTTTAATACTGGAAAAGGGGGACACATTCCAGAGTACCTTCAAGCCCATTATACATTTACATAAAGTATAGTGGTTCGGGTGGGGGTTTTATGTTGGAATTTTTCTTGTAGCACAGGCTCACTTGGCAGTTAGCAACTCCACTAACGACTCTGCCAATGGGTTTGGTATCAGTAATGAGTCAAAAGGGATGCAAGACTCTTGTTACGTCTTCTTCTCTAAGGATTGCTGAAATACATTTCTGTTGAAATGCCCCTGAGCTTTATTTGCTCTCCCTGGCTCAGTTGTCAAACGCACACATGTGGCAGCACAAAGGGGAGCCTGAGATGGAACATCCATTTCGGGGCAGCTCAGAGGCAGGAAGCTCATTCCATCCGTCATCACCCTGGGACAAAGACACAAGGCCAGTGTGAAAAGAGTGATCAGCGATGTTTGCTCAGAGAATGGAAAAGGCAGATACAGAGAAAAAGAAAAACCTGGTGAGAAGTAGCCTTGCACTGCCTGAACCCACACCTGCCCACATGCCCTGTCCCCTCTCAGCAGCAGAATGCTCTGAGGTTGTGTCACTCCGAGGACTGGAGCACGGGGCATCCTGGGCAGTGTCACAGCATCAAACACTGACCCAGACAGCTCCGTCTGAGTCTTCAGCCTTGAAGCCTGAAAGTGTCCATCCTCCTGTGGCGAAGGAGGAAGACTTGAGAGGTAGCTTAGCATCCCATCTAGGCTGTCTGCACAAGTGCTGATGCCTGACATCCTGAAGTCGGCAGTCTGAGATAATTCACCTTAGCAAACCCCTCCTCCTAAATGACGTATTTTCAACCCACTGGAAATTCTCGTGCAGGAATGTTTCTCCTTCCAAAGTTCATTAGTGGTAGAACAATCTGCAGAAGCTTGCACTTCAACTCATGCCAAGCTGCAGAGGAAGGTTGCTGCACCTCATGCCTGGCTTGCATGAGGACAAACGACAAGGCAACCTGCTTCCCTCTGCAGTGGAGCCTTTCATGGCATGAGCACACACAGGCAGTTCTGAGTGAGATGATGCAATTTAACACAAACACTTAACCACAGCTTCAGTCCTGAAATCTTGCACTTCTCTTGCTTTAATTGTAGCAGTTACAGAGGTGATGAAAAGGGGGGAAAAACCATCAGGTTTTTAATGAGAAGATAACATCAGATGCATATGTGAACTCTGCTCAGCAAATTCCTATCTCTGAAAGCACTGCTACATGTGGAACTCTCTTATTCTGCTGCAGGACTTAGATCTAATATTACCACCAAAATTTATTCCAGGCCACCCTCAGAGGTAGTGATATGCACGGTATTTCACTTTGAGAACACACAAATGACATCCAAAAAGTGAGAAGCCAACTAATTAAAAGCAAAAGTAGATGCTCACCATGTGTTTGCAATTGAGACTGCAAATGGGGAAGAGTATTTCAGGGTCAGACTCTGGTCAGTCATACAGAGCTCGACCGTGTGAAAGCAGCAGCTGTGTGTATCAGGGAGGGGGGTTGCCACTTGGAGGCTGAGATAGTTAATGTGGAAAATCAGGGGTAACTGACAGGCCAATTTCTGGGGCTTTATTTTCCCTCTAGATTTTAATCCTGCAGCTCTTTACTCACGTGAGTAGCAGAAGGAGATGGTGTGTTGTGACTCAAACATCAAATAACTATTTCATTGGACCTGCCTGATGTGCCTGAGCTTGACCTTGAACCTGTCAGCCAAGTTCAGCTCTCCGAGATGGTTCTCACTTCCCTAACTGCTCAGAAAGTGCAGGAAGGAACCATGTCCATTTTCCTGGCCCGCAGTGCAGACTGCCTGATGTCCAACGTGCAGTGTAGATCTCCAGTTCTAGCAGTATATGGGTACCCAAGGAGTATTCCCAGCAGTTTCCAAGTATCCAGCAGTATCTGTTTTTCTAGAGGATGACTTTTAGGGGAAGGTGACAACTCCAGCTCTGGGTTTTTTTGCCAGTCTGATTTCTCATAGGCAGCTTAAGCCAAAGTTAAAGTCATCTTATCCAGCTTGCTGGCAGGAAGGTTATAACCTGCACTCAGTGAATTTTACTTTTATTACCGTGAATTTCACATTTATTACGTTGAATTTCATCTGTGTTTTAGCCCTGTCAAGTCTGCTCTGCAATGTTATTCCACAGTTGTTTGAGATGATGTCTTATTTACCACCTGGAGTAACTTTATATTAGCAAACTATGTTGTTCACATTCTTTTGTAGAACTTCTATAAAGTGTTGAAGGACCCGGACCTATCAGTCTGTGTCCTTTTGGAGAACTCCTGGTGATGTCCCTGCTGCAAGAAATAACTGGTTCCTGCTCAGTTTTCTGTCTCTTGGGCAATTATTTATCCATGTGAGACCCTCGCTTCTGATTATATGGCTGCTTAATTTCCTTAAAACCTGCTGCTAGGTGGACCTTGCTGAGTGCTTTTGGCAAGTCCAAGTGTACTCTAGGAACTTGATTTCCCTTTTCTTCTTGACCTGTTCAGGGAATTTCAGTAGGGCTGCGAAGCTTGACTTCCATCTGTGAAGCCATGTTTGTTTTTTCCCCAAATGCTTCACCTGTTTGTGTATCACAAAATGATTTTTTTTTTTCCGTATCTGTTTGCCTTGGAGAGTCATTGGGCTTACTAGTCTCTAGTTTCCTTGATTTTTCCAGGAATCATATCTCCACTTCCAGCTCCAGGGTGATTTTGATTAAGAGGCCACATATCATAACTGCGAGTCAGGAACCTTTCATTCTTAGTTCTTTCAGAACTCCTGCCTTAAATCCTCTTCTCCAGAGGTTTGCTGGTTTTGCCTTCCTTGCTGATCTTTTACCCACAATTCAGTCTCGGAACAGTCCTGAGACAGCCTGAAACCTGGTCCTTGGAAGCTGAGCTGTTTGCAGCTGTGTTCCATCACGGATGGATCAGCCACAGTGGCCCTGGTCAGTACTTGCAGGTTTAATATCGGATATTCCTGCGGTTCCCTGGGGGGCTGTGTGTGCTGGAATGGAACTGAATCACCCCAGTGAGCTGCTCCCTTCTCACCTACGTTTGGTCCAAGCCCTCTACAAACGCTGCATCTCATAAACGAAACACATGCACATCTCTCTGCAGGTGTGAGGGGGAAAGTGGGGAACCTCACCTCGTGTGAGCAGATGCTCAGAATAAACAGCTCAGCCTTTGATAACCTCCTATTAGTTTTAACCTGCGGCAGCCAAGATCATGTTTGAGGCCGTAGTTTGAGGTGACTCAAAAAAACTCACCAAAATTAAGTTACTGCATGGAGCAGGTAGAGACTTAATTTACATCTCTGGTGCTTTTATAACAGGATATTCCATGGGGACAGAAAGATATTGAGTCTTCATTGAATCTTTCATGTGTGCATAGTGTTTAAATAATTGATAAACCCTATCCTTTGTTGTAGACTTACTATTTTTTTCCGTGTTTTTGTACCGTCCATTGAAGGAAGCAACATTAATCAGAAGTTAAAAGTTTAAGTTATCTCTTCCTAAAGGCTCAAGGGAAATGAAAACAGACTGATAATTTCTTAGCAGCAGAGGAAGAATTCCCTGAACACTGTGACATGACAAATTACTGGATCTCTGCCATATGGGCATGGAGAACACTCCTGGATAGGGATCACCGGTGCACGGAAGAGAAGGATGACATATTCCTCCTTTATAATTATCAAAAAAAGCAGATGGGGAGGCACAATTATGCCGTGCCCATAGAAATTTGCACGGCAGAAATTGAATCCTGAAAGGTCTGCTACCAGTACCAAGGGAAGAAGCAAATAGGATGGGAGGGTTACCTGTAGTCTAATGAAAGGGATGGAGGGGAAAGTATTAAACCAGCACGTGGAGGAGGTGTGTTGGATTTACCCCACTAAAACACACATCTTTTAGAGAGTTGTTGGTAAGCATTTTTCCTTGAACATGGAGCTCTTCATCCTTCTTATTTACTTCCTAACATGGGAGAAGTAACTCCACCTACTGAGATGAGGGTTTCCCTCATTCCCCTGCTCTCAGCTATAATAGGCAGGGGATTTTATGGTTAAAGTATGAAAAGATTTGACCAAAATTTGTGCCATTGAAACTCCTTAAGAAGAGATTGGGGTTTTAACTATGGTGTGGTGTGATAGGAAGTGATTCAGCTGCCACAGGTGCAAAGAGCAGCTTTGCTGGGGCGCTTGCAGAGCAGGAGATGCTGTGTCAGCAGAGCATGTATTTGGAGACAAAATGTTCCTTATGCTCCTCTGCATAGAGAATGGCTGATGAAAAAGACCTCTACAAAGGAGCTGAGGAGGAGTGTGGGACCCCTTCCTGTATTTCATCCGTGAGTACTTACACCAGCACTTCACAGCAGGAAAATAAATCACCTTGACAAGAGATAAATTGTGCTGTGCTAAACCCCCTGTCCATGGGGAGAGCCAGGAGCTCCATTGGCTTCGCTGACCCATTTCAAGTCAAAAGAGTTCCTCTGTTGTTCGAAACAATCTGGAGGAAGCAAAATTTGGATCAAATGTTGAATAAACTGTCAAATGTATTGATTTATTTTGGCCTTAGTTTGGGACTTTGACGGGCCATGGGGCAGGGCTTAGGACCTCTGAGGAGTTCAGGGCCCCTGCTGTGGATGCTTGTGTATGGTTAGGCATTATCTAGTCTGAAGGATAAAAGGCAGGAGTTGTGGTGCAGGGAGGGTGTGTTGACCCATGGCACCTTTTGTTGTGCTGTATCAGTGAAGAGATGCTGGTCTAGGGGTGTTCCTCTGGTGAGAAATCAGGCTCCTCTTTGCTGTTAAAACTCACTAGAGTGATAGTGCAGCCACACGTCCACTGAGTCCTCAAGTGCCACTTTTGGGCAGACATCTGCTCTAGAGGAGGAGGACATGCAGAGGTATTGCAATGATTCCTCCAGGAAACACTCAGGCTACTTAAACAGAAATCAGATTTTGAAGCTGTGCCTGACCAAAATCACTCTGGTGCAGTTATTCCCATGTGGATTCTGTGGTGCAGGGTTTTGGATGATTGCACGCATGCAGGGGCAAACTGCTGTCTGCAACTTCTGCATAACTATTCAGATACCCAAGAGTAATCTCCTGTGGTTCTACAGATTTATGGGCCCCTTACATGAATGGCCAAACCTGCATTCTGCACACCTGGAAGAAATTTATTCCTCCACCCCCTCAAGTCTGTTTTCTTTGGGCTGTTGTGTGCAATATTCTTAGGTGTTTGTGGCAGCGGGGAGGGAAGCACATGATATCAGGCTGAAGGTTGGAAGTAATGATGTTCCTGCAAAGGTTAGCCCAAATTATCTTGCAAACCCTGTCTATTTGACTGCCGTGTCCCTTCGAATGGACAGTGAACGTTTGAGGATTATATTTTAAGCAGAATTACTTAAAAGATAAAGAGCTGTATAACATCAGACTTGTGGATTGGCTATGATAATGCCTGCAGTTAAAGATATTTGGTTTGCTCTTAGGAAGACCTATAGATATTTCTTGTATTTGTTTTTGATATCCTGTATATGATCTTCCTACAAGGTGTAGGAAGAGGCAAAGTTTAAGGCTTTGTGGCTGGGACAAAGATCCCTTTTTGGAAGAGTCCAGCTAAAAGGTGTCTGGCAGATCTTTTCCTTCAAGTGAAAGAAAGTATCCTGGCTATACTTAAGCCAAGTGATTTTTGGGTTTAGATTCTTATTTTATCCGCTTTGTTGCTTGGGATCCATGTAAGTTAACGGCTCTGTTTTTCTTCAGTGTATGAAACCTCTGTAATTCCCTCTTGTAGTTGGTTTGCCAGGCACTCGTCAGCCTCATGCACGGGCAGTCCCCAAGGTGTGCTGTATTGCATGCCGCTCTTCTCGTTTGACACTTGCTCTCATCAGCATTTAAAACTCTGATATGATGGTAATTAAACCCTGGATACTCTCCAGCTTTTCTTAGTGGCTTAATCATACTTCGTGCTTTTGATGAAACTTAGTATTGAAAACCAACAGCCGTGCTGATTGCTCACAAGCTGTAAAGACAAGGGCAAGCCATTCTAAGGCATTCCCACCTTACAGCATTTTCCATCTTCCCCTGCATTGTGAAGAAATAGCATCTCTTAATCCTTTGTGTGCTGAATTTTTCTCCGGCCATCGTTCCGCTGCACACTGAGCTGAATAGAAAAGCTCAGGGGACTCTGTTATCTAAACATCTCAAATGAGGCAATTTGAAGCTGCATGGATCTGGAGTTGCAGTGCAGTTCTCTCCAGCTGCCTATGAATAGCCTTTCTGCCAGCAGGGAATTTGATTCTATCTTGAATGATTTTATTCATATTCTTAATAATGCTGGACAGTTTGAATACATGGACTTTTCCATCCTGCCAATAGATAGTGTTTCTTTGCTAGGTTTCATTTGGACACTAACAACAGAGGGCAGAAAGCAAAGATGCCTTCCCTGCAAATCTCATATTCTGGGGCAGATCCAGCCTTGCCACGAGGAGATATAATCTCCTCAGACATCTCAGAATTTGGAGGTTCATTATGCACAGTGTGAGATGTGTAGGAGACTGATATAATGCCTCCCACTCTTCTTTCAGTGCTTTGTAAGAACAGTCTTTCCTTTGAAAGTTATATAATTAGCCAAAATAGCAAACAGCAAGTTAGCAGTGCCAGCACAGAGCGTGACAGTGCAAGTATAAGCAATTTGGGGCGAGCTGCATTGCAGATGAATCAGCCTTTTCTTTTTTTGCTCCGCATGGCTTTTGCAGAATGAAATGCTTGTCTGGGGTCAGAATGAGTGGAGTGGCCTAATACATTTCCCTTTGGGTAATTCATTAATATTTATCCTGAGTAAAAATCACAAAATCCAGGGTATCTAGAGCAGCTAGGTGAGGAAGGTCAAATCCACTAGGAGTACCAAAACCCTCACTCCAAACAGAACACCACCATCAGAGACTTTTGCCACGGTGGCACAGCTGGTAAGCTTTAAACCAAGGCAGTGTTAATAGTGCTGTGGTGTTCCCTGGGGTAGATTCAGTTTAACCCCGTAGCTGCAGCTCTTTTAAGGTTCTTTATGTGTGTGTGATATGCACACAGACGTGCACTCAGTTCTCTCCTTCCACTCAGCAACACTCATTAGTGTTTCAGTTCTCTTGCTAAATGGACCGTCTTGTCTCTGTGTGTGTCCCATCCATCAGAGTACCCTGTATCAGCTTTGCATAGTTTACATTCTTCCTTTCAAAGTTCAACGAAATTCCAAGGGAATCTTTTTTTTTTTTTAAGTGGGGAAAGCTCTGAAAACAGTCAGAGCTCACAGTTATACCCCCATAGTCTTTAGAGGGTTGGTATCTAAACTGTCTATTATAAAAGTGAAGACTTTTGGCTCTGGATGCTCAAATATTTTCATTTCTTTTAACAAAAAGCGTGAGGAAGGTTTTGTTCCCACTTTAGTGTCCTTTTCCAGTCAGGTTGAGTTTAGAGGGCTCCCTCCCACCCATGACTCTGCCTGGAGGGAAGATGAAGTTGGGGGTACCCCTCAGCCTGGGAACAGCACGTGTCCTACAGCTGTTTCCCAACCAGCTGTACCTTCACTGCTGATGTGCTGCTTCAGGATATGACATCTCCCAGCTCAGCAGGGCTCTGTGTTTCTAGTGAAGGTCATTAATTGTATTACTCAGGTAAGTGGAGCAGGGATGCTGTATTTTAGGTGCTGCCCAGGTAGCTGGAGGAGCTATTGGGCAGTGAGGGAGGTGGCAGGAAGCCTGCTTTCTGCTCCAGGGCAGCTGGCCCGTGACCACCAGCTGGCTCCTTGGGCAGGACTGGGGACAACAGCACTGTCCCTGCTCTATGGGGGGACCTCTAAAGCAAGTACAGAAACCACCCACCACACAGGGATCTCAGGCAGTGAACTGTCCCCAGTGCTGAGCTCAGAGATGAATTACAGGCTTAAGCAACAAAGAATTAAGATTAACGTGTGGCATGATTTTTTTTGTCCCTGATCCACCCTGTGAAGCTTTGCAAAACACTTCTCTTTGTCCCCAGTTCTTTTTTTTTTTTTCTTCCTTCTGGACCCTGGAGAGCTGGAGCAATGTGCCTTCAGAAGATGACAAACCTTACCACAGCAAAACCCTGCAATCATCTCCCTGTTCGTATCATGGTGCTTTTTTCGGTATTATAAATAAGATTAAAAGAAGTGGTTGTCCTGAACAATTTAAATTCTGAGCAAATCAGCCAGTCAGACTATAGAATGTTACAAATGCAGGACCAGAACGTGTATCAACCTGTTAACAGCAAAAGAGGATGAAACCTCCTATATTTAATAAGAGAAAAATCAGCTCCTCCTATGCCTAGCTGCTGCTAGCAAAAGCATTGTCCCTTCAATCCTGATTCAAATAATGTGTCTTCTAACACAAGATATCATGTCCTTGCTGAGGCTGTAATTATTATTGTAGCCTCTCTTGACCCCAGAAGCTAATAAAAAAAGCCTGGAGAGAGATGTTTTCTGTCAGTTGTTCCACTTAAGATGAAAAATTGGTGAGTTAAGCGTGACTTTGATGCAGTCCTATGTATTTATGAAGAATTTTCAAAGGCCTGTGTCCCTGAACACAGCAGGACTCAAGAAAGCTCACTTAAAAGCTGATCTCGTTGGCTTTTCCTCGGGCCGTGTTGTTAGTGCTTGCTTGCTGTCCAAGGCTTTATCTCTTCTGGCTTTTCAGTGCACAGTTTTGCTCTCCTTCCTTTTTGATCATTTCCACTGATCAATGCCTTGTCCTCTGAATGTACATCCTGACATCCTTGGGAAGCTCTCCGTGGAATAATTAGTTCTGTTTGCTAGGGGATTCTAACAGTTTCCTTGCTTTATTTTTGCCTCTCTTCTCCCTGGGCTGTAGTGGGCATTTGTACCACCCAGAAGAGAGGTGGGTTAGCCCTGTGCTGGTGCCTGAGCCTCAGAAGCACCCCTGCTGCCTGGAATTTATGTGCAGGGCAACAGGGACCTCACCCTGCACTTTGGTGTGGACAGGGGGCACACAAGAGATCACCGAGGGTACGAAGGAGATTGGGCAGATTTTGGGGGAAGCTCCTTCCCCGTGTAAGCGGCAACCCGGCAGGAAGCTAGAAATGTTTTATCTGAAAATGTGGAAGATGCAGAGCTGGCAGTTCTGAGTCAGGGCTTTTCCTCCCAGACTGGCAGGTACATCCGTCCAAGTCAAGGAATCACGAGCCTTAAGGTGAGGGAGACTTTGTCTGGTGGGTGAGTGAATTTCTGGTTGTGTGGCTGTTGAGCTTCAACTGGCCCCTGGCCACCTCGGGAAGCAACGTAAACGAGACTGGCTTTGGAAGGAGACCAGTTAGTGACCCTGAGTGTTGAACCAAGGGTCAGTTTGTGATGTGTGTTTGTGCAGTTATGTTTCAGTCTGAGTCCCACAGCTTTTCTTCTGAAGCACTGGGCATCTTCTCGTAATCCTAAGTGTAGCCCTGAATATGGAATGCTTCTGAAGATCTTGCTCTGAATGTCTGTATTTGCACTCAAATGGATCTGAGCAGCTACCAGACACTTAAGCAAATGGAGTTCATGATGCCTGGCAGCAACAGATACCAAAATGTTGCTGTGGGCCTGATATTTACATCAGAGGTGGGCTCAAATCCAAGCTGTAGTCTCGGTGTCTTCACCCCGCGTGTGTAAAACATCTTTCCTCATTGTCTCTTTGGGTTCCTAGCACAGAAGTGCACTTGTGCGGGTCTGGAGTGCCATCAGTTCTTCAGAGAAGGCTGTCTCAGATGGTCTTTCACAGAACTTGGGTGGGAAATGAAGAGCATCCTTTGAAACCTCCCATAAGCACCCACCATGATAAAAGGGGCTTCTGTATCGCTCTTGACTTTGCCACAGACAGCAGTGTCATTTCCTATTGCCTTGCCCAGGTGGAGCACCTGGAATGTGTTGGAACAGGGATGGAATTACTGATGGAAGGCCCAAACTTGCCAATATCTCCTGCAGCCACGTGGCAATGCCCGGGATGGGAGGCACAACAGGAGTACCAGGGTGCTGCAGCATCCTAAAGCACGCAGTCCAGATGCGATTTGAGGATATTGAATTCAATCAGTGGAGTTAAGCATTTGAGCTCTTTATTCTGAGAATGCACAGCTCTGATCACAAATGAGGGTTGTGGCCATGCAGTGGTGTTTCCACATATTGACTCTGGTTAAATATCTCTATGGCTGGAGATAAAAAGAAAGCTGTGTGTTGCACAGTTATAGTGCTGTCAGTTCTGTTTAGTTTCAGGCATGTTGCTGAGCCCATGATACATCCCAGATCTGAGTTAAAAAAAGAACACTTTTCCTTTGCTAATGGAATGAGTTATTTTAGTATAAAGTACCAGCTAGGAATTGGTGTCTGTTTCCTGTTTGAAGATAAACAAGGTCCATTCAGGGAAATTACACTGTGAGGCAGCTCCTGGAAAGCTACGGAAATGGGAAAACCTGCAAGTTCTCCTAATGTAGGTTGCTCTAGATGCTTTTGGAATACAGAATCAGCAAGGTCAAAAAAGTATTTTGTGGAATGGATGGGCTGGTTCATTGCGAACTCATAAACAGACAAGAACAAGCAAAGGTTTTTCAGATGATGGTCTCAACTGAGAACATCTAATCAGGCCAATTAGCCCTTATGATGTAGCTGCCTTCTGACTTATCTGAGCAGCCTGTGGTGGGTGATGATTTATGGCACTTGTGTGAGCAGAGCAAGCAAAGGCACGGGCTGCAGAGTCATAGAGAAGTCTAGTAGGGGAGCTCAGCTGCAGCACAAAACTTTCCAAATCAGGATTGCAGCAGAGAGGTTTTGGGTCTCACTTACACAAAAGCCAAGGCTAGAGGGCTGTGGTCTGGGAAGGTGCTTGAGGAGCACTGGGGGTCACTGGGAGGGTGCAGAGGCCGCTGGTTTGGTCGGGCCTTTCAGAGGAGCAGGAGGAGATGGGAGGTGGGAGCCCAGTGACTCTGTGGATGACTTTTTTCTCTTCCCTGGTGGAAGCAGTGGGAGAGCAGCTGTATCTGCTATCTCTGATTTAACAGGGTTTGAGGCCTTGAAGAGTGTAAATAGTATCCCATAGCCAAATCCCGATGAGCAAAGCCAGGTTTGAGAGAAGTCTGTCTCACTGAACGCTGACCTGGGTTTGAGTGGGGCTGGAACAGGAACCTGTTTCAATTAATTTGCTGAGTTATGGCCCTTGGAGATTAGTTTGAGTTTCAGAGAGGCTGCTAATGATTTTTAGGTGAAGAAACTCTGTCCCCGAAAGGATTTCTGGTATCGAGAGAACAGCAGAGACCGTGAGGTCTAAATGTGCTGGAAAGTGGGAGAAAGCAGGACAAAACACAAGCCCCTAAAATCAACAGTAAGAGAGGAAGCTTTCCAGTGACACAGGTTGGAGAGGAGTGGAGAGGAAGCCTCCCTTTTCTAAGGGACTTGCTAATACCAGTAGGATGCTGGTGCACTGGTTCTGGTTGCATGTCGTGTGCCATTCCAGACTTCCTGAACATTGTCTACCCCCAGCATAGAAAATCTCCTTGTCTTCTTTGCTTTTCCTACAAGACCTGTCATTTTCCTCACAGATGCTGTAGGCTGCAGTTTAAGGGATTGACGGTAGGAGGATGAATATAATTATAATGGATGTAATTACGGAAAAGATGATCACATAAAAGATTAAAGAGCAGAGTATC
The DNA here is from genome assembly GCA_013397755.1 of Cnemophilus loriae. Classification (NCBI taxonomy): domain Eukaryota; kingdom Metazoa; phylum Chordata; class Aves; order Passeriformes; family Corvidae; genus Cnemophilus; species Cnemophilus loriae. The sequence goes on along the minus strand of VZTF01006514.1, from coordinate 1,640,186 downwards.
ATGAAAGATGGCTGAAAGCAGGAATTTGCCATAGTTCGTGCTTGTTTCTGTGTTTAGTGTGTTGCCACTTTGTGAATGGCAGAGATGGGCAAGGTCTTGCTACCCATAACTGGTAAAGTTAATAAGGAAGACAGATGGCCCAGTGCATGTGCATTTAATTAGAAAGGTGGCTGCAATGCATGTTTTGGACAGAGAAAGGGAAATATGGACAGCACTACTATTGTACAGTGAATGAGTAATTATAGCAATGGCAAGCAGGAGAATCCTGTTCAGGAACCAGTGAGAAAAACATTCTTTAACCACAAAGACTCTTGGTAGAATATCCAGATGTGGGCAGATTGACTTTATGCTTGATGTCAGGAAATGCTCAAAGGCACAGGTAGGGAACAGTGAACTGTCATTCCTGTAATGATGACAAGGTATCTTGCAATCCTGGTCTAGATTACTGAACAGGTTGTCTAGGAACATTTTAAGAGAAAACTTGGGTTTTTTTCTAGAATGAAAATTTAGTAAAGCAAAGCTTTGGCAATTAGAGGGATTTCTAGAGACACAGATCTGAAGAGGACAGGAGCATCCTTGGTAAGGGAAATACAGATGACAGGCTGCAAAGGGAGAAGGCAGCCCAAAGGAGTGCTTTTCTGCTTCTTCTGTTAGAGGGTAATTTTATACAAGACCAGATTAAAATGGTTTGCAACAACCTGAGCAGCATTTGTGATGGGTGGAGGACAGGAGTCTTTCATACTGAAGCCTGGATGCTACTTGATATCCTGTCAGCTTCCATCTTTCTCTTCATGGTTTAAATAGCTTATTGCTGTAGTTTCATTTATGTCATTTAACTTCCTCTTACTATAAAGAAAGTTTAATTTGGCATTAACAGGTTATTTTAAGATTGTTTTTTATGTTTGTATCACATTGGTGCTTTAAAATTATTTCAGAGCTAAAACTTCTTGAAAACTATCTGCAGGTCCCAGCTGAAACGTGTAAGATAAATTACAACCCATTAATCTGAAAAGAGGAAGACAGTATGATAAATCCAGCACAAAATTAACACTTTGTGCTGGGTGGTGTCTGTGCTCTTCCCTGGCACCTCTGTGCCCTCTTTACCTTTTTATGGCCCAGGTGCTGGCCTGTGACATTAGGCTGAAGGGAGGCTCTGTACTTCCCCAGGACAAGAACTGCCATGGCAGTAGCTTAAGTCAGCATGAATATTTCCATGAACTCTTTGCATGTGTTTGTATTGGTATTTCACTGACGGGCACCTCTGGCACTCCTGCTGATGTTATGTTGCAAAGTGCAGAAGGAAAAAAGAAATGGGCAAGAGAAGGCAGGCGTGCAAGTACTGTCCCTTCATCTTACTCATGGAAACATAAAATTTCAGATCTGTTCCCAACAGGACTGCGAGTAGACCTGAAGAATCTGTTCTTGTCCTGTCCCTCCTTTGCATCATAACATTGTACTCATTATTCCAGAGCACACATACCTGCAAGACCTATTCAGCTAAAATAGTTCCCTGTGATTGTTTGTCTCCTGAACAACGTCAAGAACCCTGGAGTTCTGCCAAAGAGAGTGAGTCCCATGTGTGAATCTGGAGGGATAGCAGTGAATACAGCCCTGGAAGGTGTCTATTCCTGCTCCCCATGCCCTTAACACATGCAGATTTATTCTCCTCCCCATCCCTGAGACAGACTAAGGCCTTTGGAACATCTGAAATGAAAAAGGATGTGAAAATATTCTTCAGAGGAGCTAAGATAAATCACTGCCATGCAGGAGTCTGCATCTCAAATAAGTTTCGAAAGCATAGTTGTCTTTAAGGTCAGGATTATCCAATAGTATTTTTATTACATCCAAAAGCACGCAAAGGAAGAGGATGTTCATGACAGCCAGTGAAGGAGGGAACGTGTGGGATGCCTCTGACCATCCATGTGCTCTTTTGCTGTGTGTTCTTCTGGAGCCCTGGCCACCCAGGAGGAGTCACTGAATGCTCCCTGTAGCAAGGGGGACTAGAGAGCTGCAGGGGTGGGACACCTCTGGTCAGGCTGAAGGTGTATTTTCACCTGAACAGAGTGGAAGAACAAAGGAAGTTTTTGCAGTTCTTTCAACACAAGTGCAGTGCACAAAAAAGCTGTGAAGGGGTTTGGAGTGCTCATGAGGGAGGGATGTGGATGGAAGCGAGTTCGAGAGCAATCCAGCACTGGAGCTGAGGGAGCTGCATCTGTTTGCTGCTCACAGGGCTCAGCCGACACGAGCAAACCCCCTTCGGCTCAGCAGGCAGTGTTTGAACAACAGAAACAAAGCCGCAGACATCCAGGTGGAACACTGGGATTTTAACGTTTCTGATGTGTCAGCCTGTAGGTCAGGTGCTGTTCTTTCCGTGCCAAAGAGCCTGGAGGGAAGGAAGGTTGTTTGGAATCAACGGGATCGCTGCGGTTGCGCGTGAGCACCGCGGGGCTGTGGAAATGTGGCTGATCCTTGGGCACTCTGTCCCTGGGGCTCAGGGCAAAGGAACTAAAGCAAACAGAGCTTTTGCCTCTGAAGCAAACAGAATTAGTGACAATTCTCTAAACTCTTGGACTCGCTGAACAATCGTGGTGTTTGGCTCCTGTGCTGTGCTGCTTTGCTCGTAAGGGCAGGGCAGTGTGGAAGCACAGGCTGTACCTGAGGGCTTGGGGCTTTATTTTTTGCCTCTAGCCTGTGGATGCTTTTCTATTTGAGATTTGTCTCTGAGAGACAGTTCCTATAATAATGTTTCCTGCTGGCTTCATGCCCGTGTTCCTCTTTTACACATGCAGTTCTACACCTACAAAGCACAAACAACTGAATAATACATTTTTCAGTTCTTTTGGGGCACAGTCTTACGACATGAATTTGCAGAAGTGTTTTCCTAAGGAGGTTTTAGGTAGATTACTGTTTTCTATAAATTAATGTTTTTCTGCAGATGTGGGCTTAAATCGCTTTTCTTGCGGATTACGAATCTTGTGAATTGTTTCAGTGATGCTTTTAGGAAAATAAATAGATAAAACAGAAATAAGAATTGTTTGTGCCAAGGCTTGATAGATGTTTTCGTGTTTCTGGGAACACGCAGGCAGCTGGCTGATGTTTTCTTCCTTTTTTTTTCCCAAAGCTACTGAGAGGTAGTCTGGCATGTACCGCAAAGCTGAAATTCATTTGTTGTGTGCAGAGCTTAAATACAAATACTGTAATTAAAAATTATGACCTACCTGGAAAGCTGAAACGGAGCTGTACGTTATCACTGAGGTATGGTACCTCAGTGCAGTGTTTCAGTAGTGACACTCCAGACCATCCAGGGGAATTCTAAGGAATTCCAAGGATGGGTAGCACACTAACCTTGTGCTTTAGGTTGTCCTGACAGGCTGGCCACAGAGGACCATGGGGTTCAGGTTGCTATCTCCCCTGCTGTTTCAAAATGTGTTAGAAATACGTCCATTTAAAACACCTCCTTTTAATAATGGAGGCACTGCCCTAAGAGCGTTCAGTGTCCAGTCCCCAGTGAGCCAGTTTGGACAGTGTATGTCCAAAATCACCTTCAGGAATCTTGTCCATGAGTCTGCCCTGTGTGCAGTGGCTGCGGTTACTCCAGAGGCGCGACTGGATGGGAATTCATCTTGCTGCATTTCCCTTGGCCGGGTGCAGAAGGGACCCAGAGCCTTGCAGGGGATGCACGACCTGCAGTGTGAGGAAGTGCAACAGCATTGCTGTGCTCAGCTGGCAGCTGCAGAGCTCAGGCCCCAAAATCTCTGAGCGTCGAAGAATTTAGGAGTGTCACATCAAACGGGTGTTTGCTCTTTAATATTATTTGGTGGGGTTTTTTTTTTGCAAGTACTTAAAAGAACTCTCCTGCATGAGCTGAAACACTGTTGAATGTGTTTGCTTTTCAGGAAATTTTCAGCCTCACAGCTGGAATGGAGCTGACTAATAACTAACTTCAGTAGAAGGGGCCTGCAACCTTCCCAATGGTCCCAGGGATAGGCAGAGCAGCAGTTGATCTGATGAGGTGATTAAGAATCAAGCATCCATGACAAATAGCCCTTCAGAGGAAGTTAGCTTTTGTGGGAGCAACTTGAGCTGACCCTGAGGTAGAATAATTATGCCGAAATGACATGAATTGCCCAGCACACTCACACATATTTCAGTTTCTTGCCCTTCTGATCATAATTAAGTGCCTCTACCAGATCAGAAGCTGTTTTAACTCATTTGGAAATAAAATTACTGTGCCTACTGTGCTGTGTAAAGTTTAGGAAAACCTTAATGAAACAAATTCTGTCAAGGGAGGCTGCTTTACTCTCCCAAAGTACTTAGTTTAAATCAAATGGATATGGATTTCTAACTTAAATTTAGTCCATGTATTCTGTGAAATCTCTTTGTGGCTAGCCATTGATTCAAATAGCTTTGAATATTGTAGTGCTGGGAATTCAGTTTTTCTCATCTGAGACCTCTCTCCTTATACAGGTCCCTGCCACCAGGACTCACCTCAGCAGTCTTTTATTTTCATTTACCTTCCAAAACTGCTCACAAGCTTTGATTTTGCACAACAATTTCTGTCTTGCTTGTACAGACTGCCTTCTTTTTGGGCTCTGAATTCTAGTAAACATGAGAACTCAAATGCAAACTGACTATATTAAAAAGTGAACAATTTATTTTTTTTCTGTAAAAGACACTTTGATTGAAAATTGAATTTTGATTTCATGTGATTAAAAATTACTTCCCTCAGACAAAATTTAGCATATTTTTTCTTATATTTCTGACCAAACTTGGGGTTTTGTTCTGATTCATTGAAAGCCTTGTGCATTTCAGTAAGATCTGTATTCTAGAATGTGATGGTTTGTGTATTAATTCAGCTCTTCTCTCCCTGCTTCTTATGTTTAGACACTGCTATTGCAATCAAGGGTAGGATTATAAAAGGTCAAGATATTGAATGAAACCTCTGATGTATGAAAACCCAGAGAGGCATGTCTGTAACTGTCATGTTCTCTTTAAACAAAAATAACAGCCTTGTTTTAATGAAAACTGCGTAGGATAAAGACCTTGGTGAACACGAGTTACAGTTGGAGCACTCAATTCAATTTTATTGCTTTAAAATCTGTGAAAATCAACACCAGAAAAATGGATTTGTGAGTTAAATCAGAATTAAATGTTCACACTCCGAAATTGTAACCTGGTGTTTAGAATGGAACAACTTATGAAGAACAATGGATCTGGACTGAGACCAGGAATTTAAAATTCTGGCATTTTGGTTCACTTCCCTATCTGCCTTAAGTGAGAGGTATCCAAAAGCTTTGTGTTTATTCGCTTGTATTTACTCACCCTCAGTGCATGCACTGGAAACCTGGGTGAGCTCCTGCTGCCATTGCTCTTTTCTTTCTTGATCACTTTTCACTAATGATATTTTTTTCCAAAAAATACTTGGTAGTTTGCTACTAGGTGTTAGCCAAGACCGTGCCAGTATTGGCCACTTGCTTCACTGTCATATTTTGCAGCATGCAGTGAATGTTCTGCATTCATTCCCAAGTGCGTTCCCTTGTTCAAGGCTTGAAGTGCCACGAGGGAATCTTGTCCTGGCTGTGGCTGGCAGCTCACAAACAGGACACGTTTATCAGGTGGTGCTTGCTGGTCCTGCTGAGGCCATACACTGTTCATGGAACGGTGCAGACAAGAGAGCAGTTGTGAACATCCCAAATTTCGACTGCATTTGCGGGAGCGCAGGGTTTCCTCCAGCGGGGCTGTGTCGGCACCGGGCTGAGAGAACGAAGAGGTCTCCTCATCATCCAGCTCTGCTCAGTGTGAAGTTGTTTGGTGTGGTTCATCCTTGGCACGGTGCCCCAGTGCTGCAGGCAGTACCCCAGCACAGAGTTGGGGCAGGTATCTCTGGGGCTTGCTGGAACTGCTTAGGTTTGGGATTTCTCGTGCCCTGAGGCAGCAGCAGTGGTAGTGCATAGAAGGTGATCTCTGAAGAGCACTGTTGACTATCAAAATGAAGGTTTACAGCTGAGTAAGTATCCATGAGCCTTTTACCTAGGGATGATATTGGGAATATTCAGATCTCAACCCCACCGTGGCCTGAGTACTGAGCAGGGCAATTCTCTGCGTATGAGGTGGAGCTCCAGTGTTCACCCTGAGGATAATGAAAGTGAGCACTTTCCCTGACTCTTTCCAGTTGCAAATATGGGATTTTAAGTTTAGAAAACCTGTCTTTTGACCCTAGCTCATCCTTCATGTGAAAAACGAAGTTCACTCTCCTGTGAGATTTTAAAAGTTTTAATAAAAAGACAATAGGGACAAAAATAATAAAGCAAAATTACAGTGCTGGGTACCCTTGGCACTCAGCCAAGAGCACACCTGCTATAGGAGAGACCCCCTTTACATACTTTTACTATTGCATCAGCCTAATGCATAGTCATCAACAATTATACATATTCAAGCTTTACCCCAAACTAGTTTATACATTCCAGGAATTGTTTAGCATGGCCCTTCCCCAGATCCACCTTCTTAGAGCATGCATATTTCTTGGCTGTGGTTTTCTTATCTCCTCCAGCTTGGATTTTGGTCCATGGCTCTTGCAGATGGTAACTGCAGATAGTTGATGAGCAGGTAACAGGGGTTCACTGAATGTTATCTAATCAGGCAGATAGTTCAACTGTCACGAGTACAACTATATTAGCTATTCTACTACAGAAATAAAACTTATATCTCTACAGCAAGGCTACTTTAACATTATACATATAGTATTCACTTTAATATTTGCGGAAAGCAAATATTACAATATGTATTTATCACATTCACCTGCACTGTCTTCACAGCCCTTCTCCTTCATTCTTTACAGACGTTCACGAAGGAATACACAAGCACAGGCTCCAAGATCTCTGGGAGGTTGTGCTAGACTGTAAGGAGAATGGAAACAATCAAAGTTTATCTCACACCAAAGCAAATTCCTTTCTGGCTTCAGAGATACAAGCTCTTGCTAGTTTGCAGCCATGCTATGGTTTTTCACTCCATTGTTCTTATAAAGCCAGTCCAAGTCCAGAAGAGTTGACAGGCAAAAAGCAAAGTGAGGTTATATGGGTCAAAGGGGTGGCAGATAACGTGTGACTGTGCTCACATGGAATTGCTATCATCTTTTCTCTCTCAAATTCTCTTCCTTTCCCACATTGTATCACTCTGTTGTCACATAAGAGAAGGGTTTTTTTTGTTTAAAACCTCAGGTGAGTTCTGGAAAAGGGAGTTACGAGTCTTGTTCAGAAATGTCCAGTAAGCAGAATTACTGACTATATTTCACAGGCTTTGAAAATCACATCACAGGTCTCTTTTCTTAAAACAAACCCCTAGGTAGCATGAGAACTGTTCTGGATCATGGAGTTGGAGTTTTTCCCTGTATTCTGGGAATTGCAGTGCGTCACCTGTCCTATGCAGGTGTTGCCTTCCTAGTCCAAGGAGCTGGCACTGTGCTGCACTGCCTGGTGTATTTTGTAGCAGGGAAGCCCCACAAAGCTGCCCCACCATTTTAGAGAAGGTGGAAAGATGCATTTTAGTTGAATGCTGTACTATTTGCCTTGGCTGGATGATGGAAATCTAACTCATTCCCCCTTGACTGTGCCACTCAAGTGATGGCTTGACACCAGTACAGGATACTGGGTTACACTGGGCAGTGTAGCATTATTTTTTGGATGTCTAACGAAAAAAGCTTGCATCTCCTTGCATCCTGCTGTTTTCCTTGTGCGCCACTGCTCCTCCAGTGTTAAACACAGTTCCTGCACAGTTCCACACCACACGGGGAGCTTGCCCCAGCTCCACCAGGAGTCATTCCACTGGCTTCTCGAGAATGACACTTCCCTGTGCCACAGCAGCACTCAGCTGTGCAGCACAGCCCGCCTGCAAACTCCACACAGCGCAGATATCTCGTGAGGCCCTGGGGAGCAACAAACACAAGAAAGGCTAAGCTGAGCTTTGGAAATTGCCATCAGTTGGTTTCCTCTCGTGATAATTATTTCATGAAAATTACGCATCCTTTCTTATAATTTGGTTTTTTTTCTTTGTTACTAATGGACCGTCTTCAGATGAAAAATAAATCCAAAAGGTGAATGCCTTAACTTCCTGGCCAAAAATCTTTCCTGACACTTGTCATAGACTCTTCCCTGCTTCTTCAGCCCTTGGATTCTGTGGTGAGCAGCTGCCTTTGCTTTTTTTCTCCTCCCTCCTGGCCCTGTCGCTACAGATTGTACGACCTTGAGGCAACACACTCAGGAAGGGATGGGAGAAACCAGGACAGCACTGGGGAGAATTGAAACAATGACAGAAAGGCAGAGAGGAAGCTCTCAAAAAGAGGTAACAGGCCTCTGGAAGAAAAGAACTGCAATGATTAAACTTTAGAAAACAAAATTTGGTATTGGAAACTCATAAATCAACAGTGACATTGAATCCTTTGTGTATTCAACTTAAATAAAATTCCACAGATTCAGAGGCAAAAGATGGAGTATTTGACAGTATCTCACGGATTTCTGTCAGTCACACGTTACCTGTTCTCAAGAGCAGACAGATGCTGCATATTTTAATGGCATTGTAGATTATCCAAGAAATGGGTATCAGGCCTAAAATTCCCATGTTGCACTTCTTTCTGTTTTTTACCCTTGCTCTGAGAAATGTGTTGTTGCAGGTAGGATATTCATATTTAGTTTCTACCCAAAGAGGCTTTGGAGAGCTGGTAGAACTGGTGAATTTTGATTCTGGTAGGTGGAGACCTCTTGAACTGCTTGGCATTGTCAGATTCAGCTGCAGCTCTGGCGGAGGGGAGAGGTGGAATTAGCATTAAACCATTTTAAATTGTGGCACTTAACTCGACTAACTACAATTATAGTAAAATGCCTTCTAAAGTGTCTGATTATATCTTACAGTCAGAAGTTCTAAATAAAATGGATAAACATACATTAAGAAGGAAAACAAGAGTGAGTGTTAAGTACAGAGAACAAGAGAGATTGCTAAGGATAATTATTATATGCAACACCCTGCGTGAGGTGTTAGTGTTTTGTTGATTCTTTGGCGTTATATATTTAGAAAAGGAGGCTGAACTGTCACCTTTGTAACCTAATCGCTTATCACCGAGTGCATTAAGTAGGAAACAGATCGCTTATGTTGCATTTACTTGGTTAATCTGTCTACCACATTCTGGGTTTCTCCCTACTCAGTCGGCGGAAGATTAGAGCCTTTTTTTCATAATTGCTTTGTTAAACCACTTCACTGAAATTAGCATTTAAATAAGGGTAAATTGAGCATTGAGCTGAATTTCCATAAAAATGCGGTAAACCCCAAGCCCATACAAGGTGTGTAAGAGGAGGTAGCTGCAGCACGTGTAGGCTTTGTGTCGAGCATGAAAGCAGCCAGGACACAGCTGCCTGCTAGGACTGGGGCAGCATCTATGTGTGCTTGGATGGTTTGTAGGACAGGGAATTCTGATTTACCTGGCGTCTCTAAATAGCACCAAATATTAAGAAGTACAGAAGGCTCTTTCGGGCCTGCTAAAATGTTCGTGCATGTGCAGTCTCAGTTTGAGATTTGACTTACTCATTTCAGGTGCAATGATGAATAAATATGAGGAAGAAAAGGGGTTTATCGCTGGGGAATCCTCCAGATCTCGGTCCTTTTTTCAACCTTCCAGATGACAACAACTGAGTGAGAAAGTGATTTGTACCTCAGAGGTATTTGGCCAGCCTTTAGGGTCAGTGCTTAACACTCTGTGTGACCGGGGCTTGCCAGAAGCACTCAGATTTCGTGCCCATTCACTGCACTGGCTTTCAAAAGAACCGTGTGAGCCGAGTGTGTGGATGCAAAGCCTGAGCTCTTCTGCAGGTCACCTTCAGTTTTATTTTGGTGGGAAGCCCAGGGCCAGCATCAATCTGTCTATTCTGATTTTAGGATAAGTGCAGAGAGACCTAGTAGAGCCTTCCAGGAGGACTGTTCTCTCCAGGAGAAGGATATTCAATTCCTGTGCTGGGCTCCAGGTCTGGTTCTTTGAACACTGTAAAAAGCACAGCCTTGTAGTGTAATTTGGGGTAATGGCATAGCCCCTTAAGAAAGGGGGTTATAAAATATCCATCCCTTCCAGATACTTGAGGGCTGTCCCTCTCTTAAGATGTAGCAGAAGGGGAACACGGTACCAAGAAGATGAAAGAAAGTTTAGGTAATGTGATGAGAAAAGTCAGAGAGAGGAGTGCATGTAAGTATGGGAGGAGGAGGAAAAAGAGAGGACATGAGGGCTGGGGAAGAGACTCCTGCATTGGCCAGGAACTGTATTTTTATGTGTCTGAACATTGGAAGTCCACCCATCACTAGCTTATAACTGAAGGGATTGTAGTTAAACTTGATCTGCATTATTATATCGCCGTCTTAATTTGGGTGATTATTAAGACACAACCTTAAAATCTGCTTATCCTGTCTGTGTGTTGGCGTATCTGGCATGGCAGGTGTGTTTGGGTTATGATGGGCGTGGTTTGTGTGACTGGATATATTAAGACCACTTTGGTTGGTCTATTTTGCCACTTATTGTTTTAAACAAAAGGTTGGAGGGATCCAAAGTTAACTGTGTATAGGTGTGATCTCTCACTTCTGGTGCTTCAGTAAATTCTGGCAGAGGCTGAGCTCTGTACCTGTAAGGATGACAACAAAGAGCCCTTTCTAGTCCAATTGCATAGGAAGGCTGAAAATGGCAATTATTTTTACGATGCAATGCTGGAAGCAAATGGAAACAAACACAAGAAATCCACCACATGGCAGTGTCTACATCACTTAGATTTTTTTTCCCCCCAAGTTTGCATCATGGCTTTGTTCAAAGGCCAGGGGAAGCTCATTTCTAGTGTTGGCTGTTTTCAGGCTGGGGGCAGGATCTCACGCTGAAGCAGCTATTGAGCTGGCTAGATACAAAGCTGTGGGCGTACATAGGTCACCCAAGCTGTTTTTTTTAACAGAGGAATTTAATAATTGTTAACACTGCAGTCATTAAAAAACATAATGTGTACTGCTAATGAAGAATGAAGTTAAGGAAATGTGTAACTGCAAGCAGTGGAAGTGTTTCCTGTTGACATCCACAAGCGCTCACCTGGGTATTTGTGAAATGATGGTGAGTCTGTGTTTCCTTTTTGTTTTATGAATAGCCTAAATATGTAGGTTAATGCATACAATTACTTTGGAATGATTAGACACAGTTCTGCTGACTTAAAGTAATTGCTGATTTGGGGATTCACTGGACTCACTGTAAAGAACACCAGTAAAATGGCTTTTCAAACACTGAACTCCAGTGCTGGCCTGAAAGAGAAGCAAATAGGGGTGATAGTGAAGGGCTACACATTGCAAAAGGAGCATGAAATGTTCCTTATAGGCTGAATTCACTAAAGTTGGTTACATTTGTAGGCTATGTTTATAAATGTGAATAGATGAATATTTCTCTTTTATAATGGAATGAGAAGAGAGGAGAATATGCCATGAATGTTTTTTGAGCCTGATCAGTTCATTAAAAATTCTTCACGCAGAGGTTGTTTTCTAACTCGGATGCTAAGCCAGCTTCGGTTGAGGCTCCCAACCTTTTGGGCAGCATCTGCCTTGATTAAGTGATATTTTTTCTTTTTGGCTTTTCAAACACCATAGGTTGTGCAGTGCTGCCAGTGTGAAGGAAACTTTCAGGAGCAGATGAAGCAGCTACTCCAGACCCAGTGGGCGCTATGGAGGAGAAACCAGGTACCTGGAATTTTTGTTGGTTGTCAAAAGTTCCTATGCCCAGGGCAGCATCCTTTATGCCATGTTGCTGAGATGTGGAGCAGAACAAAATCTCAGCTGTCTTTTCCTTACAGCCAAATGGACAACAGCTCTCCTCTCAAAACAATTGAGAGGATTGGAAGCAGCAGTGTAAGGTGTTTTAAAAATTTCCACTCTGGTGAAACACCTCATATCATGGAAGGTCTGCATTCCAGCCGTGTACACTTGGGGCTTTTGCTCAGAGGAAATACTTGCCCTGGGCCTGGATGTTGCCTTCCACCAACATGTGGATGGCTATTTTAAATTGACCTATATTCCATTTTATTTAGCTATTTTCGACTAGGATTCCAGTAAAGAGCTGAACTTGTTTTTGCTGTTACTGCGTAGGTCTCTCTCTCTTTTTTTTTCCCATCTTTTTTTTTTTTTTTTTAAATATAACTTCCTCTGGTTGGTTTTCCTACTCTGCCATTTACATATCATCCCTGTACAGTGCAGTTGTTGAACATCTGTCCCTTCAGCCCCGTACACTGACGAAAGGAAGCAGCAGTAGGATCCCTGATAAAGGTGAAGCACATGGTACAGCTTTTGAGGGGTCACACCGCAGGGTTGTGCAGCACAGAATTTGCTCAAGCAGTGTCTTTGTACAGGAGGAAGGAGCTGGGATTTGTCTGGGAAGGAGCCAGGCTACGAGGAAATGCAGGTCTTTCCAACGACCTTCAGTTAAAGGACCTTGACTTAGAGATGGCATTGAACTCTTGACAGAATTCCCCAAAGAATCTGTTTTATGTTAATCTGTTTAGTAATCTCTCTGCTGACTCGTATTTGCTCCTGGCCTCCAAACATCCTGTGGCAATTAACTCCACAGCATAATGATGTGTTATGTGCAAAAACCATGACCAAGGGGAAGGAGCATCAGAAGCTGGAATTGATAAAAAGCCTGAATAATGCAGGTATCAGCTGTATGAAACCTTTGAAGATCTGCCTATTTGACTACAGATTTGATCACAGTTCTGCTCTCACTCTGATTTTTATGCTAGTCTGGCATTGCCAGTTTTAGGCGAGATCAAAATTAGGCCAAAATACTTCTAAGGGAAGGCAATATCTGATGTTTCTAATTAAAAAAAACAAATCTGCTCTTAATGAGAAATAACCCAATGCTTAAGAGAGACGGCTCCTTGTAAAATTTAAGGAACATCTGAAATCTATGAAAATAGTCAAGCTCGTGTTATTTCCCTCTCATATAGGTACCCATGTGTTTAATTAGGAATAACATTGAAGTCTTGGAGTGCTGCAGTTGTGATAAGAATTGATGTAATAGGCTTTGATACTGTTAGTTTAAAGAAATTCAATTAATAATTATAAGGTGTTTGCTGATTATCAGTCACGCAGCACATTCAGAGGCAATTATTGCATTCTGCATATTTGATTTAGACAAAAACAAATGTATGTCTTTGCTTTAATCCCTTGTTCCATAGACAAAGGATGTGGGGTGTCTGACCAGAGAGGGAGGGGTGGGAGACAAGAAATGCCAGCCCAACCTTGTGCTAATTTAAACACGGTACCTGGTTGCCCTGTTGGCATTGGGCTTTCATACAACAACTGTCTTCTGCAAGGTTATTTTAGTCTTTTTCCCCCGTGTGAATGAATTGCAGTCAGGAGCTTCAGATTGTTTGCAGATTTTATTCCCTTAAAGTAAGGGTCTTCAAAACGAGCCGAAGCCATCTCAGTGGGTATAAAACATCAGAGTAGCGCTGCGGTCAATGCAGCCACTCAGTTTATTTTGTCAGGATGTAACACCTCCAGTTTTGGTAATTTATTCAGTTTTACACCTTGTCACACATTCAGTGTTTTGCCCAAGGTGAAGGCTTTCCACGCTCTTGCTCCTCAGTTTGAGAACAAACATTTGGTAACGCTGCCTTGCTGCCGTATCTCACCTCAAGCCCCACTCACATTTCGTCCTCTTTCCATCCACCATCTGTCTTCCCTTGCCTTTGCCCCCGCTCCCAAATTTCAAACCCAGGCCACGCTTCCTTTGTTGTTCAAGCTGCAAACGTGAGCTCGGGTATTAACAAGACCCATCCGTGCCGGCTGCAGCAGCCGGGGCAAGGTTGGTGTTCTGCTGGGGCAGGGATGTGGCTGTTGGATCCCTTACCCTGCGCAAGATTTTCTGGATGGGATTTCCTACTCTAGGCACACAGCAACGACCCCTGCAGTGGGTACCCGTGGTCCTCAGGTGTGTTGGGAGCCAGAGGCAAAGGTAATGCCGAGGTGAGCACCCAGTAATTGCTTCCTGAGGTGTGTGTTGCATGTACACCCCGCCACTGGAAAATACCGAGTTGCAGATCTTGTAACTGCTGGCTAATGAGTCTCTTGACCTCCCACTGTCATGCTAATGCGACTGCACACTTGGAACCTTCACGAGCCAATAAATTACTCTTTTTCTTAATACCCTTTTACAGATTGCTGCTATCTCTGCAGCGGAGACTACCTATCTCATTAATTTGTAATTGTGCTGAAATATTGGAGCCTCGAAAGTGGCATGTGAACTGAAATACAAATTCAGTAGATGTGCTGCTGCCAAAAGGCTTTATAAAGTCGGTTAAGCTATATATTACTGTAGATAAGGAAATTATTTTCTACTTGGGGCTCTGGTATTACTTGGATCCTTCTTTATATAACTTGGAGTAATGTAAAGGGTAAGTGCAAGGAGGATGTGGGGTTGCGTATGTGAAATACATAAACACACACACTGCAAAATCTACAGTACAAGAAGTTTCTCATGGCAATAAACGGAAGAAATGCTCTTTCCTCTCACAGAGTTTGATATATGTGAAGATAGTCCCAGGCGAACTTTTCTCAAGGATCTTTGTATTTTAATAACATGTGGCTTGTGAAACAAAGATCCAGTGCAGAGTCTAACAAGCATAGGAAACGTTGACAGCTTTTCAGCTGGATTAAATACCGACACACATAGGTAGGGACTTTACATAAAGGACCTGAATATGTAATGCTGTACTGCTTTAAGAAATCCTTTTGCAAGAATTCTCTGGGAAACCCACGTGAATTTTTTTTATGGCTAAAACATGCAGTTTTGGGAATGTGACGTAGAAGAGGGTGAATCATGTAGGAAGTCCAGTTTTCATTGTGGTTTTGGGACACATGTAGTTTCGCTGTAGCAACCATTAATAGGTGATCTATCTTTGCTCAGTGCACATTTCTGAATAGCACTTTTCAAAGGACGTGAATGCTCATTTTTCCACAACGCTGACGGAGGGAGGCAAAGGACATCATCTGGACCAGGGTGGGAGAGCAGCTGCAGAGCAGGGTCTTGGCCAGGGGCTGCAGAACCCTTGCACTGTCTAATTCACATAGATTCTGCTGGGTTTTAATTTGGTTGTGGGTTTGGTTTTGGTTTTTTTTTTTAATAATAAACCCAGCAAGATACAGTTTGTGAATAATGTAGTAGGTCATGATTGAATAAACCCCCCCCCCACACCATCAGACCTGTGTGCCAGTTCATCACTCACTTCGGTTTAACTTTTATCACTTAGTTGTTTGTTTGGTTTTTTTTTTTTTGTGGGGACAGAAAAGAATGGAAGACTTTAGGAGTTTTTTTAATGGCGCTAAACTACTTGTGTGTCAATGCATAAGTTTGGGTTGTCAGGAGAGCCAGAGCACGAGCTATCAGAACAAATAAGGGGGGATGATCTACTTATGTCTGAACATTTTTTTGTTTGGTTCCTCTCTCGAGTGTTAGGAGTAGTGTTCTTTCATCTCTTGCACTCTTTTTTGGACATAGAGAAATCTGTCAACTTTCCCACAACGTTTTTAACAAGTCTGAAAACATTCAAAGTCAACACTTGAAAATATTTTAAGGTCTTTTACCTTTGTCTAATTTAAATCTGGAGTTTTTTAAATGAAAAGTAAATAAATTTTATGCTGGGGAGAGCAAGTATCCCTTTACTTTTTTGGCATTGCTCCTAAATTGCAAAGCTCCAAAAGTGAAGGATAAAAGAAATGCAGAGCATTAATGATGGAATAGTGTGTGGTGCCATCTACAACAGGGCCAACTGTGACCATGTGCTGAACTTTCAAAGGCAAAAAAAAAATAAATCAAAGCCTCCTCCAGCTCCAATGCAATCCAGTATCCTTGAAGCAAAGTCTCCCACTGACAGGGAAGAAAACTGGGATGGACCCTTAGGCACAGCAGATGTGACTGCATTCACAAAATCTCAGGCATGAGAGAGAACCAGTTTAATGGCACATCTAATGTTCTCTCCGTTTCAGAATATGTTTCTTTTTAGTTCTGTGAGTAGTGATTAAAAGCAATCCAACAGGCAAATGTCCTTTTATAGCAAACAGCTGATTAAACATTATGAATTTTTGCTCAGATGATGGTACAAATCACTGTGGCAGTTGTTTGCTTGGGTTTGAAATTACAGTAAATAATCATAGTGGTATTTCCTACTGCACATAAAATAAAATCTACTGCCCCAGCATTACTTTTAGCAGAGTAAAAATGAATCCCAAATACAACATTCTCCAGAGCTTACAGTTATTTTCCCCCCACTAACTGGTTATTATTAATTATCCAGACATGTCTGTATTATGCTACTGAACTCTCCTTCCTCCTTCCTGGGATAAATCCACTTACACTGGTGGTTAATTGCTCACAGCACTGTGACTTTTATGCAGGAGATACTGAGCTGGCCACTGCTGAAATTGCTGCTGGCTGGCCTTGCTACAGGGGGAAGGGTTGCACCTGGACAAGTACTCAAGAACAGCTTTTGAATATTTAAACCAGCAAGAACTCGCTCTGAATTCCAGTTTTACCTGCCTTTGCGTGGAAACCAGTTAGTGTCTGGCAATGAGATATTGCAGAGGGTCTGCCATACACAAATTCATTTTTACTGTGCTGGGGCTTTAATGATTTTCTGGCAGATGTTATTCTGTTATTTAAAGCAGCTGTGTACATGACTAAGAAAGTGTCCGTGAGAATGGACAGGGACAGTACTGCTGAAGGACAGGGCCAGATTTAATTCCCAAGCAAATTATTTTATGCCAGCTGACTCTCACAATGAACTCATTTAAACGGCTTGGATCAAGCTGCACACATTTCACATGGCTAAACTGAAAATTGCCTCTGAGACCCCCCAAATTTCGTAAGCTTCCTCTGAGTATTTGGTTAATTTTGTATATTTTGGCCTGGATGGGAGCGTGGGGAGGGGAGGAGAAGCCTCCCTCTCGCTGCGTTCTGCTGAGTGCAATTCCTGAGCTGTGACCGGCCGGATGGCAGCACTAATCGATGGCTGCGTCTCCACTCGTTGTTTGCAGCGCTGCAGCCCCGTGGCAGCACGCTGGCAGCTGCCTTTCATCTCCCCGAGTGCTCTGCCTCCACGAAATTGTTAACAGCATCCCTGCCTCTGACACTTGTATCTACACAAGTTTATTGAACTTCAGTCAAACGCAATGGAGACACGCTGGTGTCACTGCTTGACCTCGGCTGCGTTGTTGTCTACCAGGCTAAGTAAAACCTCTGGGCTACTGGTCTTTTATTGCTGTACGTGAATTGGATGAAGGCAGGAGTATTTCTTTGTGGTCTGCAGATCAGCTGAAGTCTGATTTAAGGGTTGTCAGATTGATTTCAGGCTAGTGATAGAGCTTTTTAATGGGAGATCTTGCTCAGCATGGCTGCTTTTTCGTTGATCTACGTTCAAATATTTGCCTGAATCTGAAAAATAACCATTTTGTCCAACTTTCCTCTCAGCAGTGCAGAAATCATTAACATCAGAGGCCCTGATTTAATGAAGTATTTTGATATAATGAAGTTCTAGAGGAACATCAGTGTATGGCAAAATGCTTTGCTGAATTAGGGCCTCCAGTCTCAGTTTTACAAAAGTAAGGTGCTAAAGGAACTGGAGCAATGGAGAAGATGCACCTGTTTTACCTCTTACTGAATTTTCTTGATTGAAACAAGTGAGTTTTTGTCAGTTCTGTAAGTTAAATACATCTGCCTCTTAATTGGTGCAGACTCCTCTACCAAGAGGTTGATGGCATGAAACAACATGCATTGGAGAAGCAGTGAGTCCTGGCTTTGAGTACAGTGGGTACTTTATGTTTCCAGTGCTTCTTGAAATCTGGCCACCTATTCAGGTGTCTTTTGCCAGCATTGAAGTAAGAAACAAATCTAGTTATCAGTGTTAAAAAAATAGTGTAAGGTTAGGGTAGGGTGAAGCGTTTTGGAAGAAACTTCTGTAAAACACTATGATTAAATTTAAGCATTTTAGGCATTTTAGTAGGACTGGGTGGCTTTTGAAAGCCATTTCTAAAGGCAGTTGCAATTCCACGTTCAGAGCAGGTAAAATGATAGTACGTGGCTATTTGATCTGAATCCGTGGAATTAGAATAAATACATAGTAAGAGAAAATGCTACTAATGCTGCTGATCCTCGGCTTAGCCAGCTGTATTCTTTGAGCACATTCTTTTCAGGTGCTCTGATTTCACCCCTCTTTACCCAAGTGGGGAAGCCCAGTCTTGCTGCTCCTGTGTGCACAGAAATGAGGAGCACTGTCTCCATAACTCATCCTACTGAAGCTCCAGTACGAAAGAATACACTATATATAACAAGGAATAGAGAAGAAGCTTCAGAGTGGGGCCAAACATTCTGTGCATAAGTTTCATGTCCTTCTGAAAGGTAAGAAATACAGGGGAGGGAATCTTTGTCCTCTTTGTGCCTTCACGTGCTACAGGAAGACCACAGGGAGCTGGTGGAGTCACCGTCCATGGAGGAAAGCCTGGATGTGGCACTCAGTGCCATGGTTTTGTTGACAAGGTGGTGTCAGGTCATGGGTTGGACTCGATGATCTCAAAGATCTTTTCCAACCTAATTCATTCTGTGATTCTATGAAAAGCAGGACCCCAGCACTCTGGTTTTCTCGGCCTGTTTTGTGAATGTTGCCAGTACTTCTCAAAGACTCCTAGTAACAGAATAATAAAAATACCTCTGCCCCCTGCCTTCTGCCACAGCCCAAACTGATTTCAGAGGCAGTGGGAGGGGATGGCCATCTTTTAAACTAAAATGCTTGGCACTCTGTGTGCTGCGCACTGCCAGGCCTAGGAGAGGCAAAGCCTCTTCTGTGTCCTGCTGTGTGAGGCGATGACGTGGGACCCCTCATGCCATTAATACCAACATTTCAGTGAGCCAGAGGAATATTTCAGTCTTATAAATCCTTCAGAGCTGTGCGGGGAACGCTCGGTGACGCTCTGACATCGGTCATCAGGTGACTGCAGTGAAAATTAGGGGGCTCAGAACTGTCAAACAGGCAATGTGTGCCCCTCAGGACAGGCCGGGAGGGGCAGAGGTACCCCAGAAATGTGGGGCAGAGGTACCCTGGAAATTTAGGCCAGAGAGAGAGAGAGAGAGGGAGTTTTTCCTGCCATGGAGATGCCCTGGGGTTTGAGCTGTAACTGCAAGGACTGCTGGCTGAGAAATTAAGATTAGAAGCAGCAAGTTTTTGCACAGTGGGAGGCAGGCCAGGGCCGAAGCAAGATAAGGAATTTGTAGCAGAGCAAAGTGTAATTGAGGGCTGTGAGGGAAGTAGTGGTGGAGGGCAGGGAGGAGGGGGAGACCTTCCTGATTAAAAGCAATTTAGCTCTGCTTCAGATGCCCTGAGGAAAAGGGAAAAGGCTGAGCTGTGTGGAAGGAGGTGCCACAGCTCCAGAGGCCTGGTGTGTTGTAGCAGCACGTGTCCCTCGGATGCAAAAGCAAGGGGACTTCTGACAAAAATTAATTGAGACAGCACTTTTTTTTAGAGATGCACTGTATGAAAATGCTTAATATTCTGGTGGAGTCTATGGTTAGAGATGCTTCTTTTCCTGTTTGCCAGAGAGACTGGGTAAAGATACAGAACCTGCCTCAGTCGCTCCTTGTTAGGCTCCTCCAACTACAACCAAGCTGCTTTTCCCAGTTATTAACAAATTTCATTTTTGATTTTGCATAACACTTTCACGCTCTTTATGTAAATAGTTATGTTTAAATATTTCTGTTTTAGGGGAGGTGGAGACTGACCTTAAAGAAATTAATTGAATTTTCCCCCTTGTAGCTATTTCTATTGGTGTTGTAAGAGCTTGACCGTGTCTTCTATTACAGTGGGGAACATGCACTTGTTACACCTCTGCCTCTCAACAGAGCAATTTAGAATGGGTAGCTAAAATAATAACTTTCCCTAAGAGTATTGGTGAGCATAACAAAAATACAGAAGTGGCAGGTGTAGAAAAAGAGAGAGAAGAGGGGCAGCCATGCAGGGAGGAAGGCAGGAAGCTGCCAAGGCTCCTGAGAGCTGTGGCCCAACCTTAACTTTTACAGCGTATGTCTTTGGAAAGAAACGGGATGAGGTGTTTAACACCAGGCTATAGCACCCAGGAGGTTTGTAAAGAAGTATTTTTTGAGGATTCTTATAAAATAGAGCTGCCTGGGTCTGCCTCACTTGGTTCTTTTGGAGTTTTCAAAGGGTAAAAGGAAAGGCCCTGTTTTTTCCTGCAGCGGTGGGATCCCAGAGGGAGTGAGCTGTTGAAACGATGTAAACTATCAACCTGCAAGCAGGAAGGCTTGGTTTTTCAAACCAAGTGGCAAGTATGGATGAGATACTGCAGTACTACGAAAAATTGTTCTGCTGCACAAAAATGACAGCAAGATCTATGGGGAGACTGAAACACCATTTCCCTGGATTCTAGAAAAATGTCTAAATGTCTAGAAAATGAGCCATAGAGTATTTGACAAGTCATGCAGATTAATTTGGAAGTTGAATTTTTTCCTAAATGAAGAATTTTATTGTCGATCAGTAAACTTTACAGACATGGCATTTTAATTTATCTCAGTGCATCTTTGTGCCCTAGCTGAGGCTTAACTTCATCTTGTTCTTGGTAGCAATTAATGAACTGTTCACTCTGTGGCAGTGGCTCACTAGAAACTGGTTAGCTGCACAAGCACAGCTCACAGGACAATCTGCTGCCTTGAAAGTCAGATAATAACTCCTTCACTAATAGATGATAACACCTTCACAGCCCCTGTCCCTGCCATGTGCAGATTGTTAGGTGCCACTAAGTAGCAGTACTTAAATTTTTACACCTCTTTTTGCTAAGGGGAAAAAAAAAAGAAGTCCAAAAGATGAGATGAAAAACAACAAGGATTTAGCCCAAAGGCCAAAATCCTTATGCTCTTACAATAGGCCTGTAAAGTATTGTCTTGCTGGGGGTTTTCATAAAAATGGTGTTTTCCCATCTACTGTAGATTTTAATTGCTCTGAGAACAAATGTGTTGTGCCAGCTTGTAGACAGAGTATTTCATCAAAGTGCAACCAAGCCCTATAGCACAGCATATGGATAGTCATTACCTCTGGAGGCTCACAGCCACCTGTGGCCACCTGCTTTCTCTCAGCAATATGCCACAGTACCTGGGGCTGCTGGTTTTGCTTTCAAAATAATTTATTTATGTTTTGTTAGGCTCTTCTCCTAATTTTGTTAACACAGTTAGGGCAATTAAGTGGAAGAAACAGAATATGATTCATTAATAACGCCAGATACACGGCGGTCTGTAAACAGGATCGATTGCATATTTAACTGATGCAAATTGCTAGAGTTAAACTCATCTCTGCTAAAGTTACCTCGGACTTTCTTTTCTCTCTGCTTAATACATTAACAAGACTTTTTTTTTTTTTTTCCCTTTTATGAACGGAGTACCTTTGAGAAGAGCAGTTCTCCTCCAAGCTGGTGACTTTCTTGCTTGGATATTAATCCTGCCACAGAAGTGTACTGTGTGAGACTGAGCACTGCGAGTAATTTATGGCTCTCTCACTGCTGGACTTGCACACAAGCATGATCTTTTCCCTCTCTGTGCAAGAGAAGGAAGCTTTCCCTTCCATGGGCTGGCAAACCCTGGACATTGTTCACTTACTGTAACATGAAGACTCCTATTTACTCCTGTTGCTCCTTCAGCCCTAGATGTTCGGGCTCTGAGTGCTGAATTATCTGTGGCTAATGACAGACAATTCTCATGTGTTTAGCAGAGCAGTTTGAAATCCAAATTTCATTTTCAGTCTGATTAGGGAAGCTTCAGGTGCTGGAGTCATAGATAGCCAACTAGTTAGGTCTGAAAACATCTTTCAAATAGACAAGGGGGACTTTCTGAACATAGAAGTGTGAAAAAAAGAACAGAGACACAAGGAAAAAGAAAAGGAGGGGGGTACACATTAGAAAGAGGGTCTGTATTAGGCAATTTGGGAAGTCTGTACCTCTCAAGTACCTCAGCCAATTGAGAAAGAGAGGGGGAAATGCTGCCTGGAAATTAGGATAAAAAGGAGGCTGCGTCCTCTAACAATTTGAGAGACCCCATGGGAAATGCCCACGGCCTCTCCCTTTATTAGAATAAAGTTACAGGACTCCTGTGTCTCCTTTTTGGACATAAACCTCTGGTGTTTGTGGATCAGTTTTCCTGACATGAGGGACACAGCCGGGCTGTGCTGCTGCCTCTCTGCTCTGTGCCTCCCCACAGCCTTCCTGCAGGAGCTGTGTAGCTGCTGGTCTGGAGCAGGTTTGCCCCCAGGCATCAGGACACGCTGTGTCTTGTTGGCAAAGCCCTGCTTCGTTTATTGTTGCTCTCTGTGTTCCCCAGAACTGTAAAACACTCATGAAAAGAAAAGAGGCTGTTGAGTGAGGAGTGTGTCCTTTCCCTTTGCTTTATTTTCTTTCCTCCATGCACCTACCATCTTCATCTTTGGAAAATTGCCTACTTATCTCCCAAACATAGTTGCATTCTTTGCTGAATGTCCCTCTTCAGGAACTCATTCTATATGGAAATTACCCCGCACAGGAAATAATTTACCTTTAACTGTCTTCTTCTTACTTTTAAATTGTTTTCTTGTGGGCTTTTTTCCCCCCCAGCTCTTAAAACAATGAGGCTGGAAACTGCTGACACTCAATAGCTTTGACAAACTGACTGACAGCCTGACATGCTCAAAACCATCTGCTTCTTGGGTGGAAAATTCTGGCCAGGGTTACTTCCAGCTGCAGAGGATCTGCAGCTCTAGATTCTGCTGGGGAAATCAAGGGCATGATGACAAGCCCCAGCAGGGAGTTTAAATTCATGTGCAATACAACAGTACCTTTTTGAAGATAGCACCAAAATGGTCAGCCTGGTTGGAGTGGCTCAGACTGGAGTTTGGGTTTTTGTGACCATAGTTGTTTTTTCCCTGGTGAAATACAGATTTTTTTTTTTTTTTTAATGCTAATCAGAATAGGTTAATTTGTGACATTAAAAATCAAAGGCATTGGAGGAGGCTACAATACTTCCAAATATTTCCAAAATATTGCTGATATGAAGACCAGACCTTCAGGTAGCTGTCTGTTAAAGGATTTTGTCTTTTTTCTAATGAAGCTTTTATTGCAGAGAGACCCTCCATAAACAGCAGTCCCGAGTGAGCTGTGGTTGCCATGGCTGACGTGGAGAGATGGGGCTGAAGCCTCTGTAACCAGCGTGAATTTCTTTGTGTCACACTCTTGACACATAACCAGAGGTGTGCAGAGCTGCAGCCCTGCCAGCTCACTCTCTTACTTGCATTGTGGTGCTTTAGACCTGTCCCTGTGGTTGTAGAAAACCAGGGGAGCACTCCTAGGACATTTATCACAGAATAAAACCACATCTTCCCAGAGATCTCGTCCTGCTTTGAAGGAAATGCAGCAGAAAGCTCAGTCAAGCAGAGAGAGAAATTTGGGAGGAAATGAGGTAATAGTAAAGATTTATGTATTTGTACACTATGCCAGGTATATATACAATGAATAGTTAAGGAGCAGCTATTAATTTTGTTCTGCTCCCCAAACCTACCATCAGTTACTGCTTTGAAGATAACTTTGCAGCCTATGGGCTCTGTAATGCCTGAAACTCCAATGTATGACTGCTTTCTGAAAACAAATGCTTTTCCTAATGTCTTTTGAGCTGATGTTTCATCATTTCTATAATGTGGATACTGAGAGCAAAAAAAGTTCAAATTTGGATTCCCAGTTTGGTTTGTCTTAGCCCTTCTCCACTGAGTTACTTCATTTCCCTTCTTAGTTCAGCTTCCAGGTGTGAGTGTGAAAGGGCTGCTTAAATCAGGCCCAAGAATCTGGATTAGGGCATCTTGTCCAAAAGGTTTGAGATTATTTTCTCTTCAGAGTGTATCAGAAATGGGAGGTGGCAGGGGCTGTTTTTGAAGGAGATGTCATCTAATTCAAAGCAATTAAAGCCTGAAGTAGTGTGGGCTCGGATTGGGAAGCTGATCATTAGGGACCAGGAGCTCAGGAGGATCAGCTGTGGGTAGAGGTTCTTTGCAGAAGGCAGAGCCTTATTACTCCTGTTGGCCAGCAAGTACAGAATGAAATCTGATGGTTACAGTCAAGAAAATGTAGGTTAAGTCTTTAAATCGAACTCTGAATGTGTTTTGTCCAACAGCCAGGCAGTAACACACTGTAATGTGCAACTGCAGGGTGGCTGCTGCTGCCCTGCTTCCATCATAGACAGGGTGACAGTGCCAAGTGCAGTTCTTAAAGCATTTACCTTCCCTGGGCTGTCAGTTAAACTCATAAAGGTTTGCATGGAAGTACAACACTGAGTGGAACTTCTTCACTAGTGGAAAAACAGAATATCTAGTCGTCTGTTTATTTAATATGCAATGGGGTTTTTTCATCTGCGTAGAATGCAGTCCTGATGATGGGTGCACCAGCATTCCTCGTTTCTCCTGAAGTTGCAACAGTAGAAAGTTAATTTAAAACAGAAAAAAAAAATATGAATGGGACGGTTAAAATATGGAAATGCCAGAAGGAAGAGAAATCAGAATGGCAGGAAGAGAAATCAGAATGGCAGGTGTGGATGATCTGTGCATTAGCAGGTTACCACAGTCCTGGCACATCCACCTGCAGCTTTTCAGGACACCCGATCAGAAAAACAAGGGGAAGCCTGCACAAGGAGCAGTCTACACGTGAGCAAGACCAGAAAACAGTCTTTCAGATACTGGGAGAAGGAGATAAAGGATAGTAAGTCCTAATGATGCAGAAAGGTGAGGCACGATGGGTAAACACACCTTGGTGCTGGCTGCCCCACCTGCATTTACGAATTTTAGTGCTTGTGACAAAATTGCAGGACTAGGATTTGTTTTAAAATGGGATCATTTATAAATTATAGATCAAAGATAAATCCATTATTTTAAATCAAATAAGCTCACGCGCTGAACTTGGCTACAATATTGTAACATTATATCCCGAGGAAAAGCTTGTTGACAACAAAAAGCTTGTTAGGGAAGGCACTCTTCTGAAATTAGGAGGAAAGTGCTAACACTGTCTTGTCTTTTCTGGCTGTTCAGTGTTGTTTGAACATATAAACAGCCTGACCAGTGCAATAATGAGCTCTGCCTTGCATGGGGAGTCACTACCCGACACCAGCTGCATTAGGAATGTTGAGGAGGGCCAGGAATAGGAAGAACCCTATGATCATTTTCACCAGGTATAATAAAGATAAATTACACGAGGAAATATGTGTTTGAATAAGTCTGTGTTTGCTTCTTGTTTGAGTCCAGAAACAAGACAGCAGCGAGGTAGTTTTGAATGCTTTTTGTATTTCTGTGATGGTGCTATGGCAAGGACACTGCCAAAGCTCAGGAGCAGAGCTGCCTCCACGGTTTGCTGGGAACAATTTAGGAAAAATCCCTGGGGTTAAATCCAGACCTCCTGCAGCTTCTGTTTTTAGCAGATCAGGCTGTTACCTGAGAACAAGAGGGAAGTTAAAGAAGCCTGTGGTGTTTTTCTCTTTCTTTCTCTGGAGCCAAGGTCAGGTAACTTGCTGTCACCAGTAAAGGGAAGGAGTATTGGTCACTGGTGGCAGTCATTGGCATCCTACTCAAACACTGTGTAAATGTCAGGCTTCAGCATCACAGGAAGTCAAAACTGGCCGCAGAAACTGAATTATCTGTAGATAATCTCTGCTCTGGGGTCTCTGCCTATATGAATAATGAAAAGGAGCATTAAAATATATGGAGGATTTGAGAGTTTCTGTGCTCTGTTGTCAGAAGTTGGCCTGTGTGCTTTTTTAATGTAATGACATAAGAATATTCCTTCAATGCTTGTAAGCAGAATGCAAGGAATTGTTGATTGCAGTGTTTTGATGTTGTTGTTGCTGTTTGAATTGAAAGAAAGAGTGGTCTGGGGGTCGTGTCTGTCACTTTGCCCTCTAAGCAGTGTCTCTTTGTTTTCTCTTTTTCTTAATTTTTTTTTTTCTTTCTCCCTGAATGTTTTAGGCATTTCAGAAGCAGGGTAATGTCACAGAGGGGTAGCTAGAGGTTGTAGTCTTAACTCATTCTCCACTGTGACAGGCTGAAATGCCTAAAAAAAAGTGTATTTGCCTTTGAGGAGGGGGGGAAGTTTGAGGGAAAGGACAATCACCAAAAATTTGAATTGCTGCTTGGAGAAGCCTGTCCTTGTTTTGGCTGCTTTGGAAGTTCAGGCAATTGTGGTTGAAACTGGATGGCTTACCTGGGTGGGATGAATCTAGTCATCCTTGCATTTTTGAAACAAGGACTCATTCGTCATTTGCCTCAAAAGATCCTGAATTTTGTGCAGTCTCATTGGACGTAAGAAAGGAGATGTTGTTATGGCCACTAAACCGTTAGGAACAAAACTGTACAAAATGTTGAATATACTTTTTCTATCTCCTATTTCTGGATCATACACAGTTTTCAGCCATGCATTTTTCAGTATGTTTCCTCAGTGAGAATCTTCTAGTATAGAGATATTAAACTTTTGTCCCAGATTTTTTTTTTTTTAAATGCCTCCTCTATGACGAAAAGAAAGTTCCTTCTTCTGTCAAGGCTGGGCTTTCATAGGCATGACTGAGCTGCTTTAGATAAAATCTTTCAGCAAATGTACTTGCCTTTGGGAAGGCCAACCTCTGAAACTTTCCGTGTGGTATAAAGTCTGGGAATAGGCATTGGTGGAATTTGGTGTTCACAGGGAAAACACTCCTGAAAGTAAACCAGCCTACACAGGGATGTGCTGCTTTAGCAGACTTGCCTTTCAAAAAACGTGAAACCGCTCAAGTTGAAGTCCTTTACTTAAATGTACATGACTTGTGTAGGAATAGGCATGTCTCTCCTGAAGAGCTCTCCTCCTCCTAAGTGGAAGGCTTGGAGCTTGAGTCCCTGCTGCACAAGCTGCCTCGGAGGGAAGAGGGACCTTGGGTACCTGTGCTGTGGTAGCAGCTTGGGAAGCCAGGAGAGGTGGCACAGGAGGAGGGCCTGCCTGCGTGGCACACTGCCTGTCCTGGCTGGCCCTGCTGCAGAGGGCAGGTCCTGGCTGGAGCCCTCAGGGCTGCCACACTCTTGGTTGTTGGTCTGAGCATCCCCAGCACTGCCATGCTGGATCTTCCCATCCTTTTCTGCCTATCGAGTTTTCGGAGCCTGACCAGGATCCCCACGCCTGGTGTAGCGGCACGCACTTGCTGCATCATTTGTAGAACATGCTAACAGAAACTCTTCCGTGTCCTTTTTTTTTCGTATGGATGAGTTATCAGAATTCCCCAGAGCAAAGACCTCCAAGCCAGGCTGCTTCCCTGGGGCATTGCTGTCCCTCAGGGCCTCACAAACAGCAGCACAGGGCAGCGGTGGCCCTGGGGAACGAAAAAAACCCTGTGAGCTGCACCTTGGGCACATGCAGAGGTCTGCCTCAGGTGAGGATTTAGTCTTTAGTACCTAACAGTTCAGGATGTTTTCTAGTGTACATGACAGGTAAACTGATGGAGGAGAAAGCAAACTGGATTGGGGTGTGGTGACTTCCATGGAGTTTTGTTTCTTTTTTCATCTTGCCCATTGGGTTTCTTCCCATTCGTGTTTGAGGCATGTAAAACAGCACTGGTTTAACAGCCTCGTGTGAAGGGGATGTAATTTTGGGAGCAGGTGAGACTGCTGAGCCTCCCAATGTCAGTTGTTATTTAGGAGGAACACCTCAGCTCTGAACTCCACTGCAGACACAACAGCATGTTTCAGCTGGCAACTTGGCATCATTAACCATAAAGTATAACGCTGGGCTTGGTGTGACAGTTTTAATCAACTTCTCCCTCAAGGTCACCCTTGGCTTCTGAGTTATTGGAGTCCCAAAACCTGTTGTGATTTATTTTGATGAAGATAAGTCAGTCCATGTTTTCTGACAGTTTGGCTGTTCTGTGATCTGTAACTACATTGCTTCTAGTACTGAAAATACGCTCAGGACAAATACATGTGGATGGACAGCTCAAATAATACCAATCCATCTTAGCAAATGGCATTAGCTCTCTTATTGCTTCTTTCAGCTGACTTGTCCCTTCATAAAAGGAGAGGCTCATTACTCCCACTGGAGGTTCAGAAAAACCACTTTTGTCAGAAAACCCATTAGCTTTTGGTATAGCACTTAGATGGTCTGGGAAGTGACAAAGGGATTTGTAAAGATTTTTGGGCAGCTTGAGTCAGAGTGAGGAGGAGGAGCTGGGTGCCTGACCTTGCTCCAGCCACTCAGCCTGAGTGCTATGAAATTCAAACCCACTTATATCTGCTCATTTCTCCTGTGTTCCCATTTCCATATGCACATATGGCAGGGATCAGGAGGATGCCTCACGAGGTCGGTGTGACTGCCTTAGGAATGGTCCATGGCTTGTACCAAAATGATTACCCAGTGGCTGCTGCTAAAACAGCTGAGTGGATGCTGTGGTGACAACCTGTGGAGAGTCATGTGTGGATTATAATTGTGGGGTAAGGATGAAACTGAAACTGCGATTTTGATGTAGCTGAACATCAGGGTTGTGCCTGGTTGGATACCCAGCATGTTTAATGATGGTGGGTGACCTGGGTGGCCTGGGAATTCTGGAGCTAATCTCTGCAGAGAGGACTTGCTGGGCTGCCCGCAGACAGGGTGATTGGCTGACCTGCCAGCCAGCCTTCAGCAAAGCAACACGCAGGAGCTCTGCAGACAGGGCTTTTGGACGGTCCTGGGGCCTCTCCCAGCAGGTTCCTGTTGTGCACAAACTGGTAGCTGCTGCTTGTATGCTGGGATGTGCTGGTTAACTTCCTGGGCAGAAAATCCAGGAGCTCTTGAGGGTTCTTCCTTTTGGCATCTGCTGTAGACAGAGGTGTTGACCAAACTGTACAGAGGTAACTTTAAATATTCAGACAAAACTGCTCAGCAGGAGTGGTGGTGTAGAACAGTCTTTGTTCCTGGTTAAGATAGTTATGAGATGGTTTGTGCACAATTTAAGGTAACGAGTAGATATGGATTGTGCCTATGCTGGAGTAGTCACGTAGGTGTGCTAGTGGGATGTAAGAATTCTCCAGAATGGTTCAGGGAGCCTCATCTCACCTGCCTGAAGGCCTCTTTGCAAGGATACTTGCAGTGGAGGCACCTATCAGTACCTGGACAGCAACTGACCATCCTGTTCAAGAGATTTAAATCTCTAAAGAAGCATTACCCAATGCAAACCATACCAATCAATTAATTATTTCAGCAAGCACTCCTGTCTGTGTCTATGCAACAGCATCCATTCAGCACAAGTGGGATGCTTCCACTGAGCTCTTGCCAGTATCATCCCTTTGCTGACTCTTCTTCAAAGAGCTGGAAGAAAGTCTTGATACGTTAGTGAAAGATGTTAGTGATTGTGAAAAGTGGGAAGCGCCAGGTTTCCCAAAACCAAAGTCCATGTTGGGTGGTACATCTTTCTGGTGGGGATTATTTCCAAGCCAGCAGCAGCGTGGGCACCAGCCCTGGGGACAGGACATTGCAAGAGGCAGAAAGTCTGGCAAAGATGCAAGTGCTGCTATGGCTACACCTGAAAAACATCTGAAAAACACACGAGCTCTTCAGTGAAAACTACCTGGGTAGCTAGGTTGGTACTCAGTACGAAGTCTGAATTACAGTTTAAAAAGATGCTCTCTGCACTGCTATTCCTTAAAACAAGCCTTTTATTTGTAAAACAATTCCAGCTAACGATACCTGGCTGATTCAGGTGGTGTTTCAGGATTTGAATGAAGTCAACAGCTTGTCTGTGCCTGTTTGTCAGTGGGTGAGTGCAGGCTGTTTGCTGTAAGAAGTTGAGATTGAAAGAATAGAGGTGATGCAGGCAGACTGCCATCTTTCTCCCGTTATCTCTATTCACTAAAGCTAAAAATATGTGTTGTTGCTTTCAGTTCTAATATTCGGTATATTCAGTGCTTCACGGACCAGCCAGACAAAGTGCTACTTTATTGAAAGCAGGCAAAAGCCCACTTCAGATAAAGTGCAGCTTAAAAAGATTGCCTCTGCCTTAGCACTGGCCATCATGTCTCCCACATTTACCAAAATTCTTCACATTAGAAGATTAAAACTTTAAGCAGAGGGTGACCTTTTATAGACATGTCTCTGCTTATTGCTCCCACTGAGCTCATCACTCCAAGAGCTTTTCTGTTGATTGCTGTGGCCACTCTGAAAGGGGTCTTCTGAGGCTCTGCTCTTCTGCCTGGACCCTTTAATGAAGGTATTTCATCTTTTTCTGAACACCTACGCACAAATAAAGAAGCAGTAGAATTCATACTTTTAAGTGTACCAAGCAGTCTTACTTTTACAGACAAAATTACTGCCTTTTTTAGGGAAAGGAAAAGATTTTAAATTTTAAAGTCTTTTTTCCAGACTGGTTTACAGGCTGCAACATTGGGAAGCCTTTGCTACTAGTTCTGTAAAGTGTGTTGGAAAGAGCAACCTCACCTTTGTTGCTACATGGCTGAACCAAAGCATTTGGAAAATAGCTGTGCAGGCTCTCAAGACTGGTCTTTGCACTTTTCTGGGTGCTCCTCCCTGCTCCATTCAGCTGGACAGAGTCACCTCCTCAATGGAGAATGGAGCTCTTTGTGGAGCTTGGCTGTCCCTGCCATCACTGTGGATATTTGCTGCTCGCATCAGAGATCCAGGGTTTATTGTAGATATTGGGAGGGTGTTCCTGAGGCAGGAGGCTGTTTTTGGACTGTTGCCCCTGGGGACAAACAGCTGCTGCAGTGTTCTGCTTGTTTGCAGAAGTGGTAGCTCGAAATCCAGCCCGCTGTTCTCGCAGACAGTGATGTATTAGATGGGTAAGAACGTACACAGAAGTCTCTTGGCAACCCAAAAACTAGCACTTCTAACACTTCCTTTCCTGAATAGTCTTTCTCTAGGCAATATTTTATTGTCCAGCTTTTAATAAAGTCTTGTGAAGTAGCAGTAAAGCAGAATGTGAAGGTATTACCTTCACCAGGATATCAAATATGTAAGAAGCAAATTGCAGCTAGCCCAATACTTCAGTTTGACAGTTAAGCTGTATTGTAACAATGTGGACCATTCACGGATGGTATTGTAGCTGTAAATTAAACTATATTAAATCTTCAAGCATCCAGTGGGAGATTTTTCCCATCTCCCCTCTCCTCAATATGCAGAGGAGTTTGGCCCAATTAAGTTTTCCAGCATAAGAATTATGAAGGATCCTACTACTGCTTTTTAAATAGATTTCACTAGGGGTTAGAGCTTCAGGATACAGTGTCCTGAAGAATCCCTCTGGCAATATCTGAAAAGAAACATCAGTGTCACGTTCTTTCTATTTTTAATGCACTTCACTATGGAAACAGATCTATGCTTCTCTGCTGTCTGTCCATCTCCCTAGTAATTTTGAACTGTTGGATGACATAAATCAAATGTGACAGGGGTAGAGGTCTTAAAAGATAATTAGCTTCCTGCAAGTTTTTGTGCAAGTTACTGTCTGGATAGAGATGAAATTCTACTTTATGCCTTTATAAACTTGGTCTGCAGCGTGTGTTGAACCTTTACTGGAGAATTTAATGAAATTACGAAGAAAGGAATTTACCTTGCACACTCTAAATATGGGTAATACTGCAGCTGGAGCAAGTTAAAGCTGTTTCTGTCATTTCCAACACTTGCTGACTGTGTGCTTGTGCTGAGGGAACTTGGGCCTGGGCAGAAAATGCACAGCGACTTTGCTCTTGGTCAGTGCTAAAAGACATTGATTGAGCTTGGCTTTAAGGGATCACTTTGGATTGAAGCTGCTGTAGCTACACTTGTCCTCTGCAGAGCATGATCCCAGAACGGCCACCCTCCCAGGCCGGGTGTTCTGCTGGTCAGTGTGCCTGGGGTGGTGAGGGGCAGCGGGGCCAATTTTGTGGATTTTGTTGTGTATTTCGGGGTGTAAGCTCATGCACCCCTGCGGTGTTGTTGGATCACGCGCTGTACGCCCATGCTCGTATCCATTTGTGTTCCCTAATGCACCTGGTACCCACTGCTTTGTTTTGGACCCTGTCTGAGGTAGAATGAACTGCTTTTGGGGCTTTTAACAATCAAGGTTGCTGTTCACCACCCACCCACAATTCTAACCTAAGCCACTGCCCCAAGAGGGTGGATTTCCTGCCCAATTTCTCCTCCAGACTGCGTCTACATCCAAGTGTAAACTGTGGGATGGCTTTCTGACTTTCTAATGTTATCATCTTGATGAGCTTTTAATGATTTATTAGCCTAACTGCTGTTTTTAATGCTGTTAAACCCATTTTTAAAATATCATGCAGCCCCAGGGTTGCAACGAAGTCTTAAATTGGCTACTTTTACAAGCATCTCCTGGACTTGCATTTTCTATTAATGCTTTGCCTGTCCTTTGTACACACCTGAGTAGAAGAAATCGTAACGGGGGGCACATGAAAAAATCCACTTCTCATATTCAACTCGTCTTACAGCGCAAGAATAAAGGAATGCTCACTGATGAGAAGGAACATGCTCAAAAAGAGTTTGGGAAACAGTTCTCAGGACACATAAGTGGTGTGGAGCTTCTTCAGTCCTGGGAAATCATGAAGGCAAGGTGTGGCAAGGCTCAGTGTCTTAGAGACCAGCAGCAGCAGTATATTGTAAAATTTCTAGCTGCAGCAGGCAAATCAAATGTGCAGAGAATGCCAACACAGAACTGGCACAACTGTTGTGAAGGAGGTCATTGAGTAGTTTGGGGTGGTTAATTTAGGTTTTGTGCTTGTAAATGGAAATTGGCACAAAATAAAAGGTAAACATTATTTGTTTAGCGTGATAAGATGAAAAGGATCATGTTCCCCACATGTTCCAGCTACTTTTCCCCCCTCCATTTCTCATTTCCAGCTCTAGTTACTTGCTGTGCTAGGCTGCCAGCCCAGGAGTTTGAAGGACAAGAACGGGAAGGAATAAGACACTTTTATGGCATATGGGGAAGAAGTGATAATGTGGAGAAAGTACAATCAACTAACAGGTGATGCTTTTGGCACTCCTTTCTCTGACAAACACCTCCCAAACCCCTGCTGCACTGTCTGCCTCAAGGAGAGAAGTACTTGGTTGCAGGTTTAAGGGACCCTTTGGCTTTGAAGCCCAGGAAGGGCTGTGCTCCTTTCCCTGGGTGTCCAGCAATGCTTGAGGAGGTGGGTACTTCTCACAAAGATAATGTTTAGCTTTGTGCCACAGGGGCAGCATTTTTCCAGTATGGTGTAAGTATCTGTGACGTTCAGAGCTTCTCTTGTAGTGCTGGCTTGCAGTCTTCGTGCCTGCTCTTCCACAGGGCAGGCTGTCTCAAACTGCAGTGTGCTTCTGGGTGGGCTGCTGACACGTTTTATTTGCTTTTTGTTTGCTCTGAAAACAGCTCTCAATGGGTTTTGTGGGGAGGGGGCAGGGAGGAAGAGAGATGGGTCTTTGCTGGTCTTCTCCTATTCAAAATGTTAAATTGCTCTCTGGCGTGAGCAGAGCTGGATCCAATGTCTGAAGACACAGCAGAGATGGCTGAGGATGTGAGATTAATTATCCTTTAACTCATAAGACTGGCTTTGTTAACCTTTTTTGAACTTTGTGCTCTCAGTTCCCCTGAAAAATTGCATCTCTGAAGTTCTAGTGTAGGCCTTGCTATGGAAAAATGGAACAGCAGTGCACACATGAACATGATGCAGCAAGAGAGGAAAGGAAGTCACCTGTCTTTTGATTGAAGATGGAGCTTCTAAACAAACAAGAAGGAAATTCAGTCAGCTATCTCCAAATATGAAATACCTGGAGAGATGGGAAGAAAGGCCTTAGGCTCGTGTTGGGATGTGGCTGCTCAAGGTACTGGTCACTAGAGTGTCCACCAGAGGGGTTCTGAAGGCACCTGACTTACGGAGGGGCTCCACATCTGTGCACCTCCCTAAGGTCTGCCTTCAGAAATCAGGATGTAGAAATGTTAAAGATTCCTGCAGCTAAAAAGGGCTTTTTGTGGGCTTTTTGTTTGTTTGCTTTTCTGGGTTGGATTTGGGTGTTGGTTTTTTTCTGGGATTTGGTTATTTGGTTTTTTTCTTTCGTTGGGTGGGTTTGGTTTAGGATTTTTTGTTTGTTTTTTATCTTCCTGCCTTCTACAACAAACTGTCTGGAACTTCAAGCAGTGTTGTTTGCTGCTTCTGGTGGGATCTTTTTAGTTGTCACTAGAAGCTGTTTATGGACCTGTGTCACCTGTCCCTGGTGAGTTTATTTCAGTCGTGTTTGTAACATTCAAATTCATGCTTAAGGGTGAGCACAGAACTTCATAGGTTTTGTGCTTTATGTTGCAATATTTTAGGAGTAAACATGAAAATGCTTTGGAAATTGGGTAAATTAATTTATTCTGAAGTTCCAGGGAGGACCCAGGCATTGATCCTGCAGTGTCATTCACCCCTGAAGAGCTTGTGGCAGCATTAGGATCCGTGCTTTTATAAAACCTCTTTGTCACTATTGGGAAGGTGTCTTCAAAAAATCTCAGCGTGGATTGGATAGCTCTTTAAAATAATTGGTTGAATATTAATTTCTGTGGCTCACTGCAATTATGTTAATTATGGGGAACTCATTAGGCACTAATGTAAATATTAGAACCCCTTCTGTAACATTCACTGTAATTTAATGCTAATTCACAGAACCGTTTTTAAACTGTTAATAGCCAGGGATGGAATCCATTCAAGTACATAACACCTCACACAATCAGTAAAGCATTGCAGGTGGGGAAGAAGGTGTGTTGCAGTCCACACACACCTCTGAACACACATCTGTGAGCTGTTGGCAGCCTTCCCATCACGAATTACAGGAGACTCAGAGCAAACTGTCAGGGGTTTCTTGGTGTATTGGCCGACCTGGCCTCGCCAGTCCTCGTGACCACCATGCATGCTGGTTCCGTGGCTAAATTGCTGCATAACTCTGCACCTCATGTCATCTGTTTGGAAACCCGGATGATTACATCTCCTACATAATTTTAAAATCTAGCAAAGGCAGTTTCCCAATCCTGTGTTTGTTTTGCATCCATGCACTTTAGATTTCCTTGGTGCAGGGGTTGCTGATAGTTCTGTTCACATACACAGCTTGCAGTTGTCTGATCCAGCCTGTAGTCATTTGATAATGCTGGTGCAAGAGGGGATGACCCAGTTGTTTTCCATGAAATATTCACATCTGTTATTTTGTTAGTCAAGGGGGCCAAAAGGTAGAAATTTAGTCAGTTTGAAATAACCGGGTGAGGGACAATAAATTCCAGGCTTTGGAAAATGCTCTACTTTAATATAAAGCTTTATATTCTGAAATGACAAAAACACAACCCGAAATAAGGAAGGTTGGGAATGTGGGTTCCAGGAATCAGTTCAGGGTAGTGTATATATTCTCTGAAAAGATTTTGTTAAAATTCTTGTCCCAGGAGGAGCACAGCGTTGCACACGAGGAGTGGAACCCCTGCTTGGAAAGGAGCAAGGAAAGGGCCACCTTTCCCACCTTCCAGAGACAGCTGAGCCGTGGGTTCCCGATGCAGACAGGTTCAAACACACTCTTAACATCTGCCTGTCCTACGAGCTGAAGACAGAGAATATCAAATATGCTGGTGCCAGGCAGCCCTTCACTGGTGTGTGGACAGCTGGGCTGGAAGCAGCCTGCATGCCATCTCTGCCCAGGCCGTGTTTTGGGAGTCTAGGTCTGTCTCTCAGGGTCGTGATCATTTCTTTTCTGTGGTCAGATGCCTGAAAGCTGAGGCACAGTCTAACTCCTTAGAGGCTTGAACTGAAGATTTTCTGCTTTAATGGGCTATATTGCCCTCAGATTTAACTTTTCTCCCTTCTAGAAACGAAGTCACAGGAGGAGTCTTGCTGTTTTAATGAACATAGAATTAAAAGAACAGCATTTTAAGACCATTTAAAAAGATCTTATTTTTTAAATTTTCGTTAAACGATCGGTTTGAAATGACTTTACATACCATCTTTAACAGCACCATCTGGTGGCTCTCAGGTAATGCTGACATTAGCCATGGCTGGAGCTGTTTCTTATGTTATTACAGTGTGAAATACTTGGTTTGTTTTATTATGAATGCCAGAGGAGGCGTGTGGATTCTCTATGGGTAAATATGGCAAAAATAAGTAGATTTGACAAAAGCATGTTGCTGAAATATGTGGGGTAAAGTAGGGCAGAACTCCAGGGTTGTATGTGCATAAATATTTGAGTGCTAGAAGAGGGATATTTTCTCATTCCTGTAATATGTTTAAAGATGCCTACTTACCATACAAAATCTATTATTAAAGATTATTTTATATTTGCTTCTAATCTTCTTACATGTATGTGGAGTCAGGAGAGATCAGCAAAGTCACTGATTGGAAGAGCGGGCTGCTGAGCAGCATGGGGAATTTATAATATATTGGGGGCTTAGGAATGTGAACTTTCATTTTGATTTATTCAGTCTCAGCAAACAGAGAGGGTAGATATCACAGCAGTGAACGAGGAGGTAAAAAGACGATCCACGTCCAGCCAGGGAAGCCTCAAAAGACAACCAAAGACAGAATCTGTCTCTGCTGTGAGCCTTTGTGCAGTACACAGGACTGAAGAATGGTTTCTGGAGCTGATGGCCATGGAGATGCCACCAGATTCTCTGCACAGGAATTTCAGAGTGGGCAAAGTATCCTTCTGGCCCTTCTCCCCCGCAGCTGGAATTCAGCACATCAGCGTTCAGTGTGCTGCTTTTCATGAGTGATTTATGAGAGGCAGTAAGTGTAAGGTCACAAGGATTTTGATCTTTGTTCTCCCTATAACAGCTGACGATGCTGCATGGAGCTCCTGCTTATATTTTGGTCTCTGTGCTATCTCAAAGATCCAATTCCTTCGGTGTTAGGTGGTCCCTCTGGCTAAGCATGCTGTGGCCAATTATGGCTGTGTACAACAAGCCTTGGCATCAGCAGCTTAGCACTGTCTTCGCTAACCAGAAACAGAATTTGTGCTTGACTGTTTGTAAGGCAGCTAATGTTGGCATTAGCCACGGCTAGAGCTGTTTCTTACATTATTACATTATTATTTGTGAGGCAGTTCACTCGCAGCTCCCAGGACGGAACCCTTTCCAGAGCAGAGCTTCCTACGCCTTCCCTTTGCTTTGTCCTCTGCTTGCTAACATGAAATAAAGATGACCTGGAAAATAGAAACTCGAGTGCTACAATTGCTAGTTACTATTTCTGAGGAATGTAGATTATTTAAAAAAAAAAGTCTTTTTGGAATTTGTATTGAGAAAGACCAAATTAAATGATGACAGGCTTGGCATAGAAGGCAGGAAGGTGCTGTCTCAGAAAGCTGTGTGCTCTGTAGCTGACTGGGGCTAATAGGCATGGTTGGCCACACCACAGTTATCTCCTCTGTGCCTGCTCCTGTGCCTATTACCTGAGCTGTGCTCTCCTCACAACAGCAGGTGTTTTAAAGCCTTCTGCAGATATTAAAGCTTTGCAGTATCCTTTTTTTTTCAGTCTCTTCCTTATTTTGTGTGGCCCAGTATTGTGGGGAACACAATGAGCTGCGTCCTCAGCAGGTTCAGGTCCCCTCCTAGCTCTGATGATTGCAGTGGAGTGTCGTAAATTCACAGTGACCTGCAAGGCACCCTTGTCTGGCAGAACCCGGGGGCGCAGCAAATGTAGTCTCTGGTTTTTTTCCTCTGAAACAGTACCTATTTTGTGTATTTCCACTGAGCTTTCTGCTTCATCTCTGAAATGAAAGTGAAATGGCAAGTGATGGAAATAGCGATGAAAATGATGATGAGGATTTATGCGTGTAACAATCATCTGCAGATATTAAAGCTTTGCAGTACCCTTTTTCAGAGATATTCGTGTGAGTCAGTGAGATGTGATGACTTGCTCAAGGTCACAGAGCAAGTTTGTGGCAGAGACAGAAATAGAAATTGCATCTCAAGAGTCAGGACAGTCTCATATTCCTGGGCTTCCTCTTACAAACACTGTTATGCTGCATGACGTGGCATTGCCTCAGGCTAGGAAGGAAGGGGGAGCACACCTAAAAGCGAGCTTAGCTGTGCATGCTGGGTTTAAAAAAACTTACTTTTGCATCTTCAGAATTGCCTTAACTACGTTAACTTCAGTCAAATTGACATGATACAAAAATTTACAGGAACCGCGGTTAAAAGGTTATGTGGTTTTTTATGTGTTGGTGAAGAAAGTGTTGAATGCTTACTCCCAGTATAACCACTCTCCCTGACTGGTGATGGGTCAGATCCATGTGCAGGGCTGAGCCTGCCATGATCACAGGACTCAGGACGTGCAGCCTTCCCTGTAGATTTTAAGGGAGCCACTGTCTGCAGTATCAACATTTGGAGCTGCCCTATTGCGGTGTGAAAACTCTTCTCACTTTTGGCCCCATCGTAACGGCCTAAGTTCTGCTTTTCTAACCAAAAATGGTACCTCTTGGTGCTGAATAGTACACAAACCTGGTTCAGAGCGTCAGCCCAAAAGCAGAAATAGTTTCATTACTTCCAGGTTCCGTGGAGGAGGAACAGAAGCCAAATAACCTATTGCAGCCAAGCTCCACTTGAAGAGGTACGTGGAGATGGGGAAATAACTCATGCCAGCTTGTTAGAAAGGAGGCTGGGAGTTACAGATTGCACGGATGTGATACTGGAGGCAGAGAACAAATGTTTCCCACCTAGTGAGAAACACTTCACAAAGGGAGAGTCATCACTTAATAGCAGCATGATGGTTACTGTTGAAAGCAAGAGAGAGTCCTCTAAAAGCCTAAAGCTTTATCTAAATGAGGAAAATACACAGGATTATGAAAAATGACAGGTTAAATGTAGAAATGCAACCAGGCAGACTGAAAAAAAAGGAGTTAGAGGAGCGTGTGCAAAAGACGTCAAAACTAGTGAAAAATAAATCTTCAAAAACATCAGGATCGGGGAGCCTGCCAGAAAAATCTCTAGTGCTAGTGGATGTTCTGAAATGACAAACAAATTCTTTGCATGTGTTGCTCATTGTGAAGAAATGGCAGTTCCCTGTGCTGGTACACTTCTTAAAGAAGAATTCATCAGGAAGTCTCTTTCAAATTGAAGAGTTGGTAGGGGAATTTATGAATCAAATAGAAGTTGCAAAGTAATTTATTAACCCAAGCTTTCTGTAGGAATTCAAGAATAAGACAGCAAGGGTAGCTGTGGCGTTCCACAGAAGTACTCTGGTACCTAAGGACTGAAAGATGGCAAATGTGGTACGGCTTTCTGGAAATGTGAAAAGGGAAACCACAGGCTGATGGGCTTGGCATATGCACAAGAAGAAATTACTGTGCAATGGTATATTGAGAATGGAATTGCAGGCTACAGAGGCAAGAGTCAGCCTGGTTTCCGTAGTGAGAAGTCAGGCTGTGCAAAGTATCAGAACTTTTCTAATGAAATAGCAAATGCATCTGTTTGGGGAGCCATGGTGGTCAGCAGATGCATAAATGATCTGGAAAGAGCTGAATACTTGCTGTTATTCATTGCTGTCCTGAATAGCTTTGAATCATTGATGATGACTGGAAAATTTGGTAAGAACCTGGTGAACCTGAGTGACTGGGCAGTGAAATACGGAATGACTGTGTAGATAAGCAGACTGATACGTCACTTGGTATATGGGGAGGAGGGAATAAAAATGGGGAAGAATTGGCTGTGCTCTGAGCTGTTTCTTGGATGAGAACTTGAGTCGTGAGAGAAATGCCATCCCAGTGCTCAGGAATGCTCCAACAGGTATCTCAAATATTAGAGTTGTTAGGACAATAAGAGAGAGCAACCTGAGGAGGCATTAATTGCTTTGTGTGCTAATATCAATGCACAGAGCTTCTGCCTCCTGAATACTGTATGCACCTGTGGTTCCTTTACTTCCAATCCAGTCCCAAATACACTAAAACTGGATGAAGCAGGGAAAAGACAGCAAGGCTCTTTGAAATCTTGGAATGGGCTTTGTGAAAGAAATGAGCAGTGAGGCTGAGGCCCTTCAGCATGCAAAAGAGGCTCCTGAGAAAAGTGGTAAAATAAAGGCTATGAAGTCACGTGGCATGGAGAGAGTAAGGGAGAGTTTTATGTCTCTGTTCAGAACAAGGACTGGGGGACATGAAATTAAGATGTCAGGCTCAGAGAAAGTGTTGCTATTTGTGGGACCCGTTCTTCTGTGCCTTCCTAGCTCCTGGTTTGGCCACTGCCTCCTGCTGTGGTTGTCCTTATGTTTGGCTTGAGGTCATTTAGGAAACCACTGCTGCAACTGCTCACAGCAGCACTGGCCTCCCATCAGGATCTCCGTTCACACTCTTCTGTGCTAATTCAGAGTCAGAAATCGGGAGGTTGAGTTGACAGCTGCTTATCCTGACCCAGCAACTTGTTTGTAAGATTCCTGCAGTGAATTTGCTTTGTCATTAGTTCAGAGCCACTCCACGCGTGTGGGACAGTGGGGAAGGTCTGAACAGCACCTCCACAGCCCCACGTGAACAGCTGGACCTCAGCCCCAAGGCGGGGATCCAGACTGCCTCTCACTGACGTGCAGTGATACAGAGGCAGGAAATCGTAGCCCGAGGCAATGAAACGGGAATGTGTGTTTGGGTTTGCAGCGATTGTGTTTTAGTTTCAGCAGTATTGTGAAAATCAAAACGTTGTGAGTAATTCTGAAAGGCTACGGAAACCCAGAAATAAAAGTGAGAGTGTCCCATATGTTTTTACAATTTTAAAACAACTCAACTAAAGCTGGGTCACCGCCAGCCTCTTGATAAAGGCTTTGCTTTTGCATTCCAAGCAACAAAAGACTAAATGACAAAGAACATACTGACCCTTTACATGCAACTGTAGAGGGGAAGAGAAATCTCAGAAAGTATTGAAATTTTTCTTTGAAGAGTCTTTTCATGTTGCTTTCAGACGTGAAAGGTAAGAGCATGGTATGGATAGAGACTAAAGAGGTTAAGGGAGTAGTTGAGAGTACAAGTCCACACGTGGAAATTGCTAGGAATGGTGTGTTAATCTGAAGGCAGTGGTGTTCCTTATAAAGAATGATTTAGGGGAGAATGTTTTGTGGAATAGGTAGGTTTTATTTAAACTGAAAAACTTCAGACATTTTCCACTTCTGAGTGCCTGGCTCTCACAGCTTACTTATTGCAGAGTTAAGTTGGTTTTTAGGATATGTGGCTGTAGTATTGCACTTCCATCTTGATATCCTTCAATA
This sequence comes from Cnemophilus loriae, assembly GCA_013397755.1. Lineage (NCBI taxonomy): Eukaryota > Metazoa > Chordata > Aves > Passeriformes > Corvidae > Cnemophilus > Cnemophilus loriae. Next base: position 1,598,907 of record VZTF01006514.1, on the reverse strand, counting down.
CCTTGCTGGTCTTCCCTTTACCTAAAGATTCTCAGGTAAGGTGGATTATGTGGTCTCTGGTTAGGACACAGGACTGACCTTCTCACACCTGATGAAGTTACACTGAGAAACGTGACAGTCTTGTGGAATTTAAGATTTCCACAAGTGCGGTCACAGTACCAAGCAGTTGTGTGTGTTGCCATATCAGTATGAAAACGATTGAATTGTTCACCACCAGGAGATGGGCACTTGACCATTCAGGTCAAACCGTGGCCACACATGCTGCAGCACTGACCAGGCATAAACCCTTCCAGCTTTATCAAGTAGCTAAATCAATTTGAAATATTTAGTGTTGGTTCTCGTGGCCTCCAGGCATCCACATTCAAATGCAGCAAACTGGCTTGCCAGGACAGAATAAAACACCTCCCAGCCCCTGGGAGCAAAGATGCTCAGTGAAGCAGTGAGTTTACCCTCTCCCCTACGTGCACAGAGGGAGGGATGAGAGAATGTAAGTGAGAGAAGCCCCAGTAGCCATTACAATATCCTGCAGATTCTTCAGAACACGACAGCAAGTTCCCTCAAACAGGAACAACCTTGCTGTTGATTTATAGTCCTTCAACACAAACTGAATGTTTAAGGCCAAATGTCTCCGTCCAATCCCTCATACTGATTTCATCATAGGTAAAGCAGATTCTTATTCTTTACCTGGGTTGGGATTACTGAATTCAGAAGATTAGTGTGCTGCTGTGTGCCTGATCTCTAGAGCTGCTGGGACGCCTCGACAGGCACTCCTCGCTAGCTGTAAGTGGAAATGAAAATAAGAAACACTAAAAATGTTATTAGACCCAGAAAGATCAGATACAGTAACATGTGAACTGAATGCTAAGATACTGGTGTAGAGCATACATGGCATGAATCATCCCAATTAAATGGAGGAAATTACTTAGCCATGTGAAAATATTATGCCCTGACATTAAAAACTACCAGTTTGTTTTACTTTTTTCCAGCACTTTATTATTTCTGAAGGCTTAAAGAACTCCAGCCTCATAACTCCCATGATGAGTGTTCTAATTATGAACGTAAAGAATGTTTTCTGATTGTTTTGAGTTAGGTAATAACTTGATATGATAAATAAATCAAGCAGTTCCCAATCCAAATGTAGTGTCTGGCTTTGGAAATACAGTATGCTCCCTTCTTTCCTGTATGAAATAGGTCTGGAACAAATGTTCTTGTCACTAAATTATAAATTACAACTGTCGAGAATGAAACATTTAGTTCCAGCACTCAAGAAATAGATTTTGAAGAAGTCTTCCCATTTATCAGTTTAGCCATTGATTATGTGTGTAAGGCCATTGAATCCGAGCAGCAATGAATGGAACTCCTGATTGCTGAAATACTGGACTAAATGTACCCATAGTTTTACATCCAGGGACTGGATAACAGCTGAGAATGCCTCAGAGCATTCCAGGAAATAATGCTGTGTGTGAGCACTTGTGCACTCCCTCTCTGATCACCAGGAACATGTTTGCTGAGTAGGAGGGGAAGATAAATTTACTTCCACGAGCTCCGCACTTGTCAGGTTTTCAGTCTGTCAAGAAAGCAGTTTAATTCCCAATGGTTAGGATTGCCTTGATGGCTGTGGAGTGGCAGGAGATCAGGGTTAGGGTCAGACTGAGGTTCCTAGCATTAACCATTTCACTGACAGCCTTCCTTTCCTTGGTGCAAGAGGCAGGAGTAGGAAGATCGCCAAAATGTTCCGAAAGATGTTCCAAAATAGATATGATCTGCCATCACAGCCTGCCGTGTTCCTCAGGCTTGTCTTGAGATGAAACCTGAAATTAGCATGTCAACTTGGCCCAGTATTTATTTATTTTTAATATTGCGCCTGATACCTGGATTTGAACAGTTTTATTTTCCTCGTATGCTGACAGCTTCGCTCTTCACCAGTGTGGAGGAGGGGGACTGGCTTCAACCTTTTCAGTTTCGTACCCTTGTTTTGACAAATCTCTGCTAATTATAATGGTTTTTGAGCAGAAGGTTAAGGAATATCTGCAGGGTGCTTGTGACTCTGCTGTGCTTGCACACTGTTCCTGTGTTCAAGATTTCTGTGAAATCATCAGTTCAGCATCTTTTAGATGCCGTTCTTCAATGGAAATAGCTAAGATGTGCAAGTAAGTGCTACAGATCCTTTTGAAGTGATGTGCAGTTGGGAAGAGCTATAATAAGAGAGGAAAAATTATGTTCTTGTGCTTGCAGAAATACCTGAAAACCATTTTTCTTAAAGATATGTCATGGGGTTGACAGCTCCTGGTTCTGATGACTTTTATGATGCTTTCTCCACAGCTCAAGTGTTCTCTCTGGGTGTTCCATGGAAAGTTGCATTGGGAAGTTTTTTTCCAGGCTGAACACTTGCAGGCTTTCTTTCTCTGCCTTTCAGTCTTGATAACAACTCACAGGAACCAAGTTATCTTTGATTCCTCTGGTGCTATTCAAGTAAATATGGAAAAACTGAGGGTCGACTCGAGAGGGAGAGGGGGCACAGTCTTTGCATAAGTTTCTTTAAACAGAAAGCCAAAAACCAGCTGTAAAGATCTGATCCATGGTCTGAAGCTGGCCGTTGTCCCCTTTCAAATGCTCCTCCACAGCCTGTTAATTCTTCATAACTGCAGAATTTGCATTGACAAATTACTGCAAAAATTACTTCTACAGAAGAACTGTAAAAGAACCCACCAGCACAAACAAAAACCAGTTGCAGGTAGAGGAAGAGGTAGAAAGAGACGTGTTTCAGCTGAACAGGAGTTGGTGAAGGAAAGAGGAAGCACTTAGGCATCAGGTGTAAACTGGTAACTTGGCAATCTGTTAAATAAATTAATCCTCTTTCTTTCTGATATTCTTTCTGAGGAATATCAATGAGCTTTGTAGTTCCCTTGCCTCCTCTTTTCAATGTATTCAGTTCTGTAGGCTGCTGGCAAACTCTGCATTCTGTGCTGTAGCAAAGAATCCAAAAGTTGTGCTGCGAAGATTTTTTCCTGCCTCTGTTGGAAAAGCACACAAATATTCTCTGCACGGATTATTTTCACTTTTAAAAAATGTTTCTGGAGTAAACTATGTTATTCAAATTGCAAGAAAAGGGAGAAGTATGTCGGCCAAATGGGCAAAATGAATTTGTTAGGAACTTAGAGTCTGGACAGAGCATCTCTGTCCAGATGGTATCTCAGCTCAGAAATTCAGCTTGAAGAACAGAGTATTTTTGTTTCCCCTACTATGCACCACGAGTGCTTTGCTTTCGGGGAGGTAAAGTATGTTTCAAAACTAGAGTGACTGCAGAGTAAGACTAGATCTTGTTCCTGGTAGGCATCGATTCCTCTTGCATGTGCTATATATTGTGTTACTGTCCCTGTTGCTCTGCTCAGTCTGAGCTCAGAGTTGCTATGCAGAATGGCCATGAAGGGGTTAAATGCAGCAATTACAACACTCTGGAACTATATCAAATGCCTTTATGGAATGTATAAATTTATTTGCCTTGAAATTATAGCAATACGGGCTAAAGAATCCTGTATTCCAATTTCTCATTGTTGAATTTACCTTTAAAATTTACATTTTGAGCTCACCTCACTGGACGGATATAAATATAAATATAAATATAAATATAAATATAAATATAAATATAAATATAAATATAAATATAAATATAAATATANATAATATAAAAATAGATAGATAATAGATAATATATAATATGTAATAATATACAAATATATTTATGAATATATAAATATTTATAAATATAGATAATGTGTAATATATAATAATAGACAAATATATTTATAAATATATAACTATTCATATAT
>VZTF01006514.1:1469687-1594856 GCA_013397755.1 Cnemophilus loriae | reverse complement strand
ATATATTCTATAATAATACAAAAATTAATATATAATATGTAATATATAATATATAATAATAGACAAATATATGTATAAATATATAAATATTTATAAATAAATATAAGTATAAATTAAATGTATAAACCCTTGGCCAACAATAAAAGAGGAAAAGAACACCAGAAACTGGCACTGGAAAGTGCTCAGTATCTCACTGTAAGCCCTCTCCCCCATATGGTCTCTTCTTGCAGGGGCTGCAATCCAGAAAGGTGGATTTTAAATGCACCCAGGCCAAATGTCAGTGTATATATTTACTGTATTTGCTAATTATGCTAGAAATGGGGAAAGATGCTTCTTAGATTTAAAATAGTTTCAGGCTTCTGAACTCTCTGAGGCTTGAAACTCGTTCAGAAACGTGTTTGTAGAGGTCTGTGACGTCCTGAATCAGTTCGAGGCTTCCTTTATGGCTCAGTGACTACCCAGTGGGCTGCAGCGAGGATGGCTGTCCCAAACAGCCCCACGTTCAGTACAAACCCATCAGTCTTTTAAGCCATAATGCCATTTATTTTTGCTTCGTTCTCCTCACGTACTCACTAGACTCCTGTAACCTCCTTGGAAGGGAAACTATCCTATGTCTATAAAGCAGAATAGGTGGGGGTTTTTTTTGTTAGTATTTCTTTTTGATACGCTAAGAATTTCACGTTTTTCGTCCTCACCGTTTCTTTCAAAGTCAATTATTTTAAATTAGCTCATGAAATGTTTTGAAGAATAAATTATTTCCTTTTTGCTTTGAACTAAAGGAAGAGTAATTAAGTAGTGCTGAACTGAACAAACAACCATTACTTTTAGGTACCACAGACTTATTTCCCTGTAATTTTTTATAGGTCAGTCAAGCTGTAAATTACCCAGGAAAGCCCTCAGGTAGACCTTTTGCTAATTATCTGACATTGCTCCCTGCTTTTAAACCAAGAACTAACAGCTGAAGACCTGTGCTGTAGTGAAAGAGGAAAAAACGATGGAGATTAAACCAGTTCAGTATGAAAAGAATTGTTTGTTTCACAGCTGCTCTGAACACGGTCCCACCCCGAAGGCAGATTGTGGTAAAGGCTGAAAGTGTTAGGAGAAGATTAAAATAACTAAATGCTGAAATGGCAGAATATGCTTAGTGTGGGGGTAGCTGGCTGCCTGGCAGCTTTGGAGTGGTGTTTCCTCTACACAAGTCACTCTAGGTTCAAGTTTTTTGGGCATAGTCACAGAAAAATAAAGTAAATTATATAGCGTGGTCATTTGCAGTGTTACCTCATACTTCCCTTCCTTTTCTTTCTGTCCATCTTCACAGTCTGTAGCTTGGAAAACCTATAGCATATTTTATAAGTACATTAACAGCTGGGAATACTCTGTGTGCTGCATGCAACTTAAAGTTGTTGGGGTTTTTTGTTGGGGGGGTAACATTATCAGCTCTTATGCCTGCAGTGTGTTCCCATGCACTGATCATTTTTATGCCCTCTTCTGCAGACTTAGAAGGCATCAATTTTTACTGGAATATAACCTGGAAAATTTTCAGGTTTTGTTTAAGAAGTAGAAGTGCTGGTTTCACAAGTTGTCGAAATTCTCTTCTTCAGTTATGCGATGTTGTAGCTGTGGTATCTGAAGGTAAAATATGCCTTAGTGCATTAAAGGAGGAAAAACTGGCAGCTGAAAAAATAGGGGAATTTTCCTGCACCAGATTCCTGTGTGTTCTAGCGTAATAAAAAGGAACTCTTTAAATGTTAATTGACTTAATAATGCAACTGCACAAACTCTGTTTCAGTCCTTGTCTTCTGCAGTGCCTGGAAAAGGCTCGCTCTGTACACATTCCTCACAAACACTTGGAAAAGGGGCAGTCTCAGTGAGCTGAGCCTCAGCTCTTTACCCTCCCATTCTGAAGTGTTTTGTGCCTGTTGCAGCAGGTTTGCAGCTGGAGCTGTGGCACACACAGGGGATGCCTGTCCCAGTGCAAAGACAGATGCTTTTTCATAGCTCTTGCCTGTACAGAATTCCTTGCCCTCCACCCCACCCCTGCCCCACGTTTGATGGAGCAAAGGCAGCAACAATAAAAACATATGGGAATTCATTTTTGGGGCTACGGGGTTTTTTTTTGGGTTTTTGGTTTGGCTTTTTCTGTATTGCATGAGTGTTTAAGACTGTTTTAATCTCTTTACTGTTCATTTTACGTGTATCTACCTCTCTGGATTTGCTCTGGGCGTGGTCTTGCAAGGTGCTGAGCACCAGCTGCACTGGTCCAAACCCATCTACGTGGAGTAAACAAATGTCTGTAACCCCTCATTCTTCTGAGGTTCAAAGGGCCTTTTAATCCACTGGCATAAGGGTCTATTCCATCCTTCTAGCTATGTTAGCTTTTAAATGGGCATCTCTGATCATTAGCAGAAGGTTTTGTACTCGTGTGTCAACACAAATCAGAATTTGTTTGTTTTTCTTATGGGAATAGTATTGACTGTTCACTCTGTTTCCTTGCAGTGATAGTTTCTGTTCCATGGGATAACTTTTTTTCTTCTGGTTATAACTACCTGTCATAAAACTTCTTTTGATATTTGCACTTGAGAAGCTCTGCCAGGACAAAATAAGATATTTCTACAGTTTGTGTGTCTGATAAATTCCTTTTTTGGAGCAGTTTAATATATTGGTGGGATTTAAAGATGTGCTGAATCTAATCTTCCAAGAACTGAGAAAAATATTCATTAGAATGCATTGTCTCTTGCCGAGTTTGACCTTCACTACCCTGCTGGAGTGCACTACAATTTTTTATCTGTTTTTTTTCTGCTTTTCCTCCTTGGATGATAATGAAAGTGAAGCAGTTTTTCTGTCCAGCCTTAGTTCTCCGCAGTCTTGGAGCCTTCCTGCCATTCAGTCTCCTGCTGAGGTCAGTGTCCCTGTGCCTGTCTTCAAATCTCCATTTTTTTGTCTTGGCTTCTGGCTTTGACAAGCAGGTAGTGAAGTAGTTTTGTTTTCTGTATTGCCCTCACGCTCAGGAGCTTGTGCTGTGTGTATTGGTGTGCATGGTAATGTTACCCTGGCTTTTAGAACTTAATATGTTGAGAGTTCCTGCAGTCTGTGCTTTATTGCAGACGTAGAGACTCCCTTTTCATCATTTTATTATTTGAAACTTTGTTCAATCCTCTGGAGGAATGCATAATATTAGCACTGGAATAGCAACACTTTCAAAACTAACAATTAAGTGCAGGGGTGCCACCGGTCTGATCAACACCCAGTCACCTGTTTGGGGCCAGGAAAGTGGGGGAGAGACACCTTTCCTCTTTTCCAGCTCTTAGTGGAAGTAAACAGAGCCTGAACTCTGCTGCTACTGCACTGGCACTATTGAAAATTGTGGCTTAAGGAAGGTGCTTGGCACAGGAATAAAAGACAAAAGCTGCTGTTTGGTTGTTACGTCCCACACTGGGACCATTCCATGAACGTGAAAGTTTCACTAAATTCCAGGAGTATTAGAATTGGTTGAAGAGACTGCAGGTAAGCTTGGGGTTTCGGAACAGTTGCACGTAAAACTCTCCCTCCAGCTCACCATTAACTTCTCAATAGATTGTGAGACTTTTCCAGAAACTCTAGGACGATGCCATGAATACATTTATTTCAGATGGAAACTGCAGGAGGTGACTGCTGGTACCATCCACTCTGTCTTCAGAGAAATCTTCCAAAGCCTGAATGCTGTAGTTTTCACTTAATTTACATGGCTAACAGAGCAGGTCCAGTGCTGACCCTTCCAGGTGTGGAAACACGCACTTAAGAGTCAGCTCCTGGCTGTCGAGGTGTCAGGCCTGTGTCTGGATCAGTGCCATCACAGGGTGCAAGCAGGATAATACACAGCCTTGCAGTTGCATTTCCAGGTCCAAAAGCCTCAAACTGGAATACCAGTCATGTATCCCAGTAAGTGTTTTTCATCTTTCCAAAGACTGTGGAAGGTTGCTGTGCTCACCCCAACAAGTGTGGCACGGTAGTTCACGCTGTGGAAGCCAAGCCACTGAGCACGTTTTGCACTCAAAAATTCGATATTAATTCATGACCGTGGTTACACGTGCTGTGAAGCAAAGGGAGAATTCCTGAGCGCTGCTGATCATCTCTGCAAGTATCTGCCTGGGTCTGTTCCTCTTGTGAACCTTTAGAAGTGTTGCTCGTCACTGATTGATGGATGAGGCTCTGAAACAGCTGTAATTAAGACAGTGTTCACACTGTCATGATTACAAGATACAGCAATTTTATTAGCCTGGATTATTTATTAGTCACAGCAATCAAAGCTACACTTGGATCAGTCACAGGAGGACCTGACAGAACATGGATGTTAACATTAGGTACCCAATGTGTTCATTTGCAGACCTGTCATGTTTGTCATGGTGGCAGTAAATGGTGCTAAACTGCTTTTTCAATAGATTCATTAGTGATAACCTTTTGGGTTGATACATCTGCCACAATTTTTACAGTATTTTATTTTTTTCAAGCATATCAAATATGAAGACTTAAGTTATGCTTATTACAAAGAAATGGGATTTTATTAAAATGCAATTTTATTAAATGAATAAAATTCTTTAATTGTTATGGGTTATTAAATTTGGCCTAACGTATCTCAGCTGCTGCCTCAAATTTCCTCAAGAAATACTTGTTTTTGTCCTTAAACAAAACCTGATCCTGTAGCTATTAAAGGAAGAAACTAGAGTTAAGAGATGCTCGCCAGAGTTTTGAATTGTTTCCAGTTCTGGAGTTCTTTGCCATGCCAGTGCTCCTTTATCCTTCTCCACCAAAGAAGCCATTTTACATGTTTAGCAGAGAGGTCTGAATTAGCAGATGATAACATAGTTAATGATCACTTATGCAGAGAATGTAGCTCATGATTTTATTTTAATTTGGACCTTCCTTTTTTGGTTACTTTATGATGGATCTTCCACGCCAATGTATGGTTCGTGAGATAAGATTTCTGCAGAGAAATCTTAAATTACAGTTTCTTGTCTGAGGAACGGCTGTGGCTGCTGTATAATTAAACAACAGGGTTAATTTCAGCTGGCATTGACTATTACACTTCCCTGAAAATCTGTTATCACACAGGCTCAGGCAGCAAGGTTGAGGAAACGCACAGGAGGGGATGCTAAAATATGCCAGGGCATCAAAGTGAAGGCGGCTCTGTAATTCCAGTAGGCTTGCTAGGAGTGCTGCATCTGCTGGCACAATAAACAGTGGCAATGGGCACGTGGCTGCAGAGCCTTGGCACGGGCTTCTGCTAAACGTGTGCAGGGCTGGCACAGGAACCTTCAGATGGCAGCTGTGGGGTTTGTGCTGCTGGGTTTGACAGGTAGCTCCTATCTAGGTGGGTGCTGGCGTGGATATTCCTGCTGCACTGTGCCCGCTGGACCAGTTGTGCTGGGTGGATGGGAATAAAGCTGGCACTCTAAACCACTGTTTCAGACCTCATCCCTGGCCAAAGGTGCTGGAGGTCCTTGTGTGCCATAAACCACTTGGTCGTGCTGGTGAGGCTTTTTGCTGCTTAGAAATGTAAGTTTGTTTGTACACACCGCTTGTCGAAACTGAGCAGTGAAGTTTTTCCTGGGACTTTTGGTCAATGGAAGAGTTGCTGGTGTCTGTACTGAGCGTGAGAGTCCTTCTGGCACTTTGATTCCGTAGCAAACGGCTTCGATTTCACACGGGTAAACGAAAGCAAATGTTCGAAGCCTAGACTCGGGTTGTAAATTTACGGCTCCTGCCTGTTGAACTCTGACCAGTCAAGTGGTGACAGCCCAGCACTTTGAGTAGGAGCCAGGGTGTTGCAGTATTTTGTCATGCTAATGTGGAGCAGGTCCCAGTTCTCCTGCCTGAGAGTACAGCAGAGGTAGAATTTATGTTGAAGCTGCAAGCAGTGCAGCAGCAAAGCAGAAAATTTCCAGTGAACATGCGCTAGATGAGTTCAATGTCTCAGTGCAATACTTCAGAGAAAGAGAAATCAGGAAGAGAGAGGATAGACCATGTAATTTGTTTCTTTGCCAGTGCAAGAGGGTTCTCTTTTAATGAGCCTAATTTCAAAGCTCTCGAGGAACACAGATCACAGCAGTTTTCTTGAGAGTGCCAAATGCTTTCCATTTATCAAAAAGCTTTGCTTGCTATCCATCCTCCTTTCTCCCTTCTAGTTGCACCTTTGGGCCAGCCTAAATTTCTTTATTTTTGTTTATATGCTTCACTGATATTTTGCCATCCTGCCGTTTGACAAAGCTGTATATATTCATCCTGCTTTTTAAGAAAATTTCTCCAACCTCATAGCAAATTGAAAGGCGTTTAGGAAAGGTTTTGTCTACGTTGTTTTAGGATAATGTGAGGCAAGAGAGGATCTCACATTTGCTTTCAATTACACACTTCTGGAAAGAAGAAAATGCTGCGGCCAGCTCTGGCTTCATCGTGGAAGTTGCACAACAGCTGCAAAGAGGGATTGATTTGGTTTGTTCTTTTACTTTGTTCCCGTCGAAGACTTCCACTGTTTCTATCTAATGTGCAAAATCTTTTTTTATGGGCACAGAGAAATCCTCGCCTTCCAAGTAAAGGCAAGGAATTTTGTTGTTGTAAGCGAAATCTTGAGAGTCAAATTGTTGTTAGTGTAGATCTAAGTGTTGCTTTGCCTCTTAGGCTCTAAGTGTAACTGCACCTGAAGTTTTGCTTCTACAGGTTTCATGTTTGCCTGATGCAAAGCCTGATTTGGTTTAATTTTTTTTTTTTTCTTCAGCTGTGTTTCTGTAATTCTTGCTTGTGTTCCTGTAGTCTGTCTGAAACAACTTCCATTTTCAGCAGAAATAGTATTACTGTAAATGCTAGTTGAGTTTGTTCCATCAGGCTGTATGGGCCTCTCTCAGATATAAGGAAAAAAAAAATTAACTTGAGGGTGGTGAGGCCCTTGCAGAGGTTGCCCAGAGAAGCTGTGGCTGCCCTTGGATCCCTGGAAATGTCCAAGGCCAGGCTGGACAGGGCTTGGAGCAACCTGGGATAGTGGAAGGTGCCCCTGCCCATGGCAGGGGGGTGGAACAGGATGGTCTTTAAGGTTCCTTCCAACCCAAACCATTCTATAGTTCTATGAAATTAAAGCATTAATTATCCCACTGATTATGCTTCCAGTTAGCATGTTTGACACAATTTTTGAAGTTGTTTTTTCAGTGTTTTAGTCTAGCTTTTTGATTGTTTGACTTCAACAATAATCAAAATCAATTCCGATATGGTTATAGGTAAAAGTTGCAGCTATGGCAGAGCAATTACATAAATACACAAGAAATGTGATTTGTAATTGTAAACATCCCTCAGATGATTACATTTACGTGACTGTGTCCATACTAAGGGAAGGAGGTGTAGCTGTGTGCTTGGCATGAGTGGTTTTGGTTTGGGGATTTTATGTAGGAGGCATTGTTCTAAACTTGCGTGTGTACAATTACATATCGTATCTCATACAAATATAAAATGTGTTTATTAACTTACAGAGGTGGATTTAACACAAGAGGGCTGGTGAGGAGGGATGGGTTAGGTGAATCTCATTTCATAGCTAGCCTAAAGTCAGTCTCTATGCAGGAATGTTTGGCCTTGAGCTCTCTTTGTAGGTGGACGTTAGTTTCTCAAAGTCTCTGTAAAGACCTAGCAATGCAGAGAAACTGGATGTAGAACAAAAGCAACTGTTGATTTAGCTGTACAGTTACTGAAAATAGCACATGGAATTTCAGCTCCTGACTCGTGCTCCCCAGGGAGCAATCAAAGAGTGAGATCATCAAGAGCTGTTCTTGCGGCTGGTTTCTCCGTTCCTGAGGATTGTATGTCTCCCCCCTGAACGGCTCATCTGCTTTCTCTGGGATGCTTAGCCATGAGTGTGCTCACTCAGCCCTCACTGCGTGTTTACACGGGTGCCCACACATCAATACCAAATGCTGCCTTTCTTTGCCAGAGATATTTTACTCAGCACAGCAAAAAATAATCTTTTCCGGTTTGGCAGCATGAGGAAATATCTGTCCTATGTGAAGCACACCCAAATTAAGCTCAGAGGGGAGAGCACCTTAAACACAGGATGAGTAAAAGTTTTGCGTTATCCTGTTGCCAACATATTGTAAAAGCACAGCCAGGGGCTGAAGCCTGCAGAGCTGCTGTGTGTGATAGGACTCTTGCAACAGATCCATGAATTCTGCTTGTTTTTACAAGAGGAAGTGTGTGCAGCACATACACAGCTCACAGTATGGCCTGGAGTTCAGGTGTATCTGTGGTAATTTTTGAGGAGGAATGTTATCCTGTTTTTGTCCTTTCTTTTGCTAAAGCAGCAACTCAGATAAGCCAAATTTGAGGTATCCACTGTTTTTCAGCTTGCTTTTTTTCAGTGATGTAGAATGCTAGACAAATGGCCTCGGTTCAAAGTGGTAAAAATAAGTATTCCCTTGAGGCAGTTGAACTGGGGAGTTACTGAAAGAAAGGTAATCCTGTGGAACAAATGCATGGAATTATCAAGGAAAGATTCCCATTCATTTCCTATCTCTCTTGCTGATAGACTATCCATCCAAGTAAGGATTTTAGGCTTCTTGGCCTAGCTTGAAGTAGATTGTATTTTAGGCATTTTGCAAGACTACAGAGCAATTGGAGAGATTGAATTAGGAATATTACAGGTTTGTCTTAGTGTAGCTCTGAACTCCAATATTAAGATATGTGTTTCAAGGCTTTGCTTTGCTAAGGTCCATTTGCACCCACAAACACCTCCTCAAAGGAAAACCCACTCAAGACATAAATGCAGCATGGATACAGGATAATGTGCCTTGCAAGAAAGAAAAGGACCAGGCAGCACAGTGGGATTATCAAGAGCAGAATCAGGTGGGAATCACCGATAGGAGCACAGGTGTTACTTTGCTGAAAAAAATTCTCTGCAAGTGTCTGCATCGGGAGACAAGTGAGCTGCTCAGGCCACACACTGATGTGTGGTGCCCTGGGATTTACACTGCCCTGTGCCCTGAGAGCTCTGTCTCTGACTGCTGGCCCCCTGAGAGAGGCTGAAGGAAGCAACATGACAGCAACAGCTCAATTCTTACTCTGTTCTCCGAATTACTTGTTGTTTTCATCGTGTCTTCAGGGTCTTTCCTGTGGGGATCAGAATAAACTAAAACAAAACTGTGCCTTGGTCAAACCTGATTTTTCTCTGTGCAGGCTGCTTATGATGCTGTGGCCTCATCACACGTGTAGAGACCCCAGGCACAGGGTCTGTTCTCAAGAGATCCTGTCTTATTTTTGGTCCATCTTTCCCTGCTGCAGGCAAGACAGACCTGAGCTCTAGAGCAGCCTCCTTGAGGAGATTCTTAGTTGGTGTTTTTATTAAATACCCTTATTGTTAAATTTGGCCTTATCTACATCCAAGTATATGTGCAGCATCTGCTCAGGAAATTTGCAGCAGAGAATTTGCTCAGGTGAACATGAAGATCTACTACTTGAAGCTCCACTGATGATGGAGTGTTAGTGATACTTATGGACCCAAAGACACCAGCTAGAGTATCTCTGTGTACAGAACATCTATTTTTCTTGAGTTTGAGAGATTAGCTGCAAAAATAGTTGTGACACATTTGTAAGCAGATGAGGCCATTAATTATAGTTCGGCATGTTGAGTGTTGTATTTAAGGAAACGGGAGTTTAAAGCTTCTGCACTCTTAACTGTGGCACAGCTGTGCTAGCAGAGTTTTGCTATTAATATACTACACTGTGATACTTGCTCAGCTTTCTGAATTTCAGGAAATGGAGTGACAGCTCTGCTGTTAGATCGAGGCTCTGTCTGAGAGGTCAGAGCCCGGTGGCTGTCACAATAGGCACGCTCTGGTGAGAAAGACATTGTGCATCTTTTCACTATCTGGTTCTGTGGCATGAAGGTGGCTTTTACAGCCCAAGTTGCTCATAGCCCACTTGCACACACTACCCTGAAGTGCCCAGAAGGAAAAGCCAGCAGAAGAGGGTGAGCCTCACTGTGCACAGCAATTGTAAAGTCATACCCTGGATCACAGAAGTGCTTCCTTTTCAGAGCAGTGGAGAGAGAAGATGGCTTGCTCGACACATCAGTGGGCTTTGCCTGGACTGACTAAACCTTTATTTAAATAAACAACTGGAATCACTATTATCCTCAATTTTCAAGAGCTGGCAGTTAGAGAATTAAATACATGATGAATCTTTCCCAATGTATCTCAAAGATACATCTGAGGTTTGCAACGTGTCGTAAATAAACTTGGATTCCAGAGAGTTCCAATTCACTCGTTATTATTTGGTTATGTAATTCCTGGAGTAGGGTTTCCTCCTTGACTGACTTAAGTAAGTCAGCATTAATTTTTTTCAGACAAAACCAGTTTCCCTTCCTGTCAAGCATTTAGAATCGCAGAATTGTTTAGGTTGGAGAAGACCTTCCCCAGCACCGAGGTCAGACAGACAGGCCTGCAGTGCCCTGGATCCTCCCTCTGGACCTTCTTCTGCATGGGCATCACCTTTGCCAGCCTCCAGTGAGCTGAGATGTCCCTGGTGAGCCAGGGCTGAAATTTCCCCAAAACACATGGAGCCCTCTGTTCCCTCCTCAAGGCAGTCTCCCATGGCAATGACCTGTCTTTTTTTCTTTACCGAAGCGATTTTGTACTTTTTTTTGTACACTTAGGAGGAAAGCAAGCTCTTTGGAGGTAGGAATTTCAAAGTGATGAGAATAAAAGAGGGTTAAGTGACTGTCCCACAGGCAGGTGCAGCTGAGCAGAGGGATTTCCAGCCCTGAGGACACTTTAGCATCACCTTATCTGTGAATGCCTGTGCTTTTAACACCTCGAGATTTGTAACATAGGGAGAAGTAAATGCAGTCAAATCAAGGCTTATTTCTGATTCTTAATAAATTAATTTTTTTTCCTAAATAGGGCAAATTGCTCTGGGATGGAACGACCTGAATAAATTCCTGTCAGAAGGCTCTTTTAATCTTTGAAGTCAGCTGGCAGTCCAGTTATATTTTTCTAGCAGAGATGGATTGTATTTGGATTTCATGCTATGAAATTCAGCTGGAAAAGAAAAAAGCATGGGAAAAGTTTTGGCTTCCATTCTACCTAGCTGCTGCAGACCTCAGCTTAAGGAGATGGGTATCAGCAAGACTAGAAGACAGTACCATTTATCAAGGTATGGGGTTTTTCAAGGCAGGGGGAAAGTTTCCAACTTGGTGCTTTTGAAGAACTCTCAAATCTTACCCTGAATCCCTAAGTAATGCTATTTATTGCAACAAGTATGTATCTATTCCATTTTATGTGTGTAACACCTACCTGTGTACATTCAAAGTTGATAAAGGAGGGTTGTATGAAGTTTTATGAGCATGGTCTTTATCTGCTTTTTCACTTTAAGCAGTGGCAGAAAAATCAACAAAGTTCTTAACAAAATGCTCACTGAGGTTTCAGACTTCTGGCTAGAAAAAACTTAAACATGCTTTCACTTCTTTGTAATAGTTGAAATGCCTTGCTAACATCTCTGTCTTTATATTTCTCTGCCAAATGGGTAATTCATCCTCGGTTTAGTTTGCTAGAAGACAGACAGTCTTTGAAAAGTCAGATATTTGCGTTTCTGTCTTGACATTGCTTTCCTCAGCTTTCACACGGCAAATGTGTCACTCATTTATTTGTGCAGCAAAGTTGTGTCTTTTGAAGTGCTTACTAAACTGGCTCTGAAATGCTGGCAGCGGATGGAGCTGTTGTAGATGTTGCTGTCAATCCTCCCCTACCAGTCTCAACAATTTTTTGGCAAACTCCAGGAGAACTAACCAGCATATGCTTGTAAACTGTAGAAACTGTGCTCTGTGCTTCATGAGTTTCTTTAAACATGCATGGCCTGTGTTCTTTGGTAGGAGCATAGAATATTTAAAGCTATGCAAACCCAGATATGGTTTTAAGGAGCTGCCTTGTTGGGGCTGTTTTCCACTTGTGTGTCTGAGGAAAGCGTTCAGGTAAGTGCAACGCAGAAAGCAGAAGGTGCCCAAATGGTTGTTGACATTATAAACAGGATGGAAAATACAGGATGTTCTATTTTACATTAACAGCTCCTGTTTTGGGAGGGAAAATTGCAATCTGTGGGCTGGCGTAGAGGAATCCTCAGTAAGCCATAAATATTCTAGTTAACAATAAGCAAGTATTGCTCTGTAGATCACCGGTAAAGTCACACGTGGTAGTTTTTCAAATTCAAACCAACTGCCCCGCGCCCCCATTAATGCATTTCACTTTGAAAAGACAATTCCTTGTGGTGGTTAACCTTGGGCATGCCCGACCCAGCACCATTCCATACAGGTGTGCTTGCATTTCCTTGACAACCTGTGGGTTGTAATGAGCTTGCAGGACCAGGGTTTCCTGTGCTTGGGGAAGCATAACTTGGAGCCTGCAGCTTTTTTCACCTCTTATGAGAGAATAGGATCCTGTCCTTTAAAGATTTTGTTTGGCTTTGAGGTAAACCTTTAACTTTCTTTTTCCTCAGTGATTATCGAAGAGAGCGAGTGTGCTGCATCCAGTGTGAATATTGACAGAAAACTTGGGTGATTTGGGTTGACTGAGGGTTTTGTGGTGACTTCAGAGGTTGAGTCTGTGCTCAGCAGAAGAATCTGAGTGTGCCAGTGCTAACTAAAAATCATCAGAGCTAGGAAACAAAAGGCCTAGAGGCCAAGCACTGCCACTGAGGTTTGGAAAGTACTGTAAATGTTGGTGTTTCAACAGACAGGAGGAAAATGATGCTTTTGGGCTGGGACTAGTTTCAAACCCAGCTGTTTCTAAAACATGGGAATGCTTAGCAAAGAATCAGTTGTTTTTCTTTTTAATTTTGAGTGTTTGTTTTTTGTTTTTTTTTTCCCTAAGATACACCTGTTCTTGCTAGAAAAACTGTTTTGTTTCAAATGGAAGCAGGAGCTCTGAAAGTCAGGAGAGGAAGATAACAGCAGGAATGAGAAGCAAATGGGTAAATTCAGCCCGCTGTTGTGACGTGTTTATGGTGTGTGATCTGCCCTATGGAGCCTGATTAGCACATTCCCAGCAGACAGGGCTGTTTGCACAGTGGGAGGAAGGGCAGGATTAACGTGAGCTCACTGTGGATGCAGCGTGCTGAAAAAGCCTGAGCAGGGGGCAATCATCGAGCTGTGTTTAATGAATCTGGTAGTGGTCACTCTTGTGCAGGGAGATCAAAAACAGAAGCAAAGAGCTGCTGCAATTTTCAGGCTTTTCAAGAAGCATCAGATTGAACTTTGATTTAACAGAAAGAAAAACATTAATTAAACATCGCCCTTGTGCTGATGCTCTGTATTTCAGCCCCTGGTTAAAAAAAAACCAGCTACAAATAGGGTGAGAAATACTGATACTGGAAATAGGGTCTCTAATTACTGGAGGAGTGAGGGTATTGCATATCCTTTCTGTAAGGTCAGAACTAACTATCATGAAGAGTTGATGAAAAAAGGATTTAGGTGTATTTTTCATGGCATAAATAGGGAGACCCTGCAGAATCCTCTTTAGCACTTTGTCCTTTTTGGAGATGGTAAATATGGGGAGGAGCAGAAGCTGAAGAATGGAAGGGTTATCTGAAAATCACCCCCTCTGCACGTGTCAGGAACACCAGGCTGCAGCTGCTCTGTAAATAGTGGCTTTACTAAAGATCCATTTCAGCTTAATGAAGTCAGTTGTTACTCAGCACATGGCACATGGAGAACACCAGCTCAGAAAACTGAGTAATGATTGGTCTAAGCCATGTGTTAATTTTCATACCGTTGCCATTCCTCCTGCCAGTGTCCTGAACACAATTAAGTGAACTCAGATCCTATTTTAGGGCTGCTCTTGGAAATGAGCCAGAACAAATGGCTGGAACTTTTTTTTTTTTTAAAGAGAAGTATTGTGAGCCCTTTAAAAGCATGTCTATAATCAGTAGGAACACTTCTGTTCCTTTAGCTATTGATTAAAGGGGACTAGCCTGAAACACCAGTGCAGGCAGTAAACTATGCATTTTCTGCAGGTTATAGTGTCGTACATCCTGATATTAGGCATAAATGGTAACCAGAGAAGCGCTTCAGTAGCTCTTTGTAGGAAGGCAGATTACATTGTCTCTGTGATAAATGGTAGCACCAACAATGAGGTGTTTTACTCGTGGCAGAAGGCTGGGAACATTGCTGACTAACTGGGAGGTGCTGATGCGGCTCTCGTTGCCCAGGTTTATCTGGTAGCTGGGTCTGGAGTGGAACGTGTTGTGGTGAGGGACTGGGAGCTGAGGGAAATTTTCCTGTGTAATGAGAATGTGATTTAGGTGCATCTGATTTGACAGAGCTGGAGCTGTGTAAATCCAGCAGATGCAAGGCTTGTAGTGGAAATGTTGCTGACCAGCAATATGGGGGTCGACAGGATATTGTAAAAGCTGGGAGTAAAACCTGCCCCTTGGACAGTGCTTCATCACTCTAGCGAGCCATGGGCTGCACTGCAGAGCTGAGAACTCCATTCAGTGCGTTGCAAAATCTGGGTGTACTGTATCAAGAGCCTTCTTCATTACACCTCCTCTTTTCTGAGAAGTTTCGCTTTATTTCAAGGAACAATCTCTGTTTATTAGATTATGCAAACAGGAGAGTCGTTCCGTGCTTCCCATAGAGGTTTCATCACAGTATTCCAGTGACAGAACAGATTGTATCCTTTTTCAGAGGTGCCACCTTTGGCAATTTCTATTAAGCCAATACATATTTTTATGAATAGTGAAAATGATAACATTTCTCGGTTATGAATGAATATAATATCAGTAGAAAAAAATCATTACTTCTTTGCAAAGGAAGATGAAGTATTGTTGTTCTGTCAGAGCTCTTTGAAGGAGCAGATTGAGAACAATGATCTGCTTGATGTGGTGTTTGTGTTTCCAAAAGCTTGAAAAAAGTCCTTTCACTGAAGGCTTCTAAAGCATCCAGGCTGATACAGAATAAGCATTTATAGAATAATGTCATCCAGATACCCATTGTAAATAAACAGGTTAACCCCCCCAAAGGGCTACAGTTATTACCAACCAGATTTCATTAGTAGTAGAACTGAGTTACAGCATTCGCTATGCTCATAACTGACCTGGAAAAATTACCGAAGTAGGGAAGAAACAGTCTGAGTTATTCCAGAGTGCTGAAATGACACTGATGCTGTGAGTGCCAAGAGCTGTAGAAAATACCATGAAGGAGCAATACAATGCCAGATGGAACTCAAAACTGGAGGAAAACTGTCCTGACTAGCTGTATGTGTTGATGGGTTTTAAATTAGCCATTGTTGCTTGTGAAAGAGATTTTTGAATAATTTGGGATAGTTCTTAAAATGTCAGCTCAGTGGTTGGGTAGCACGCAAGAGAATAACAGAAGGTTAGGAGTTGTGAGAAGACTAGAAAAGGGAATGTGCCACTGCTGGAATGCACGACTTGAAGGGAACAGAAGAGGGCACAGAATTCCTCCTGGGGGTGTACTAGAGCTGGGAAGGTGCAGACGGGGGAGCTCAGCACTGTCAAACAGCCTGTGTGGAGGAGAGGGGAAATGCCCAGGTCCCTTTGCTCCACGGAGAGGCCAAGCGAGGAGAGCACGGCAGACACCTCTAAAATGCTGGGCTGTTGAGAGCAGGGGGACGAGGACAGTGAGCACTGCAGAAGAACACAGAGTGAGCCCTGCAGGAGAACACAGAGTGAGCACTGCAGGAGAACACAGAGTGAGCACTGCAGGAGAACACAGAGTGAGCACTGCAGGAGAACAAAGAGTGCCCGCTGACGTTTCAGTCCTCTGGGTGCTGAGGGAGGGTGAAATGGCAGAGTGGGGCTCCCGTGGGGGAAATGCTGGATGGTCCCAGAGCAGTCAGGGTTGGCTTGGTGCCTCCTGCCGACCTCGTGCATACCATCCTACTCCTCTGCTCATCACTCAAACTGGAGGTTTTTGGGTAAAAGCCCCACAAGGCTGGTGTGTTTCACTGTTGGAAACCTTTCTGAGTTGGCTCTGCCACCTTTTTTTTTTTTTTATCAGTTGGTGAAGATACTGCTTTTTATCACTGTCAGTGTGAGCTGTAGTGCATGAACGAGTTCCTGTAGTGCAGGAGGACAGCAGGTTCTTGCTGGCTTTAGGACACCTGTAATAATCATTAGTGATCAGGTTTTGAGTGTCCTAGTTCATAAATACAGCACGGATTTCTTCTAGGATTTTCCCTATAGATCTCTCTGATAAATCCCATGGGTGCTTTATTATCACATATCAATATTAAAAGTGCATTGGGCCAGCTTTTAATTTAGCTTTATTTCGTATTATATGATGATCACAATCTCCTGCTGTATCTTTACGTACCTGTGCCTGAAGCTAAATTTATACAAAAATCTGGGTTCTGCAGAGCAATAGCATTCATGTGCAAAAACTAGAACTCATTTGACATCCTCTCAAACATTTTGAGCAGCAAATCAGAGCGGCAACCTTTAACTTCTGCTTGTAAGCTAGACTTACTTTTTTTCTTGCCTCAATCAGTCTTATTAAATTATTTCTCCATCGTGTTACAGTGAGCGTGCCAGCAGTGTTGATAATGCATTACGTAAGGAGAAGCAGTTGCAAGGATATATTTTCTTGTGTAATTGATATTACGAGACTGCCAAACCTCTTTTGTTTCAGGTTATCTTGTCATTTACGAGCAGGAGGAGGAAGGTTTGTCAGCGGTGTTATCTACCTGGTGGCCTAATGCATGCAGCAATTACTAGAATGACCTGTATTTTGCTTGTATTTTGCCTTCAAGAAGCTCTGGATGGTCTTTAGCTGCCATTTGGGACTGTCCAGCGTGTGATATTCTGAACATTCCTGAAGGGTGGGGTCTCCATCACCTGGTACATTGGTCAAGTTGATTTTCTCTCCCCTATCCCTGGCTACAGCTAATTAAAAATGTCCCTGGTTTAGGATAGTGATGTGCTAGATCCTCTTGCCTGGCAGTGTCTTTCATGCTTTCAGAACCACCCACTGGTGGTTTTAATTTTAAAATTAAACCCACTGAATTCCACAGCATTGTTTCTGTCCTTGCCACAGGATTAATATTTGGATTTCTGATCAGTTAGAATTTAGCACTTTCTTAAGATGCTTTAATACTTGCTTACAGTTAAGCGTTTCTGTAAACAGTTCCAGCAAATCCATTAATCATTTTCAAAGTATAAAAGAGTAATGCAGCTAAGCTGAACTCTCCCTTTCCATCTTCTGACCAGATTCAGCTTTCTTGGGGGTTTTGTACCTGGTGACGTTGAAACAAAGTGAAAGCCACTGGGGAGCTGCACTCTGGGAACAGCTCATTGCTTCTCTCAGAAAAATCCTGTCCAGTCTGAGGTAAATGATGAAATAACAGGAGAAAAAGTGAGTTTGTGTTATACCAGCAAGATGCAGTTGTGTGTGGGTTTAAATACATTCTCGATAGTATTATTGCGCAGCAGGTTTATATTTCCCGTGTTTCTGCCTTATGCTTCTCTCCGTGGTGCATATTTGATGTTGGGAAGAATCAGAGGTTTCAAATTATTGCTAAGCAAAGGTGGTATAGACAGGATGGTGTTTCTGATGTGCCAGCCCCTCCAAAAACTCATCCCTGATCATGGAAAAGGAATTCTCTCGCAAGATGAGACCAGCCTCTGAAAGGGGCACCGTGACACAGGTGACACGAGGGAAAGCTCATTCACCCGAGAGGAAGGGGCAGGAGTTGGGTCCAAAGGTTGTAATGAAATGTATAAATGAATCAAGGGGGGGTGGCTCTTTCCAGCTTGTGTTTCAATGAGCATTCTTAGACGTGAGAAAATCCTCTGCAAGAAGAGCATTAAAGTAAATTGTTTCCATCTTTAGGTCAGTTGTTGATTACAGAGAAGCTATCAGTCCTCCAGAGATAGATGTACTGAGAGCAGGGGAGAAGATGGAGGTGTCTTCCTGCTCCTTAACCTGTTCCTGCTGGTGTGACCAAGCCACGGGTGCTGTGCAGAGGTGAGTTAGGATCATTTAATGTCATTCCTGCCTGCAGCAATGCTAGAGGGATAACAGTTCAGACCCCTCTTGCCAGAGCATGTTTGCCATTGCACGTAGTTGTTACCAGAACTGTTTGTGGATGACAGGCAGGAGATTTGGGGATTTCTTTTTTTCTGGAGATGGAAAATCTTCCACGTTGGGGTTGTGCAGTGTGTGCCACTGTGAGTTTAAGCTTGGTTTCCGTGCTATTGGAACCAATAAGTCAAGGTGAGAGCAGTAAAATAGATAAACGTGGAGAAATGTTAAAAAAAAAAACAAACCCAAACTACAAACAGTTAGAGTCTTAAACTTATGAAGGATTTAATTCGTATAATCATTAGAGGGCTTACTTCAGTCCAAGTCATAAGTACTGGAACTTGGTAAATCAGTTGTGTCCAGATCCTGCCCCTTCAGGGAGATGTGAGTCTGATAGCTGCTTTATTTTTGAGGGTAGTGAAGAGATACCCAGATGCAGCAGATAAGGATAGTGTTGCACAAATAATTATGAGCAACCTAGTCGTAGAAGATTGCCACTAAAGTTCAAGAAGCAGTTTAGATACCTAATAATTCATTATATTGTATGTATCCATTACATGACAATTACTTTAACTTTCAATATGAAAGGTAGCCCTGAAGTATATTTACCTAAAGTGCTTCTTACAAGGCTTGTTTCTTACCAGGAATCTGTATTTTATTTTGCTTCTGTTTTCAAGCAATTCAAGATGGTTTTTTTTAAAGGAAACAAGGCAAAGAAAGGGAAAAATTATTCCTACTCCAGGCTGTTTCAGTTGAAATACATCTTTATTTCTCTAGTGAAGCAACTTTATGCAAATAAAAACTACCAGCAATATAGTAGCCAAAATAAAACAGCAAGCACTAAGTCAAGTAGGAAAGTTGTAAAACAGTGTTCTGTTGCTGAATGTTTAATATTCATATAAACATTGTAAAAACTTCAGGAAGACTTTATGGGGCCGTAGATGCACAGTGTAAAATCATTTGAGCTCTGCTATGAAACCACACCAATTGTTCAACATATTCTTGTCACTCCAAGCTGAAAGTGAGTCTCTTAAGGGAGGGGAGTACCTAAGCTACTGCACATGTGTAATTCATCTCTTAAACTTCTGCTTTCCCTATTCCACCTTTGCACAGGCAGTGTTTGAGTGCACAGAACATCAGTAAAATGTGTACAAATCCATCAGGGTGTGGATGGAGGGGACAGTTGTTTCCCCCCAGTGTGCTCTTACTGCCCTGGCTCTGTGCCGTGTGTGTGTGTTGCTCTGTGCCACAAGGAGAATTAAAGAAGCTCTGTAACAGCACTGCACAGGCAAAAAAAGAAATTGCCAGACTGCCTGCAAAATGTGGGAGGAAAAGGAAGATTTAATCATCATAGCAGAAAAAAGGGCTTAACATTAATCCACGGATTTTTCCTTGTATTAGTTTCCTTTTTTTAATAGTTAAAACGCGTTAATAGAAAAGGCGTCTTTAAGAAAGACCTCAGTGGAAGAATTAGTCAAATTTGAAATGTTTAAAGAGCTGGCCTTATTCTCTAATGGCCCAGTGTTCTGTGGCACTGTGTTTCTGCTGCTGGAAGTAGACTTGTCTAGTAATGAATAGCAGGGAATGATTTGTTATCTGGTGGTTAACATGCCTTGGGTGAGCGTCGCTCCCAAAGCTTACAGGAAGGGACTGCTGAAAAATGTTTTGACAGATACAAGAACCTTTATGTGTTCACATATGTTTTGGGCTTCTTCTCACTGAGTAATCTTTTATTCTGCAAATAGTCTCATTGAAATAGATGTGACTGTTCTACAGGAAAAAAAAAAACCATCAGTAGGAGTGAGAGTGGCAGAACCAGACTCTGCAGCAGATGAAGAAGATGCTAGAAATGAAAAATACCTGTTAAGTAGTCTCAAGATCAAATTCTTTTCATCAGCATGTGTCTGCTCATCTCACCTTATGTGGGAGATGAGTGGGAGAGAAGAGCAGCAGCCCAGATGAGTGGGTTGACCTGCAGCACCTCGATGTTTTTCACCACAGAATCGGATGGCAGATCTCGGTGGCCTGAGTTTCCTGAATAAGGTTACCTGTAACCTGGATTCAAATACAGACACACATGGATTTTAGAAGAAGGATACTGTGGAAGCTCGAATTTCAGCTGAGATACTAAACTTTCCAAAACTTCGGGAATTTTTGGTGAAACATCAGCTCAGGGTAGAAAATGTTCCAGAGAGAAATTGTGCAGGTGTGGTTCAAGCACAGTTTTTGCAGTACAGCTACTTAATGGGCTATTTCTATAACCCAGTAATTGCTTTACTAGTTTGGTTTAGCTTTAAATAACCTGTGTAAATAATATTTTATTTCTTAAAATAAAATCACACTGTGTATTTGTTGTCCAGGACCTGAGTTACAGGCTGATATCTGTCTTCCATTTTTTGGGTTTCTTTCACACAGAAGTTTCTGTTGACAGAGAATAAATGATCTTGTGGAAAGGATGTGCACTTGGGACTTGCAAGATCTGTGCTTAGTTCTTCAAGCATTCCTTGAAATGACTTAATCTGGATGTGTTTTCCATCTGTTCTGCTTTTCTAGATGCCAAGCCTGTGTGACCACGTTTGCATACAGATCAATACAGGGGATCCCAAAGGTTACTCAGAGCTGCCTGTTGCTGTTGAAATGCGTTTGCCAGTGAAATTAATTCCTGGTTTATGTCTTTGAGTGATTAGATCTTAATTATATGCAAGTGTGTATTCTTCATTTGTAAGGAATTGTGGGCAACATTTACCAACGTGAAGAAGAACTCATTAAACAAGCATGAGGGGATGATTTAAGAAGTTTAGCAAATTTTGAGCTTACAGAGGGTTTCTCACAGGGAGAAGCAGAGCAGAACAGTTTGGAGTCACCCACTCCAACTGTTTATATCTTTGTGACTTTGCAGCTTAATTTTTTCAGTCTCAACTGCCTGGTCAGGCACCACCCAGGCCTCTTCCTGAGCACAGCATGCTGAAATGCAGTGCAGCAAAAGGTTGGGTTGGAATGGAAGTGGTTAGTTTTGTATTCAAAGTGATCATTGCTAGTAGGAAGCAGTCCCAAAGAGTTTGTTCTGGCAATTATAAAGGTTGTAGCTACGTTTTCCTGGGCTCATTAGAGAAAGATGCATCTTTTGCCTGATGTCAATTGGTAAAGCTCCAGTCATAGCTATGCTCTCAGATAAGTTGAACTTTCAAACTTGAGAATCTCGAGTATCACTGAATTAAACCCATGGACTGTTACTTGTATTGCTTGGGAGAAAGAAAATAATACCCCAGAAATTTGTCTTGATATCCTGCTGTATTTCTAGATTGACCCATCCCCAATCCCTGCCTTTTGAAAGCTGCCTTTGGTTCTAGTTCATGCAGAAGCACAGCTGACCTTTGATCTCATCTGCTGTGGTAACTGCCAGCTTTAAAAGAAGTTTTTCCTGGAACAGACATCCTCTGGTGCACAGCTTTACTTAAATCCAGTTTATTTGATGGCAAATGGTATTTTAAATATCCCAAATAGGTACTTTTGCTGTGTGGTGTGTGCACTTTTTGGCAAGTTGCCTTTCTGAGCCATCATAAAAAAAGCTGCTGAAAACATATATTCATCAGTTTTGTGTGCCCTGCCTCCCCTCATGCCTGCAAAGTTGTGGTTCATGTCTTTGTCATGGGTATCAGGGGTTAGTGGCTACTGAAATTACTGGCCATACTTCACATAAAGTTACTGTTAGAAATCTAAGCAAAGATCTTATGCCATGGACAGATTTAGGTTTCAGAAGTTCCCTGTAGCAGAGACACCTTCCCTGTGTGTGCTCTTTGTTATTTCCCTTAGCCCAGCTACAGGGGAAAGCAATTTTGTGCTAAAATAACCAAAACCTCTGGCTCTGTTGTGTCCATTGCTGCCAGACTTGTACAAAGCCCTGTCTGTAGGTTTAGAGTGCAGTTCCCTTCCATGAATCGTAATTCTTCGAAATGGGATTTTTAGGTGCCGTTATGGAGAGGTTCACTATGGCCTGGAGCACATCAGGGAGGGAATGTGGTTATGGACTGTGAATGGGGTGGTGAGAGGCCAGAATTGAGCATTTCCTGATGTTCCTCCTTGCTGTGGATCACTGCTGTTCCTCAGAGGTGGTGAAGTTTGGGTGAGATACTCAGAAATACTGTTTTTTTAATCTCAGATATCAAGTGAGTCATCATGTGCCCTTCAAAATAACAGTGAAATGTTCTGACTCGAATTAAAAGACGATGGCAAAATGTTGTCTGCAGTTGTTTAATGGCAAAGAATTGGTCATGGGGATAAATAGATGGTTTTTCTTCACTGTCAAGCAATACAGATGATGTCATGGAAAGCAGTTTTGGTAGACAACAGCTATCCCTGTTTTTCAGTTCTCTCTGCTTAATGACAATTATTCATGCCAGCTAAATATTCATTAACAGATTTGAAAGTGTGCTTGATACTGTAAGTGAATTGACAACTATTAAAATTAGATATATATCTTAGATAATTTCATTCTTCAAGTGCAAGGAGCAGTGGTCTGACTATACTTCAAAAACATGACAGGCCACTTACAATAAACTTGCTTCGTCTGTTTTTCATCCCAGGATCTCACAGTCAATATACTAAACCTCACAGCTGATATGCTGACCCTCAAGGAGCTTTGGAAATGATTCATTTTGAAACGTAGGGAGCTTGCTGTGAATGTGGTGTTAAAAGTGGGAGAGATTTTTCTCAAAACTTCTCAGCCTCTGCGTGAGGAGCACAGTTTGGTTTTCCAGGTGCTTTGAAAATACCAGCCCACCGCATACTGAGTCAGTTAAATTTATTTACATCTGCATTTAAATATTTGCTGTTGTACTCAAAGATATTAGCTAGAATATTCTGTGTAGGTGGAGCCAGGGGCTGGCTGTTCTGAATTGGTGTTTGTGAATATATTTGTGGATACATTTTATCGTACCGAGCGCAAGGTTATTGATGCCCAAATCCCGATGGATGCCTGTGAATATCCACATAATTTTCATGCCTCAGGTCTTGCCTAAGTCTAGACCAGCTGCAATAATGTTGATTCATCACTGCAAATCCCTCCAAGGGAGAGGGATTAGTGGCACAACTCGTTACGTGCCAGTGCTTTGTCCGTGTGGGATTCTGTCCCTGTGGCATCACTGCAGTCCTGCGAGTCCAAAAACGCACAGGTGACATGGAGCCGAGGGAAGGTGGAGGATGGGACTGGGAGACAACACCTGGTGTGCGATGGGCACTTGGGTTTTGGGAGAAAAGCAAAGGAAGGCGTTGTCACCTGTGTGGCAGTGACAGGACGTGGAGCCGTCCTGCTGCCAGAAGCCGTGGGTGCAGCCTGTCTCCTGCACTGCAATTCCATGGCTCCACCTAGCCTGGAACATCAGGCAAGCAAGGGGAAATAGAGCCCAAAAACCTGAGAGTTCTGTAGCAGAAGTGCCCAGCTTAGCCAAGTCTCTGTACGTGCCTTTGCGTACCAAAGGGACTTTCTGTTCACGAAGAATTGTTTTAAAATTTGACTAGCATTTAGAAGTAGACTATTGTAATTTAAATTATCATTTGGGAAGAGAGGATAAATTAACTTTAAATCGCTGGCATTTTGAAGCTTAATAGCTTCCAGGATATTTTTGCTTCTGTCCTCAGTGTTAGCTTAGAGGATAAATTAAAATGAGCCAACACCTCTGAGGTTTTGAAGTTGTTTCGAACAAATTTTGACTAGTGAAAATGTCCGATGTTTTTAGGTACAGAATTGGACAAATGCAACTTGTGTGTACCTCTGGAAAGGCTTGTGTGAGGTAAATTCAAATATTCATCTGCATGGGAAGATCACAGCGTTTTTTCCTGGGTAAAATTGTGTGGAGAGCAGTAGAGATTTTACATCCGTGGGAAGGAGCGTACAGCTTCACAGGAAGGTTTCTGCTGTCAAGCTGTAGTCATTTTCCAGATTGCCTTCAAAAGCAGAGAGTTTTCGATCAGAAAATAGAAAATAACTTCCTTCTAATTTCAGAACAGAAGTTATTTAAGGCTTTTGCTATTAAGGTATCTTAAAAATATGATGACAGCTGTATGTTTTGTGTTCTCTTTCTATGCCCAAGAGCCCTGTGCTCTGGAATTCCTGATGGAGAACATGTCTGTGTGTCTGTCACTTACACACAGTTGCAGGCCTGTCTTTTATAAGAAATTCAGATTTTAATCCTTTTTCAGGGATGTTTTTAAGTGTTCAGAGGGCCTTATTGATGAGTATCCAGTCAGGTAATTTCCCTAAAGCACAGCTTGTTTTGGCTGTCAGTCTTTCCTCCTTTCATAACTGTTCATTTATCATTTGGCAAGACATGTGGTGGGGATTTTTTAAAGCAACCAGTTTAAAAGAAAAAGCCACAAAAATACCTTATTGGTGAAAGTTTATTTCTAGGAGTTACCAGAGGATTTACTGCACAATGTCAGCATTCTGTACTAATTATTTAATATATCCTTAGGTCTTCCAGAATTAGCCCTTGAGTTCTGAGTGCAACAAAAGAAAATAATTTATCAAGATTATTTTTAAATGAAGAGTGATGCTTTATTATTAGAAAACTTAATGTTCTGTGTTGAACCATTTACCCACCTGAGACCCTGTAAGGTGTTTTCAAGTGGGCTCAAAATCATTCAATACATTGGATTGTCGTGAGGAGTTGGTAGAAAGGCAAGTGATTTCCCACATAATTATTCTCAAGTAGAGGTGCCACAGCTGTGTAGCAGCTATTCATAAGGTTTCTTTTCTTTAAGAGAGCTCTGCTCATCAACCTAGGCTAATTTTCCAGGACTGTCAGCCTTTCTAGTCTTTGGAAAGGTGCTCAGAGTGTTGCCACTAACAGAGCTGTGCTGAATCAGGTGATCCTTTAGTGATTAATATAAGGAACTTTCTGATCAATGGGGAGTCTCTTAACCTTTGCTTCCCAAGCAGAATAAATTCGTTCTGAATCTTGAAGATGCTTCGGTGGTCTGGAGACTTTGGGGAAAAAAAAAATAATCAGGATGTTACCTGTTGGAGAAAGAGAAGAGCAGATTAAATCCTTTAAATAGTAATGCAGAATGCAAAGAAAAAAAACCTTAATCTGGCATAAAAATATGCAGAGGAAGCACTATGTTAAAAAGGAAGTCACGCAGTTTAAAAAGTGTGCACAGAGTTATTTCACTGTGACATTCCTCTGGAGGGATGCAAGCTGTGACATCACGTCCCTACAGTTCTGCAGTGCTGAGGAAAACCTAGTGAGTACGGACACCTGCTTTACACCTGTGTCCAGTGCTGCTTTGGAAAATCCATCAGGCTCGGGTGCCAATCTGTCCATCATCTCTGTGGTTGTACTTAGCCCCGTCCTCTGCGTTCAGCTCCCCACAAATGCTTGTAGAGATTTATCTTGCATTTGTGCGCGCGATGATCCCAGCTCGCACAAAAATCTCGCGGGTTTAATGGGATTTTTTAAAGAATTTTTTGTTCAGTTTGCGCTTTTCCGGATGAAATGGTAAGGAAGACCCTCAAATGCAGGTGATTCGGATACTCCATTATTCTCTGGTAATTGTCAGCTTTTCAGCTGACTGATGGAGATCGCCTCTTGAAACATTTCAAGTAGTAAAACTGTTTCTCATTGGGATAACTCTGTGCTCTTTGTACATTAGGACAATATTGTGCCTTGGGATCTGTGGCCAGACAAAAACCTTTCCTCCTGTTACCTGGCTGCCAACTAGAAAGCAAAGTAGCATTTATGTGAATGTCCACCCACACACACCTCAGCTGTAAAAGTGTGATTTTTAAGTGCTACCAAGGGCTCGGGCATAAAGCCCAGCTCCTGTTTGCCCCCTGAGCTACTGCAGTCTCTTGAAAGGCTTTTATTCCTGGATTTGCTTCAACTTCTAAGCATCTCAACTTCATCCTGCAGTTTTTCTGCCTGTTGTAAGTGCACTGGATGGGAAAACAGAAATGGATAAAGGGATAGAGCTCCTATATGTGGATGTAGTTAGATACGACCGGATCTACCCTGGCTTCATTATCCATGTGCCTACACCAGTGCAAGATGACAGGAGAAAGTTTAGCCAAGAAGAATTAGAGAGACAGTACTACGTATTGCAGACCTGTTCTGCAATTAGCCAAAAGCCTTGGTAATTACAGAAAAGGCCAGCTTGAGAGCCTCAAGGGTGCAGAAGGGATGTATGTGTGTACACGTAAGTAGACGTATCCACAGAATATTTTACAGGTACTGTTTCTATCCGAATTCTGCTGATACTAGCACCCCTATAAATTAAAATAATTCCCATTGCTTTGTTCTGATTGTAAGTGGTGATGAAACAGAGGTTCTGGAAGCTGCCTTGCATGTCTGGCCCCTTCCAGTGCTGCCCACAGCAGGGATATTGGGCTGTTCACATCTAGTTTTACAGACTGTGGCCAGACGTGAATTTTGAAAGATAAAAGCCATTCTGGGCTCAGATACAGAGTGTGGGATGCTCTGCCCTGCCCGCTAGCAGCAGCTGCTCTGCTCAGGGCTCTGTCAAAGCTGTGGTCACTGTACAGGTCACCCCGTGGGTCTGGGTGAGTGCTTCACACAGGACAGCCAGGCGCTCTGGCCAAGCCAGCACGGGGACAGATTTTGCAGGGTACGGGGTTGTCCTGCTTTGTCTGAGAGTTGGCACCCTTGGCACACGCCCAGGACACGTGGGGCAGCTCCCTGGGGGTGAGTTTTTCTCACATTTTCTCACGTTCTCCATTCATGTGAGCTCACAGTGTGTGTGTGTTTTACACCCTGTGGTAAAGCTGCTGTGCTGTGTCTCTCTGATTCTTCTCCTGCAGTGAGAATCAGGACAGAGCTGTGTGGGTGGGCACTTGACCCACCAGACTTCTGACTTGAAGTGCCCTCTGATTTTTCAGTTACTGACCTCTCAAATGGAACCACACAGGTTCCATGCCTGTTTTCCATCCCCTGAACCAGAAACACTTAAATTGGAATTATTAAAGATATAAATGCTATGAACTTTTTTTTTTTCCCCTGGCTGGATGAATAACTGCTTGTGCTGTGAATCATCAGGAAGTGAACCTCGAGTTGGGGTCTGTGTCTGGCAAATCAAAGATGAGTCTGAGCTAATTAAAAGGTTGTAGCTTGACTTCAATATTGGTGGTTTCCAGCTGGATAAAAGCCTGAGTGGATTTTGTTTGTATTTGTCCAGAAGTGTGTTGAGGCAGAGGGTGCTGGTGGATAATTGCAGGTGTTCCCCCCATTACCTGCAGCTGCTGGGAGCACTCAGTGATTTGGATGAACTGGGGTTTTTTAATGCACATGCACTGAGGGTTTAGGTCTCGAATGAATGCTGTGTGAGCAGCAACTTATCCTAAGGAATAAACATTGCTGATTGATTTTATTTGTAATAATTATTGTCCTTGAGACCACTAAGGGACTTGAGAGGTTAATGTAACCAGGATGGTGAGAAATAAACACTCATTTTTAATGCCATAAGGCAAATATTAGGAATAATCTTCCTTTCCCAAGACACTAGGGTAGACTTCAGATTTTCTAACATTCCTATACTCAAGAACAGGACCAAATATACTCATTTTTACGTTTGACATTCGCCCTTCTGTGATTACTAATACCACAAACTGTGTTGGTCTGTCACCATGCACCGTGTGTTGTTCAGAGGCAAAGCAGGCCTCCAGATCTTCTTTCCTGCAATGGAATTGACCTTCTCATTAGCTGGAAATAACACTGTGATAGGTAATCAATATTTTGTTGAAATGCCAGCATCTCCTCTTGGGCATTACTCATCCTTATTTCTGAAAAACACTCAGACTAAAAGCAAAATGTTTAGACGCAGCTGTGTGTGGCAAATCTGCCCTTATCCACACAAATTATGTGTATACAAGTGTTATTCTGAAGGAACAAATTGCAGATTTGGGTCTCTGATGCTCTCTGTGTGTCAGCCTGACCTTACACTCCAGACCCTGGAGTCAGAACGTGAAACAGCTGCCCTGAGAGCTGCCAGGGGCTTGGTTAGAATTGCTGCTGGGACCATTATGAAACAATTCAATTTTTTTTTTTCCTTGGTTTTTTTCAGTTGGTTTTTTGTTGTTTTTTTTAAATTTTGCTCAGTGGAAAATCACTGTTTTTTTCCTTGCACTTTTAAAACTGCGTCAGACAAAAATTGATTCACACGTTGACTGTTATTCGGAATTGTGATGTCAGTTCATTTTTGGTATCTTAAAAAGCACCTTCCCCTGCCCGTTTTCTGTGAAGCTCCATTCAGGTCTGCTCGAGCTGTAATCACACTGAAGGTTTTGTGAGTAGGGAAGCCCCACTGTCACTTATCTCCAATGCAGCAGTGCAAATTCTATGCCAACGTGTTCATGGTTCCAGTCAGACTGCAGACCCTTCCTTATAGCATTGCTTACCCTCTCTCCAAACTGGATTCCCTTTACCTTTATTGGCTCTCTCTCTTACATTTCTTGACTTTTCTTTTTTAAAAAAAAGGTTTAATAGAGATGCAAAAAAAAAAGTTTTAATAGAGATGCAAAAAAATAGCAGTTGTTTCCAGAGGACTCTTTTTAAAAGAGTGTTCATTCTATCCTGTCTGCAGGAACAAATGGGTCCAGACAGTTTGGTAACTGAAAAGGGTTTTCTTTTACCCCACCACAGTTCAGGTATCACATTCACAGCTCACTCCTGAGAGCTGCACAGTCAAATCTGGGTCTGGGTCTGCTTATGAGAAGTTCCTGTGCTGGTTTATTCTTCTGTTAGAAGTACTTCTGACTGTTGTGCTATTGTTGCTCATTTCATTTGAAAAGGGAGAATTTTATTTTAAGGAAGCTCTTGTGAACAAAATATCTGTACCAATAGCTTGTGCTTAGTTGCTGTTTTTAGCCTGTGCTCTGTGGAGGTTAGGTAGATGTGTGAAGATACTCTTTGGAGAGGCAATTCTTTCCTCCCAATACTGTTAGAATTTACCTGTTTCTATCCTCTTTTAGCTTCATACTCGGTTGTTCCCCCTGTATATGTGTTTGGCAGTTCTCTGTTTAATTGTTGTGAGCTGAGGGGGTTTTTGTGGAGGGAGAATGGAGTGATCATGTTCTGTTTCTCTGGGACTTTCTAAAATTTCAAGGGGTATCTATCTTAATTGGATTTCATCTGTGAAAGAATTCGGAAAAGATAGAACAGTTTAGGCTACATTTTGGTTTTTTTTTAAAGGAGTCCAGTGTCTCATTGATGATTAGGAAATTTCTGCTTGTCATACCTGTGTATTTTTACACTAAGGTAAAAGTAGATACTCTAAGAGTGGGCTGCAACTTTCAAATTTATCATAGGTGGCCTTTTGTTTTTTAGCAAACTTGCTCAATTAGTCTCTCAGCAATTTTATAGAGCAGAGAGAAATGCACATTTTTCTCAGTGCCCAGAAGAGCAAAGGAGGTGTAATATCAAACATTAATCCACATTGGTGGTGGAAGATGTGGCTTCTTCTGGTGTCTTATTCTCCCCATTAGAGTGCAGATTTTGCAGAAACTGAATATGACCCCTATTTTGACAGAAATATTAAACTCATCCCTTTCCTTGGAACACATTTTTCTGGTGATGAGGAGGGGGAAAATGCTGGAGCTGCCCTGTAAACCTAACTGAAAGCTTCTGCACGAAGTCTAGGTATTGTATTAAAGACATCAAGTACAAATGCGTGTGTTACAAAGGTGTTGCTTGTTGCTGTGGTAAGTTGTATACATTAAATTTTTGTGTTAAGCTCTCTTACAGGTGTTAATTGACTAATGCAGTAACTTTGCTCTCAAGACACCTTGGCTATTTGGTATAAAGTACTAATTTGCAGTATTCTGATAATTTCTAGACAACTGTTCCATATGTGCTCATAGCAGAAAGTGATTCATCAATAATTCAGGAACTATGCTTAGTTGGTGTGGTAAGTGCCAGAACGGGTATGGAGAGAATATTATTAGAGGGGGCCAATAAAAGAGTAGAAAATCCTGGAATACAAGTATAATCATGTGTATTCTAAAAAGCAGCCAGAACTCAATTTGACATGCAGTGGATGTCAGCTTTGCAAATGAAACACTGCGAGCTTCCTTAGCAATGAATATAAAAATGCAAAGATCAGTTATGCAGAAAAAGGAAATTAAAAAGTAACTTTTATACACAGGTGTGATTAAAAGCGTAGGACAGTTTTTAATCCTTTTGGGACAGGTTTTCTGGTGTGTCATTTATTGGTGACAGACTTTGCCCTTAGGATTCACTGCAAGCTTCAAGGAGTCATAATTCATGCAGTGACTTATTTTTTGTTGAAACTTACAGACAAGCAGCATGAAGACTGTTCCTCCTGGGATCCGAGCGGCTGGGGATGGGGAGGAGAAGAAAAGAATGGCTTCATTTGCAGCTAACATTGTAGTGCCATAAAGGGCCCTGAGAACATCACGCTGGAATAGATTTTCAGGGAATTTGCAATGAGATATAGTGCAGCAAAGAGAAGGCACAATAGCAGCAGAATAGAGTACTTCATCTTACAGCTTCAGGTACAACCCAGCACGAAATATTCCCAGCCCTTGTGATGGATGCTTGCTGCAGGGCGGGTGGTTCTAGGCACAGAATAGACCTGAAGGTTGCTCCAGTCAAACCACTACCTGGGCTTTAAATGGTGGAATAGTTTATGGTTTATGTTGGAGTGCCATAAAATTATCCTCCCACATTCTGTAATCCCATGTCCTGCAGCAGGTCCTTTCTGGGGAAGGCTGGCTCGATGCTGAAATAGTTTTGAATTTCTAAATTGTTTCGTTACGAGTATCTCTTCTTTTGCACCACGGCACTGGAAATATAAAGGCTTAGCAACTGTGGAGCTCTGAGTCGAACTGTGGTATAGAACCCGTCCTGTTACTGAGCGTGGAAGGTGTTCTTAGTTACATCTGCATGGTTGTTCTCTGCTTCAGGACAGTTGTTTTGCCAGGGGGGACAGATGGCATTTGGGAAGCCCAGAGACTGACTGCTTTCTCATTTGGCAGAGGTGACGAAGGGAGTTGGATCTCCAGCAGCCTGGTTTGTAACCCAGTACTACCTGTAAGCACACAGGACAGCTGAGCATTAATTTCAACACTCGTATTCACGGCGAGATGAAGGGGAGAGCTGGCTCGCTCCTGTCTCAGGCAGACTAGAGGTGGGAGGCAGCAAGAAACCATCAGAGCACAGCTATTGCTCAGGAACTGTTTTCTGATGGGGATTGTTAACATCACAAGGGTTAGGTAGTTGGCTATTTTTAGATGCCCATAACTTTTAGAGGCAATTTGAAGCAGTGGATATCACCTAGGGCATGTTTTTTTGTGCTGTCAGAACAGCACCTTGAGATAAGCAGGATTTCTCTCAGTTTGGAATCCTTAATTTCCTTCAGGACAGGAACTGCATAAATTCAGACTCGCACGTTATGACCTCCCTGTCAAACAGCTTGTGAACTGCTCTCTGAGAAGGAGAGCCAGCTGGGCACTTAGTGGAGTGGTAAGAAGGGAGGAATTGGCACCAATTGCAGCAGCAGCAAGAAGGTACTTTCACAGATGTTCGCTCGCTTTCCCTCTCCTGCAGGGCTGACATGAACAGAAATAAAGGTTATGATGGGGTTTACAGTGGGATGGGGAGGAGAATCGGGAAAAAAAAAAAAGGAAAACCCCATGGGTTGAGATAAGAAAAGTTTAATAATTAAAATAAAATAGTATAATAATAATAATAATAATAATAATGATAGTAATGAAAAGGGAGACAACAAAAAGAGAGAGAGAGGAATAAAACCTAAGAAAGGCAAGTGNAGATAAGAAAAGTTTAATAATTAAAATAAAATAGTATAATAATAATAATAATAATAATAATGATAGTAATGAAAAGGGAGACAACAAAAAGAGAGAGAGGAATAAAACCTAAGAAAGGCAAGTGCTGCACTGCACAGTTGCTCACCACCTGCTGGCCAATGCCCAGCCCGTCCCCAGGCAGGGACTGGTGCCTCCTGGCCAGCCCCTCCCAGTTTATACACTGGGCATGTGGAATCTCGCTTTGGCCAGCTCAGGTCAGGTGTCCTGGTCATGGTCCCTCCCTTCCTCTGCACTTTCTCACCTGCAGATCATGGAAAACTGAGAAATCCTTGACTCGGGGTAAGCTCAGCTTAGCAACAACCAAAAACATCAGTTCCTTATCAACGTTATTCTCATGATAAATCCAAAATACGGCATGGTACCCACTACTAGGAAGAAAATTAACTCTCATCCCGGCCAAAACCAGAACAGGTTAGGGAAGAATACATGTTTTTGGTTAAAACAAAGATGCAGGGTGTCTAAGGAAATATTTTAAACTTAAATTTAAAATGGGGGGAGGATCAAATTAACTGATTAAGTCTCACTTCCTGATGCCACTCTGATCTCCTAAGATGACAGTGAAACAGCAAGTAGCAGGACCTGGCCCCCTCCCCAGATGCTGTCATTGTCAGGATGCATAAACGTGGTAGTTGTAGACAAGAGAAAATCAGAGAACAGAACTGCTCCCCTGTTCTCTGAGCAATGTAATACCAACACATCCCAGAAACAGCACTCCTTGGATTGATATTGTCATGAGTGGAAGAAGAGCTTGGTCCCTGCTGTGCAGTGAGAAATGCCACGTTAGCGAGCCCTGCCTTTGTGGTGTTTGTTGGCACTGCCCATCTCACCTAGCCTCAAGCAGGACGGCTTTTGCATCCCCAACTGGTGACACACACAGTTACTTCTAAAGAAAACACAGTTAAGCTGGGTCTCAGAAGTGCTCCTTTTGATTTTGGCCACACCTGCTTTATTTTGGACTAATTTGAAGTTACCAAAGCAGCACAGAGTAATCGAATTGTATCAGAAGGACTTCGGTTCTGGTGTAGACTGGGCTCGTGCTGTCGCAATCTGCAGATTGATCTGCCTTTGGTCATGATGTGACTTGGTCAGAATTGTTTACCCAGGCATCAAAAGGAATCTGGCTTGACTTTCAAGTGTTAAGTGGAGCTTGGTTTTGTAAAACATGGCTTATTACTTGTGAGATCAGGAAGCCTGAGCTGAAGCTGCAGAGACAGGCTGAGTAGGAAGCCACCAGAGCTCTCACTGCGCTTTTGCTGAAGCTGCTGCATTTCACATGGGATCACTTAAGCCAGAAGCATATTGCTTTCTTCTCCTCAAGTGTGTAGTCTAAAATGGAATTTAAAAACTTGTCCTGCAGGAGTTTGAGCAGACTGGAGAGGTGAATCCAGGTGCTGCAAGCTTTGGTGTAGTGTCCAGCCAACAGACACCCTTTACCAGAATGAGCCCTTCCAGAATTATAAGTAAGGCTTTGCCTGAGTAGATGTGGGAACAGCACACAACCACAGATCACAGAATTAAAAAATGTTCAAAGGCAAGAAATTCACCCTTTTGATGATGAAAAATCATCATCACATTTGCTGAAGTTTCTTTGAAAATAATAGATTATTAGATTTGATTTTCTTATGTTTTATATTGTCATCATTTCATTTCTGTAGGTTTTTTTTTCTTTTGGCAAGGCTCTGTGTTTTTTCCCCTTTAAAAACAAACTAATAAACAAACAAAAAGCCACACGAAACCCCACAACAACAGAAAGCCACTAAACTGGAAATACTGGAAAGTAATTCAGGAGTGACAGAGTTTGTCTTGTGAAGATGAGTTCCTTTGTAATATCTCCCATAGAACTTTCAAGTTAAATACACTTGAACAGCACTTGGCACTTGTTGTTCTACTAATGGTAATTGATTCTCAAACACACACAAATCTATACTGTGGTGCAAGCTCTGCAGCATCCCAAGATGTTTTCCTTGCACTGCAGTACCTGAACTACTCCAGACCTTAAATCAAAATGTAATTATTTCGTTCTTCATAAATCAGCATTCTGTGAAGATAATACCAGCTTGTACAAGAACCAGCTGTGCAGCCATTCATCTTTTGAAGAGACAGAGGGTTCCTAATGGTTGGTTGAGAGGTTGGTTACTCCTTGGACCACTTGGAGGCCACTAGCTGTGTGCAGAGCTGTGGTGTATTTTACTGCAGAGAAAGAACGTAGCCTCAAAGTGGCACAGACCTCCGAAGTGTGCAACAGCTGACTCCAACAGATTAAGTATTTCATCTGTCTGCAGGAAACTGTCTTCCCCCTTTACCTGTAACACATGGGAAGCTGTTTTCTCTTCGTGATGGGAGAGTGTTCCTGTGAAACGCCCAGACACGCATGGGGAGCCTGAGAAGCAGATAAAATACAGCACTTTGGGGTTTCTGTTCTCACACTCAACCTGCTCTGTGTGGTAGGGGCTGAGCCCTGACTGTGAATGCACTTTTCAGCTGCAGCAGAGTTTGCCTGGGATGCACAAACCTTAATCCTGTTCTGCACCAGCAATATTCAAAACCTGGTTTACTTTTTTAAAGGTACCAGACTTTTAAAGCAGGCCCCTTGATGGTTGTTCTCAAGCTTCATGCTTTGAAATGTGTTCCCCTGTCATAATTAGCTTTGTGCGTGCCCACGTAGCACATGCTTTTAATTAGTGAATTCCATATGGATTTTTAGGTACGCTCAAGCTAACACAAGACACATGGGCTTGAGGAGGGTGAATTTTTGGGCTTTGGATGCAGGAAAGACTAAGCCCAAAGGTACAACAAATCAAGGCTTGTTTAACATGATCACCATGTGACCTGGCTTTAGCCAACTGTTCTGGTTTTGAGCAAACGTGAAATGCAGTTTTTGAGCCCGAATGGAAACCAGGAACGGTAACAAGAGAATTCTTGTACTGTGAGGTAACTGGGAGTGTCTCTGCTGCTCCATTCCTACGTGTCTGTTTCTCTTCTAAGATTATCAGAAATAATAATAAAAAAAATTGCCTGCAGACCCTCAGCATCTCTCTTGGAGAAGTGCATGCATCTGCAGAAGGAAGTTACTACTGCCACGATACTCTCTGGCTGAACTGTGTCTATTCATAGTCGTGGACTTCAAATAATGTTCTGACCCTGCCAAAATGAGGGGGTTCTGGGAGCCTGGGCTTTAAGCTGCAACTCCTGGTCAGTGCTCTCTGATGAAATCAATGTTAGAAGCATATAAATCTTCTCAAAATGCAGTTATTGCCAGCACAGCACGAGTAGATCAAGTTGCCTCTGTGTGTGCTCGGGGACTGAAAACAAATTCTCTATGGAAATACCTTCCATCAGGCTTGAACTTCCAATTGGCACCTGTGGTTGTGCTTTGCATTCAGCAAATGTCACAAAAAATCACAAAAAAGTGATGCTGCTGCCACAGGCCCCAAATCCATGGCATCAGTCGTGCGTGGCTCCCCAGTTTGTCATTCCTCCACTTCCCCTGGCCGCAAAGCAAGTCCCGATTCCAGAGCAGGTGTCCCTGGAGGCTGCTCCTGCTGCTCCAGAAGCTGTGATTCCCCCCTCTCGCTGCCCACATCCTTTCCTTACTTCTCAACTAAGCCTTTGCCAGCTGCTCTGAAGCAGCTGGAACGTTTTGCTCTCTGCAGTCTTTGGCTTTAGTAGTGAAGCCCTGACAGAAACCCAGCAGTGCTGGTGCCATTCAGAGAGCTCCTGCCTGGGCTGGGACATGGCTGCTGTCAGTTCAGCCTGGATTTGCAGGAAATGTCGCATCCACACACGAACATTAGCAAGGGTGCAGAGGGCAATGCTTGCAAGAGCTGACGTGTCCTCCCTGCCTCCTTGGGGTTGCCTCTTCTGCGTATAAACGCTGCCCCTATCCAGAGGACGGCCTGTCTTCCTTCATTTAAACCTCTCTGTGAGATGGCTCCTGCTCTGCTTTATTTATTGCATGCTGTTCACACCTTGTTCTGATTAGAGAAGTATTGATTTCCTCACGGGCCTTTCCGTGGTACTCATCATTTTGAGATGAGCGTTTCACGAATGCTAATTGATCCTCAGCGTGGCCATTAGGTGACAGGATGCTGGGCATTCTCCCTCTCCAGATGAAGGGCTGAGACTCAGATTGAGTCAAAAAAAAAGAAAAAAACCAAACAAACCAAAAAAAGGCAGCTCATTTCTGCTTGCCTAATTGGATGTGACGCTGCCCTGGCTCGTGGCAGCAGCTCAGATGCTGACAGCCTGCAGTGCAGTGACCCAGCTGCAGCTGTGAGCACCTGGGGCTCCTGCCTTTCAGACCCCGGCCTCTCAGGATGCCCAGAAATGAGCAATGGGACGAGTGGCTCCTCTGGGAAATTCGGCTAAAACCCTGCACTCGATCTGTAGGGACTCAGAGCAGCAATTAGAATCTGTGTGCTCTGGGACAAGAGGGGCTGCCTCGGCCGTGAGAAAGTCTTTTCTCTCCTTGCTCCCCACCCTTGCAAGCTCCAGTTAACCCCTCGTGACCCACAAGGGGTTAACTTGTCTCCTGTCCTGACACAAGTCTCCTGCCATGTGCTATGGTCCTGTTCCACAGATCCTGACTTTTCCTCTCCCTCTGGTAGCAAGTATGTTTCTTTCCCAAATTTCCCAATTAACATAATTAACTTGAACTCAGAGCAATTTTCATTGTCATTAGAACTCGTTGCCAGGTTTCTACAAAGCAGTGCTCTGTGTCTGTACTTTTAGAGGGCATGGTATTAAAACCTGAAATGCAAAGCTCTGTAGTGGGCCTTGGGTAGGGATGGGAATATAAATCTTGTTTCTTGAATCCAAGTTGAGAGTTGTCTACATTGTGTGTATCCTTGCTGTGACCCAGAATTACTGCAATGCAAAACTAATCCAGCATCAGCTACTGCTGAAATATGCTGCAAATCCAGACAAAACACCTAATTCCAGGAACAAGGTAGCTGTTATCAATGTGACCTGTTGTTTTGGGTTTTTTTTCCCCTTCTGGTGAACTGGCTTGGCAAAGCCTTTTTAGTATTGTGTTAGTGCTTTAAACAGGAAATAAAAATGAAGCTATAAATAAGGTGCTCCCTGTAAGAAGGAAGCTGGTGCAGCCCTTACCCACAAACAAACACTATCCAGAACAGCTGTTTTTGCAGGCAGGTGCTGTGTTCACCCCGAGGAGTGGTTTCAGGGATGTTGTTGAGCAGCACAGAAAGGTTCTGTGTGTCAGTGTTTAAAAGTGTTGTCCCCCCCAGCTACGCGATTTGGGCAAAGGAGCAGATTTGCTGATTTGCCATCCCCACGAGCCCTCTGTGCTCCTCGTGGGGCTGCTGTGCAGCTTGCTGGGAGGCCGTGGAGCACAGCCCCAGCTGTGGGGCTGGCAGGCTGTGGGGACAGCAGCAGCAGTGGCTGCAGAGCAGGACTGAGGGGCGTGGAGGGCAGCAGGGCACTGAGGAGAGCCTCTTGCTGCTTCTGGCAAGCTTTTGCTAAAAGCTGTTTGTTCCTGTGTTTCTTGAGCATTTACTTCAAGATTAATTGAGATGCATCATCTGAGGCTTGGACTTCTTATGCCTGTTTAGAGGCAAACAAAACTTTTTATGGCTTTTTAGAGTTTCTCTCTTTTCCTCCTAACTAGGAAACTCTAGGTCATAATCTTTTGATATGAATAAGGGATAAATCTCCAGGAAATGCAGTTTGCAGAATTTCTGACATTAAGAGTGGCTGGCTGTTACCAATGGAGGCTGCTTTCTTGCTTTCCAAAAAAACCTGACCATGCTTTGGATGTGTATCACAGGAGGAAAGCTACTGGTAGCATTTAATTGCTGCAACATACCATAATGCCCCTCCTTTCCCCTCCTTTCTTATCTGTGGAGCTATTGTGCTTGAAAAGTGTTCATAGTAAAATAAAAAATAAATGAGAGACCCTTTGTGCAGCCTGTCACTTCCCTGATACTTTGGGAAAAGGATATCTGCTTCTTTTCTTGGGAGAACTATAAATTGACCATCTCCTGAAAGACCAGGGGCTGCAGTTGCACACTGGGGTTTATGGAAGCAGAAATCTGTTCTGTCAGGGCAGCTACGACCTGCAGCAGGGTCTGAGGGGTCCCTGGGGTCCGTGGGGACCGTGGGGCAGGTGTGGTGGCTCCTCCTGGGGAGCACGACCTGGGTGATGGGAGGAGGTGCATGGTGCAGTGCTGCCACTGGGGCTGTGTCACTTCACGGCATCACCCTGCGTGGGAGACACCTAATTTCGATCTGGCTTTTCTCAAGAGTTCAGTGGGAAGGAGCATCGTTGTCTCCAGGACAGGATATGAGTTCTTTGCACCTTTATGGGGCACTGGTCAGCGCTGTCCACGGAACTACGAAGGCAAAACCTTTTATTCTGAGATTCTTTTATTTTTCCAAACGCATGGGGCGTGTCAGATTCCTTGACGTTATGTTGAAGAATCCCAGTGCTTTCCCCCAGCATCCTACTCCAGTTTGTGTTTAGTTTTCCCATAACGTTGCCTGCCCTTCCATGTAAATACCAAAAAAGGGGGTGGGAAAAGATTGGGATTTTCCACATGGGTTATTAGAGGAGAGCTTAAAATGCTGTAGGCAGTGCTATTCTCTCGAAGCCTCGAGGGAAGGGTCAGCAGAAGGTCACTGTGCGGCTCTGGGTGACACAAAGCTGGGTGACCTGGCTGTGTGTGAGCTTTGCTGCTGCTCCAGGGCTGCCTGGACACGGGGTGCTCACCCCACCCTGGTTTGGGGGAGCCTCTTTGAGCAAGACACCTGGTTGGGTCCCCCTCATACACCCCAGGACATAATTAACACGTTAATAACGTTATTATTAACACCCTGACCTTTCTTTGGGGCAGTGTTTTTAGGTTTTTCGGCTTCACGAGTTTAACTGCAGCTTTACAGCGTGTGGGGCTTTGGGACTGTTCCGTTTTTTCCTTGAGAGCACTTTGTGTAAGAAGCTTTGAGATGTTGTTGCACAGACACAGCGTATTAGAATCGGATGAGCAGCTTTTCCTTACTTTCCTGGCACTTTGTAGCCTTTTTTATTCCGTATAATTCAGCCCCAGGCACAGCACGAGAGCAGTTCTCACCCGTGGACTTGCTGGCTTTGCTTCTCCAGCTTTCAATCCTGGCTTTTTCCTGTGACCTGCTGTTCTGTTTGGCAGCTTTGGGTCGACGGTCTAAGGGCAGTTCCAGTCACCTGGACAGCACAAATGCTCCTGTGTGAATGTGAAAATGTGAATGCCTCTTTGAGTGTGTTTTCCTGTTGCTGCCAGGCGGCTGAGCTGCTGCCAGCCCATACCCCGGGGGTGTGAAATGCAGGTTGTGCCTCAGCTTCGGATGAGAACAGAGCGACAGAAAGAGTAAAATGGTTTTTTTTCCCCACGGTATTGGAAATCACGGATTTAATTCTGATAACTCTTCTGTTTCAAAACATAAGAAAAGCAGATGTATTTAAGGGCTTACGGGGTTTATTTCAGTTTTTGGCCTGCTTATAAGGATGAAGTAGGGAAGCAGAATGGGGAAGGAATGCTAAGAGAAAAGAGGGAGAGCAAAGCTTTTAGGAGACTTTTCTAACTGTCTTTCTATTTCCAATACATCCAATAAGTTTCTTTTTTTAGAAGTCATATTTTCTGGAGCCTGAGAAGAAGCTCATCCACCATCCTTTCCCCTGAGATGATCTCCCAGTGGAACAACTGTTGGAAAGCACTGTCCTCCCATTAACAGCCAGCAGTGAAATGCACAACAGAGCTATAGACAAACTCCATTACCTTTGCTTTTTTTTTTCCAGGAGGCAATACTTAGCTGTCAGTGGCGGGAAGACAGCTGCCATATTGTGTTCTCTTCATTTTGCCACTCGGGGTAGGATTTACCCAGGGTAACTCCAACAATCCAAACTTAGGTTTTTAGCTTTGATTTCCAGTGAGAGAAGGGACGTCTTGAAAATCTGATTTATCCTCTCCTAAACCAGATAAACAGATGTCTGGGTGAGTTGAGATCACCCTTACAAAAAACTTGTAAACAATCCACTGATTGTAGAGGAAAGAGTAGAAGGAAGAGCTTTGGCTGCCTTCCAGGAAATTCTATCCTCCCTAATTTCAGATACTTGTCTCTCATCCAGTAACTCTTCCAGGCTGTTGTCGATGCATCGAGAAACAGCACTGGTGATATTCATTTGTACCTCTGGTGACAGGATGAGAGCAAGAAGAAATGCCTTTCCCTGAGTCTTTGGGTGGGGTTTCTCCCTGGCTTTGTACTGCAGCAAACGCTCTGCTGCTTCCATCGTGTTCCTGCTCCACCCAAAGCTCGACACATGCATTTTTGAGTTAACACGTCTTTCTCAACTTCAGTTTTAGATAAATAAGAAGCAAACAGAATTTCAAAGCACAAACCTAAGGATTCAGACAAGCTTTCTTCCCACTTGTCTCCTACGTACGTGGCAAAACTTCTCCAGCTTTGGAAAAGTTAGGGACAAAAGAGAAACTAAATTCTACCTTCTGCTGCTGACATATTGAAACTGGCAAAGCTTTGAAAATGGAGAAGCTGAGACAGAA
Organism: Cnemophilus loriae; assembly: GCA_013397755.1. Taxonomy (NCBI): domain Eukaryota; kingdom Metazoa; phylum Chordata; class Aves; order Passeriformes; family Corvidae; genus Cnemophilus; species Cnemophilus loriae. The sequence goes on along the minus strand of VZTF01006514.1, from coordinate 1,554,406 downwards.
GGAGGAGAACGGGAAGGAGAAGGGGAAGGAAGCACAGTTCCTTCAGAATTTTTATTCCACTAAGACAAAGAAGAAGAAAATGCAGGAGGAAAACTGTCAAAACTCCCAGTTCTTCTTTTTTTTTAAAAGCAAGTGAAAGTGTCTTTTTCTTTTCTTTTTCTGAAGCGAGTGGTTTTGCAAAAAAAAAAAAAGTCGGTATTAGGAGAAAGGAGAATCAATAAAATAATTTTCTCTTTTTTTGCCTAGTTGTGACTGCTGTCACGTTAACAACCTACCATGGCAGTAGTTATATTTGTATGCTGCTGCAGATGAGATGTCTGTGTTTTTAATGATTTTGGCACCTTCCTCTACTGCATCTCAAGTCCTGTTACTGAGCGTGTTGTGTTTAGAATAGTACAACTTAGCAAAACAGAGAAGAAATCCATCCTGTCATGAGGCCTAGGGGGGAATGCTGCCATACTCAGTATCATTCATTTTTTTGGTGAGTTTTTCTGAATTCAGTCTCATACTGGGCAGGAATGGCTTGCAAAACTGAGTAAATCACAGCACTGGCACTGCGGCTGTCTGGACAAATCCTGTGGTAATAATATCCAACCAGCTAGTTCGGAGCATTCCCCTGTGTTGGCAGCTACATTCACAGAAATTTGTACATCCAGCCATGCAGTCCAAGGGTAAAGAACATTTTCTTCCTGTTTTTAGGGCAGCAGTGTTGGACTTTTGCTGCTGTAAGTGCAGGTTTGGGATTTGCGTCTTGCAGAGTCAGGATGGATCACGTCTCTTACCACCATCTCCTCTGGCTCTGTCCAGCTGTCTTTGTCCTCTGCTCTGCTGCCCTCAGGAAAGAAAAAAATGCCTTCTGTATAAGGAAACCCTTCAAAAATCACAAGCTTAAATTATTTTTTATTACAGGATCTCTAAAATGAACTATAAGGCTAATGTTTTTCAGGACAACGAGTCTCTAACTCAACATGCTGATTTTAGTGGGCTAACCTGAAAAAGTTGAAATCATTACATATGTCCGGAGATATATATCTGTCTAAATTCAGGCTTTTTAATAGAAACTTGAGTGAATTTTTGAAAAGTCTGGCCAATGTGAACAAGATTCAGTTGTAATCAAGGAAGGCTCCAAGTTATGTGTGTGGTGCATGTACTGTGTGAGTCACCCTGCTAAAACAGTGTAATGCCATTGCTAATCAATTGTATTGCTGTCATCTTTGTGTCCTGTGAATTTTTGATTGCTTCCCATTTCTCCACGGTGAGAATAAAAATGTATTATTTTAACAAGCCAAGAGCCTAAACAGCATGTTCTTTCAGAATAGCAGGTAGAGTGTGCTAGTCTGTAATGGATTGAGGATTACTGTTCAATTGTTTTTCTCTTGGAGAGGACAAAAATATCAGCAATTACAATTTTGATTCTCTTTGGAAGAGTTCAGTTTAGAGTGTGACTCATCATTGAAACAGAAGGAGCTTCCCCAATTCAGAGCCCATAAACAGTGTCACAGGGGATGCAGCACAAGAAAGCTTTTGAAATCTTGAAAATTCTTCTGGAAGGAGTTGTTTTTCTTGCCTTCTGGAAGCAGGCAAGAGCAGCATGAGCTTTGTATCCGAGAAGCTGTATTTTCTGGCGATTAGACTGTGGCAAAACAGAAGTTCTGCTGTGGGAAATAATTGTGTCTCCAGACCAGGTGCCCTTATGCCTTTGCTGAACACACCACTCCTTGCAAATATACTTCAAGCATTTGCATGAAACGAAGCCCGAAACCTTTACTGAGTGTGGTAGGAACAAGCACACTCAGACGAATTTCTATTTTCTTTGAGCAGTACAACCAACCACTCTGATTCTCTTTGACATCTACTTGTGCTCATATTGATTTGATTTTATAAGCTTTCTCTGTAATTCTTCCTGTGTGTAGAGCAAGTAATTGTATGCACTTTTTAATCCTTCAATTGATGCTTTGTGTGTCTGGAAAAAATCTTGGAAGATTTTCTCAAGTGTGTACCTAAGGCATTAGAGAAGTGTCCTTTCCACAGAGCATAACCAAACACTTCTAGGCCCGGGGAGCTCAGGCCTGAATTATTTTTTCACTCCATTTTATTGAGTAAGGTTCTGTGCCGTTCTGTGTTTCGGGACTATAATCATGTTTCTGGCAGACAGGTAATTGTAGGTGTTATTCGTACTCAGTGGTCAGCTCCTGGGAGGTTATGCTGAAGCAATGTTATCCCTCACACAAAATCCACAGTAGCTGCCTGACTATAACGTGTTTTCAGGATTCAAAGAGGCTGCCCTTGTTAGGGGCTGGTGTGAGAGAGAACTGATAGTGTTTGGCTTTGTGGCAGTTTATAGATATCTGGCAAGAAACTCATAACGTTTATGCTTCTGTCTCCAGCTTCAGGAGAAGGGATTAATTCAGTCAGAAAACCCCTCTGTATGTTCAAACTCAACCCTGAAACAATGATCCTATTTTACGAGTAAGTTTAAGCTTTTGTACAGGCAGGTAGATTATTTGTCAGATCTAATGAGTGGCGTGACAGAGATCTCGCTTGTTTTCTCTGCCAGATTGCAAGTTTTTTAAATGCTGTTGAGGGAGACTGCTTGTATTTCCACTCATAAAACAGGGGCAGAAGTTGGTTTTTGTCCTTGCCTGCTAGTTCCAAGACAAGGTTTTCAGAGTATGGTTTGGGCTGTTCCCGTACCTACCACCCTGTCGGTGACAAGTTTCTCTGTAATATGTTATACAGCAGATTGGTCAAGGCTAAATGCTGTCGAAAAGAAATTACAAAATATCCCAGTAAGGAGAGAAACTCCTGCGCTTTGAAACATTTGAAGTTGAATAAGATGGGTCCCTGTTTTGGGGTGTGTGCTGAAAAGGCTTTTTTATAATACCACAGTAATAAACCCACACTTTGCAGTAGCAGAACTTGTAAAGAAGCATCTTTGTCCATGGACACATTTTGTAAATCTCAATAATAGTTTCCTCCGAAGGATTGCTGAAGGTACTTGTGTGAGAAATGGGTTGTTGCTTAAAGCTTTCCTTGGGCATCAGAAATGGGTGCTGTCATGTCCAGATGTATTTAAATTATTCCCAGGCAATCTTGGGCATCTTAAAGAGAAAATAAAAATAAAGATCGCCTGTGTTTTAATCTTTCTTCTTTCTTGCATTTAACTTTTTAAAAATCAGTTATGAGGCAAATCCCGTTTTCACTCCTCGTAAGCCACAGGGTGGCTCTTTCATCTGGTGATTCCTGGCTCTGTTATTGAGCTGGCAGCCTGACCACGGTGCTGCAGAGGGAAATGTTCAGGTGATCAGTGATGAAATGCAAAGTATTGCCAGGGTAGCTGGAAGTGCAGCTGCTCCTGGGAAAAAGGGGAGTGGTGATTCCTGTCTCTTTTCTTCCCCTTTCCTGCTTCCCGTTCTCCTCCTGACACCCTCAGAATCAAGTTGTGCAGCAACCTAATTTTATATCAGGTCTTCCATTTCACTCCTCGCCATTATTTAGGATCTACTTGCAGCTGCATTGTGTATGCTTAACAAATAAAAGCTTTCAGAGAACATCATTCAATTCCCACCTCCTGCTAAGGGTTTTGGAAGTGTAATACATCACAGAATCAAAATGACTTTCACTAAAAGTTCATGCTGTTTAAATCACACCAAATGTTATATTGAGCTGTAGCATACATAATTCATGTATCATTAACAGCTTCTACAAGTTTTTGGCTGCATGGCATACCAATGAATCAGAATGTGTGGGGATTTTTTGATACCTGCCTTTCCTTGGATTGTATTTAGAAGCAACAGCATGTAATTATACTAACTTGGAAAATGAAACAGGCATGTAATAAATTATGGTTTGTGACTGACATGGTAAAGCAAGTCTCCTTCCTTTCCTGATGCTGAGTAAAATGAGCTGTTTTAAACGGGAAAGACTCGATAGATTTTTGTGCTTCTATTAGTATTATAAATAAAAACCCATTTTGATTGTTTACCATGTGAGAATTCTCCCGCAGTCACTTGGTTCATTACGTGGCTGATGAACTAGCAGTGTCCTTTAGCAAGAGGAGTCTGGGCAGTTTGAAAGTGTTTCACAAGCTGCTGGCTCAGATAAAGGGACCACGGTGAGGGAGATGGGGTGGCATGACTGACAGGATGGCATGACTGACGGGATGGCATGACTGACGGGATGGCATGACTGACGGGATGGCCTGTACCCACGTCCCCAGGAGATGGAACACTCACTCTGCGTGGCTCTAGGGACCAGTCAGTCCCACTGTTATCCTCCTTCTGTCACACAAGTGTCGGAGGCTTTGATGCAGGATGTCTGTTAGTGCCAGTGAAAGCTGCTAAAACCCCCGTGGCAGATTCAGGAGTGTGCTGCAGCACCTGACTGAACCCGACCCTTGGCTGTACCTGTGTGTCAGGATTGTCATTCTGTTTCAGCATCAGAAGGCAGTGAAATACCCCGGATCACTCGATATGGGAAGGCATAAATCAGATTGCAGTAATGGTGCTGGAGGACCCAGTAGAACTGCCGTGCGGTCCGTGTTTGCCAACAAAAAGAAAATTTCTGTCAAAATTGTGAAAGACTCTACCTGGCAATCAATGATCTCATGCTGGGTATGAGAACTGGATGATTAAGAAGTGGAGGTGGCCAGGGTCTTGAAAAACACAACATCCTTCTGAAGCAGAATCACAAATGTTGTTTATAGCTCCTGAGTAGCTGACAAGTAGGTTAAAGGTTTCCTACGAGAAGTTTTCTATTTGGAAATTTGACTACTCTAATAGATGCTTTCAGCCTGTAGCCATTGATCTACCAATTTATTTAAGCAAAACTTCGATTTAAATATGTATTTAAAGTAGATTTGGGTCCCAAGTGCCTGTCTGCATACTGTATTTAGCAATCATTAATAACTAAGTACAAATTAGAAAACTTTTTAAGTGGTTACCAAGAGGCGATTTTTTTCCCCCACATTAATTTTTATCAGTCTTCAGTTTCCATGGGAAACAGCCCCAAGTGGATGACTTCTCAAAATAGTGATCTGCACTTTGCAATTAATACTGCTTTAACTTTCCCCCATACTTGATATAAATGTTATAGTAGGAAGTTGTAGTGAGTTTGTTCTCTCATTGTGATTGCTGCTGAAATTTGAAGCAAGCTGTTCACTTTCTAAAAGCAGCATGTCACCTGTCTGCTCTTGCTGACCTTTTAATTTCATTTTTAAGGCATAAGAGAAGTGCCTGAACAGTAAAGGTTCCTCAAAAACATGCACTTTCTAACATCTAAGTAAATGATTTCCTTTAGTCAAAGGGCCACTCAGGAAATGACCACGTCTAGAAAAACAGTAAACTGTTAAAAAAATTGGTGCTTCCTAATTCAGCAAAAGACTTCTGCCAGTTTATTTGCCCCTAAGGCTTCACGCTTTTAAAGAGTAACAGAATGAGCATCCTTCCAAGGCTGGGCACAACAGAGCAGCTGCACTCTGTCCTTTCACTGCAGGGTCTTTGCTCCTTCTTTCCACTGAGCTGTGGTTAAATGAGCTGGAGCAAATTATAATCACTCTTGCAAGGAATCTGGGGGGAAAAAAATTACCTTATTAAAACTTGTTTTAATTAAACATCAGGGCCTACCAAATGGTTTTACCTGGTACGTGTGACATAACAAGAAAAAATGGAAAATGTTCTCGTGAAAAATAGTGTGGTTTTAGTATCATTAGCAATTAATGGGACAGACCTGTAAGCATGTAATTTAACTTTTAAATATAAATTTGAGCCTTAATTTTTCTTTCAATGCTGATTCACCACTGTTTATAACCGGGAAAAATTAAGCATTGAAGCAAGGGGTAGTGAGGCTGGGAGGAATGATAAATCATGCCTAAACCCAGTGTGTTCAGAGCTGTTAGCATTTCTAGCAGGACTGTGCATTACTCCACAAGTGAGCAGCCCTCTTGGGCACTGAACTATTCAAGCCCTGAGGTCTGAATCGAGTCCTCAGGCAGGAATCAACGTGGTGCATCCCTGGTGTGAAACAGCCCTGGCCTTTAGAACCAAGAAAATTCACTAATAATCACTATTGGATTCTCCATAGTTTTTGCATAGAAATTCTGTGTTTTCTTGCTGGGAACTCTGAGCGTGCCTGTGTTGTAAAAAGAGAGAGATGCTGACTAAGGGTTTGCTCTGCAGGATTAGCTACAAGAATACATTCGTGTGCTGAGGTGGTCCCTGCCCTGAGGACCTATGGCTCAAAAGACTGGGGGAGGTGGGGAGAAGAGAAGCATTTATGTTCATTGTTTGTGTCTTCATCAGCTTTGGACTTGGTTGCACGAGTGAGAACAGAACTAGGGTTTTGTGTTTGGGAAAGGCCAGCCTTCTTCTTCCAGCCCTGATAGCTGGGCAAGCCTGAATTTGCATACTTGATTACAGAATTGTTTCCACCTGAGATTCTGTTTTCTGCTGCAATTTGAAGGAACTTGCTCCAGCTGTAAAAAACCTACGATGGGGAGGGAAGGGGAGACATTTTCAGCTGGCTGGCAAGTCCTCTCTCATTTTTCCTCCAGCATCTGCTTCTGTGTGCACGTAGGTGAGTGTTTGTGTTTGGTGAGGGGCGTGTGTCGAGAATTCACGAGTTTGCCACGAGTAATGCAGGTTTGTGGGGAGGGAGTGCGAGTGGCCTGATGGCAGATTTGCCTTTCCTCGCAGAACTCTTGCAGTTCTTTGGGATTTTAGACCAGGGTTTAAACAAACAGGGTAGGAACGGCTCTGGAAGCAAAACTCTACCCTGAGATGTTGAGTGCGGGCAGGGATGTGATCTGAGGAATTCATGAATGTCACCAGCACGGTCTGCTGAAGTGATAGCTATAAAATGAAAGATTTAAAGGAGGCAATCACAATGGTTAAGAGCAGTATGAAAAAGCTTAAACATGTTCATAAATTTCAATAACTGCTGAGCAATATACTGGATTCATCCAGGAGAGATTTAATATGAAAAATGTTAAACAGGCTATACAAAGCCTGGAAACAGACATTTCTCCTGCAGATGGAGTCTCTGGGTGAGAAATTTACTTTATACTTCAGTCGAAGTGATGCTAAATGCAAGTACAATCTGGTAGAAAAGAAATGAGAAAATAAATTATAGAAAGAGTTTTTAAATTTTCACATTAAGAGAAAAGGCTTTATTTTGTATTCTCACTTCAGATAGTATTTGTGTCTAGAACTATAAATGGCCATGCATGCTGAATGAAATGAGATAAAAAATGTTGGTGTCAATTACATGGATATTTAATAGAAAATAAAAATGACTGAAATCTTATCACAGGGAAGTACAAGCACATATATTTGTGTGCAAGTATCAAGAATATATATATCATTTAAACAGATCAGCTTTGTTTAGAATACATCACTTTAGATGAATTTTAAATTTTCTGTGTTTAAAATTAATAGTATTGTGAGGCAGAACCTTTCATTGCAGATAGTTTTAGTAAGATGCACCAGTGCACTAAGATTTTTGAAATGGTGAATACCTTCTTTGTGTTGCTAATTGCATCTGTGCAGCCTGCAAAGGAAGGATACCCAGCATCTTATTTCCAAGTTCAGTCATTTTATTCCTGTTGATAAACAGCCCTTATCTTATTCCCACAGACTCAGCTAGATTTTACATTATTTTACAAATGACAATTTTCCATTGTGCTGCAGCGTATTGTTAGCAAGCTTGAGCATTATGAAAAAGAAATAGAAATACAGAATTTGGAAAATTTTTCCTTGTTCAAGTGACTTATTTTTAGATGCACTGATGCTGCTTGCAGTAATGATTAAATTAATGAAGGTGCCTTTCATCAGGGTAAGATGGGGAAAGCTTGACCTGGGATGCTGCCTGTGACAAAGGATGTGTGTTCTGCTGTAGGCACCCAGCCCCTTCCAAGGAGCAGCACAGCCCTACAGATCAGTGTGTTGCTCGTGGAAATGCTGCCTCAGAAGTGTTCTAGCAGATGAACCCATCTTTTAAATTCATATGGCAAAGGACTGAAAAGATATTGGGAAAAATCTGAGGAGGCATCCCTGTAACAGCTTTTGTAGGTTTGCAGCACTGAGGGTCTTTCAGTAAAGCAAAAAGATTTGTGTTTTCATCACTGAGGGTCTTTCACTAAAGCAAAAAGATTTGAGTTTTCATCTTATGTCTCTGTCTAGGTGTTGGGCTAAATTTCACTGTCCATCTTTGCTGGTTCCGTGTACCTCCCTGATCCTAATGCAGTATTTCAAAAAAAGCACTGAAGTTTTTAGCAGAGAGCGGAAGCCAGAACGGCTGAAGTTACCAGGCAGGCTCTATTGGGATCAGCTCAGGGAGAGTGAAACAAGGGGAATTTCCCTTTCTGAGGGTCACTACAATTTACTTCTGAGTGCTGGAAGTCATGAGTTCCCTTCAGCTGAAACAGATTGTGTTCTCCATGTTTGATTATTGAAGGAAGGTGCACCTGTGTTAACACAGTTTGGAAAGACAAAATACAACTAGAGGCAGAAGAGTGATTAACCTCGCAAGGAGCTCAATACCAATGTTTAATCCTCAAGATACATTACATTTTTTGCCATGACACTTTATATTCTGAATGGCTTTACTGGTGCAGTTCCGTTTGCTCCACAAACCACTCAAAATACAGGGAGATTTCTGGAGAGTGAGAATAATGATTTCCAATAACAGAATGAAATATTCTAGCTGACAAGTTCAGTGGCACGGCTCTGTGAATCCTCCTACGTCCCCTGCCAAATACCACATCAATTTTGTTTGACTTCATGCAAACGGGATGCAGAGGAGGGGCCCTTCTCTCTCTGCATACTTACATACACACTATAGATCTGAATAAATACTCCTAAACACGTTCGTGCTGGTGTCTCAGCAAAGCATATGGAATTTCACATTGATTTGTGAGCTCTGTAAAACACTAATGGAGCTGCTGCCTTAGCTTTCAGTCAGTTGGGAAAGACTCAGTGATGGGGAACTGCAGGCAAATTCCCCTTTTGCTGGTCCCAGTAGTGCCTTCCCTGTAACTTTAGCTGTTCTGCTTTCCACTGTCCTCAGGTTTGTTTCTCTCCTTTGGGAAGCCATGCAAACTCATTCATGGGGCAGCTTAGAAATGAGTTCTCTCCCCCCACATCTGATACCCTTTATTTCTAAGCACAGCTCTCCAAAAGGGGAGAACAAGCCCCACAATTCCATGTGTAATATGTACACCTACAGTGCTGTAAAATGCTCCTTCAGGAAGAGATGGGGGACGTCGCTCTTCTCTCCTTTTTATTGTGAAATGAATTGTACTGCTTTGGACATGCAGATTTGTTATATCTGATCTCAGCTGAAGCTGATTCTGCACTACACAGGTTTTATATGTACCTTACACTGCTGTTTAGGGCAACTTGATATTCAAGCTCTAGTATGATAAGGTCATCTGCTTATAAAGAGCTTCTTGTTGCCATGTAGTTTTTACAAATTATTTTAGTATATCATCATTATTCCAGTCAGTGCTGCAGCACTTGTTTTTTCTTTTCTTTTTTGGTAAAACGATGTTATTTCACAGCACAGTCACCCAATTGTCACAGGCAATGACTGGGTGAATTGAAACAAGCAGAGACCTAGCTGGAATGTAGATAGCAATCAGAATTACTGACCTTGACCTCATTTGTGAGAAGCCATGACACCTCTAATAGCAAATTGGAGCTTCCTCAGTACCAAATCACTGTATTAAAAATCCATACCCCTCCCTCATGTGCAGCACCATGATTCCCTCACGTGCTGCACAGAGGTATTTGTGCCGTAATGAATTCGGGATGTATGCTACCAGTTGAAAAATCATCTGCTCCTCTGCATGCTCCAAAGGCCCATTTTCTCTGCAGGAGCTGGAGGAGGCAGCAACATGTTTGGTTGAGGTTTGGGTTTCTTTGAGGAGCTGAGAACAGAAAGCAAACTGAAGCTGGGCAGCCCTGCACGTGGAGCAGTTTTGGGGCTGCCTCTCCCGAGCTCTGGGGACGGGGTGCTGGTTCTGGGCTGAGCACGGGGCTCTGCACAGCAGCTCCCTGCATGCAGGAGTTCGACCTGATGCTGTTAGCAGTGGCCATGGGTAATGGTATTAGCCACTGGACCTCGCCTGTCTCCTTCCCAAGTGGCCTTAATGCCAAAGGTGCACTGGATGTGTGGTTTCTAAAGCCAGAGCCAGGCTTTTGGCACAGTTTCAGCAGCTGCTCCTAGGAATGTCTTCTGTTGGGTTAAAGAGAAGTACCCACGTGCAGGACACTGTTAAAATAAAGGAGTTATTGCTTTTCTGTGTACAGGCAGCTCTGTGTTGGGATATTTCCCTGTTCTCCCCTGTGAGCTGGGGGAGGGGAAGGGGGTGCACAGGGATGAGAGGGTCTGAGTGCTCCCCTAGCTGAGCTCCATCAGCTCTTTTCTCCCTCTGATCGCTTTCGTTCATTTTGATAATTTGTTTTCCCCTGGACATAGTCCCCTGTGGGATCCTTTATCAGCTGAGTGAACTGCTGCACATATTTCATTAATGCATAAATGAGCATCTTATTGATCAGCATATGCCTCGTTATCTGTGGTAGCCTTGCTGGGATGCTGTGGGGAATAGGGGGACTTTGGGCTCTGGGTGTCTACACTATTATTTCACTTCCTTCCTTTTCTTATTGTATGTCTACAAATAATTAAATAAATGTGTCGTTATAATTTAGTATTTTCTTACTCTAATCTCTCCTCTTCCTTTTTTCTAGTAGAATAATATATTTCGTATTTTCAATCTCACCTTCTAGGCCATGTGAAGGCTTCTGATTTTGGTCTGTGCTCTTGCTCTGCACAAGCAAGCCTGGTTTTAGTAAAAGTGGGATTTATGCAGTCAGCATGGAGCCTGGCACTGGTTTTGTTTGCTGAGGGTTTAGAAGTACAGTGCAGTGTGTAGGCAGGTGGGTACTTATTGCTTCCAGGTGGAGAAGAATTTTGAAAAAAATCATTTAAAAAACCTGTCTCTTTTGCCAGTCCCTCGTGTTTGCTGAAAGACCCAAATAGTTGCTGGGAAAGGAATATCAAACCTGAAACTCCATTTGGCATTGTCACTGGGAAAAACACCCTTTCCAAAGTGAAAGCCAGGCACGTAAAAGCACCGGTTGTGTTGAAGTCATTGCTTGGTGTAGTCTTCATGACCTCTTCCCAAAGCTACGGTGACTTCGAATGTTCTTGAAAATTCTCCTCTAACATCTCGAATCTTCACTGGTAAAGCTTCAGGCATTAAGAGCCTCCATGCTCATTTTTCATTATCTCTTTTCCTGACACACTTATCTGCCACAAGCTTACTGATGCCTGTGCGGGATCAGCCGGGTGGCATTTCTGAAACTGATAGAACTTGAGCTAAGCTTCCCTGGAGGCACATCTTGATGTGAAACAAAGTGTGGAAGTGGACCCAGTTCTTACCACTGGCTGTCTTTGGAGAGGGAAATCCTCGTGTTGGTGCCTGGTAGCCCTGTGGCTTGCTGGTCAAGGGCTGCCTCACTCTGAGTTCACTCGTGTTAGAGATGTTCCCAAAGCCTTGACACCTGCTTTTCAATTAAACTTACTTAAAATCCTCTTTTATAGCATAGGTAATAATGGTAGCAATGACTTGGAGAATTCATTACCTTCAGTTGCTTTTGGCAGCTTTTCAGTGAAGTAGTAAATTTAATATGTAAGAAATTGATTTTGCAATACAAACGGAGAAAGCTCATACCCAAGTCATATACCTAGCTTCCCAAAATTGAACTCAAAACCTCCAGCTCCGGAATATTGCACTTAGTAAATGAGCTTTCTTTCCAAATCACTGCTTTACATGGATTTTGGAGCAATCCATCAATGGGAAGTCAGCACTGGTTCCATGCATTTATTGCAAAACGCATGGTACGCTCCACCACAGTGTGTGCTTTTGCCTCACAAGTCTGGTTTGCAGTCCAGAATATTATAAATAAGAACTTCCAGCATACTGGGTGTACAACACACATGGGATTTCCTTTTTGTTTGTTTTCTTTTCAGCATCCATCCTTCTCTTACTACGAAAGAGCCAAGGGACAGTTCACAGTGCCAGAGTATGGCACACGTGTGGGCACAGGATTTCAGTTCGTGACATTCTTGTTCAATCTCCTGCTCATGTTCACATCAGCTCTCTAGGTGCTGTCAAAAAAGCTTTCCAAGTGCAGTAACTTCATACCTTTCACAAGTATAGATTTATTTATTTTTTTTTTTTTTACTTTAAGGTCACTGAGAGGTGAATTTTTCACCGGGCCTGCTGATGAGCAGCCCTTTCAGCTTGTGTCATTCATCAGCTCACCCCTCACTAAAGTATGTCTGTCTTTGACTGGGTTGTGCAAATAGGAAATAGTAAGTTGAAAGTTTGCTTTGTGCCCAAGAGCTAAAGTTAACACACACAAATATACTCACTGAAATGCTATGCTTTGAGGTTAAATGAAGGCACAAAGTGAAAGGTTAATACAGTATATTCATAAGTTATGTTTAAAGGGCATGTCTCCTACCTAAGGCTGCAGTTAGGGAGTATAAAATCTTAGTCCTTTCCTCGAAAGCCTTCAGCCTCAATGGACAAGGCAAGTGAGAGGAATGAGGGGGAGCAGAGCTTTAAAGAGCTTTCCTCTGGCTGCTGATTGCAGTAAGAGTGGGGCCAGTGCTCTGTCCTTGGGCTCTGTGTGAGCAAAGTGTTCCAGAAGGCAGAGACATGATTTGCATGTGCTTAATTCTGCATCATTGTTTTCAAACAATCCTTTCTACACCTCTGTTGTAGAGCCCTTTGCATTCCTAAATCAGCGTTATCATAAAATTAAAAAATAATGTAAAGCATTCACTTAAACATACCAAGAGCTGCCCTGTGTTCACTTGTGCTATTTCTTCGTTGGTAGGGAAAAGCTGGATATCTTTTCTTGACTTGTGAATTATCTTCTGCTTCAGGGACGAACTGTCCACTGTGGGTTATCTTCACTCCCATCACACAAGCTGCAGGTTGTACCTGGATATCCATTCCCTGTGTCACGTGCACAGCATAACTTGAGTTGAAGAGCTCGGGGAAAGCTTAGAGCTGGTGCTTCAGCCTGCTTGACAAAGCAGCAGGACACTGATTAAAGTGACGCAGTGCAGCGTGGAGCGGGACAGCTCCCCACAGTGAACAGCTCCCCACGCTGGTGGTGAGTGCTCATCTCTCACTGTTACCACACCCCAAACCTCTGGGTACACAAATAAGTGCTCGTTTAGCAGCAGGTGCTGTGCTGGTGATAGAGAAAACTTGTGATCTTGTGATTTCACCCTCGAAACCTTTCTTCTTAGGCGCTGCAAACCTGCATCGTTCCTGTGCTCTTCTCTTCTCGTTCAGCCGTGTGCATTTAATGCCTTTTATGCCTTTTATGTGCCTCTAGACAGAGCAGGCGTGCTGCTGCCCTGGGATTCTATACATGGATCCTCCCCATGTCCCACGGAGCTCGCAGTCAGTCACTGCCTCAGCTGGTTTGGACTCCTCAGAGACCTTCTGTCAGGCACAGCCGGTGACGAGTGGGTGCCTTACATGACGTGCTACTTTCTCTGTTAAAGAAGAGCATTTTATTTATCTAGAGACCTCTGACAGGCTCTGGTGGAGAGCTTTGTGGAGAATTCCTAAATTCTCAGCCTTCCGTAGACATGTCGTGGCACAAATAATGATGTAATCAATATTTAAGTATACTGCAGCATTTAACATAGTCACATTTAACCGATTTTGGAGCCTATGTCAGGTTTTTTGTTATGTTTGAGAAGTTAAATCTGCTTTCCAAATCTCTGATTAATCTGGGATTTCAGTGCTGAGTAAAATAGTGCAGTTAGTGGGAAGGCTGTGGTCGTGTATGTTGTAAAGATAAAATATGCCTGTTTGGAGGGGTAACTTCAGTCAAACCTGGCTGATCCCCCAGGGCCTGGCAGCCTTAACACCCTGAGCTCCTTACTTGGTTACACAGCCCCAGGATTTTAGACCTTTGTCTAATGTTTGACTGAATTAGCTTTGAAATGAGAGCTGTAGCAGCAGACCCCCTCTAGCTGGCTTTTATGGTGGGGGGCTGAGAAGCTGAAGTGGGGTTACCTCTCCTGGCTCCCAACACGGCAGCATCTGCCCCACACAGGAGCACTTTTCTGGAGAAAATACCAAGTAGGAGCTTAATTCTTTCCACCTGCATCCTTGACTGATGCCTCAGGCAGCTGGACTGACACTCCAGCTGGAAGGGCAGGTTAGTGCTCATCAGGAAGCTGAGACTGGCTGGCTGGCTTTTGGGATGCAAGTTATATTAGCTGGACTTCCTAATCCTTTGTTTGTCTCCGCTTGAGCAATTTCAGGATGTGGAGGTTGTTTTCAGGGGAGAGAAAACCGCTCCTTTCGTGCAGTGTGTTAATTTAGTCAAAACCAGTTTGACAGGAAAATGAACAGGCTTACCTCTGCTCATCACGCTCTAAAAGCAGGATGCAGTTGTGTGTGATCCACACTTGCTCTTCGAAATACTGTGGTTCATAAAATTATAAGATCCTTTGTATAACCCCTGTCTTCACTAAATGAATTTTCTTTTCCATGGAGTTGAACATCAGAAGAAGCTTTTTTTGTATGATACATTTTCTAGTCATGATGAGACTGTGTGATCTGCCTCTGCCCAGCTTCCACACTCCTGATGAGAAAGACACGAATCAAGCGATGGTTTCCAGATTTTTGTTCTTTTTCTTTTCTTTTTTCACGAGTTAGTTACCCTCACTGTTGAAGCAGAGTTTGCATTTGTCAGGCATAACTTCCTCCTAGAGTTTCTTGTTATGCCACCTTTGACCAAATTAACGAGTTTTTTGGTAGCAGATATTTCTCTCCCTTAAGCTGATCTATCCTGTATCTTCTTAAAATCACTTTTCTCTCCGAAGACTTTAACCCAGCTTTTGAACGCAGTTTTCTTCTCTGAAATCTTTCTACGTATTTAAAATATTTATTTGGAAAATGTGGGCACGAGGGGTGGACACGATATTTTAATAGTTGTTCCAGCACTGCTGTATAGTAGCCTGAAAATATCTATCAGATCCTGTTTGCTGTGACCTTACTGCTCCTGTGGCAGCACTTAGGGGCAATATATTCAACTGCTATTCATATTTAGGGAATGTATTACTTTCAGAATGAACTTACAGCTCTCTAGTTCGTGGATTTCCATCTATGTCCTCTACTGTTAAATTCGAAGAAGGCCTAAAATACATCTTAGGATAAAAATATTTTGGTTTTTAAATTAATCTCTTTAATTGGACCTACCATACTAACAATCAAAGTACTTTGAAAAATTACCCATAATTTTATTCACATCTTTTTGTTCGCCTGTCACCTGCTGACCTCTTAAGATGGAATAAAACACATTGATTAGCATCACTTTGTCATTACAGCTCTCACATTCCAGTACGATTTCTCACTGAAAAATTAATTCTTTAATTCTTTTCATTACCCATAATCCGTTTAACATTGGCATGGAGTAGGGTTAGAGCAGTCAGACTGTTAAGTGACTTTCAAATACATTACCAAAGCCTGAGATTACAGGTTTTTACCATTTTCAGCTAAGTTGGTAGGAGCACATGACATTACTTCTTGGAATATGAATGAAATAGTCATTAAATGTTTCATCTTAAATACGTAATTAAATGGAGATGATTAAACTGTAAGTAACAATCTTATGTTTCTATTAGAACTTATGTTGTTTCTGATTTCTTTGACGGGAAAAATTACAACTGAATCTAATCAAAATTCTTGCAAAACTTAACCAAATTTGTTTCATTTGCTTTAAAGTTCCACAGGACTTTTATTAATTAACCATTTTTTCTGTCCTCAGCGGATAAGATCTCTAAGGTTGTTTTTCTAAGGAGCAGTTGAGATAATTAGTTTCAATATACTTTCCTACGTGAGTGATTAATAATAATAATAATAATAATAAATCTGCAGTCCTGAGCAGAGTGTGTCCTTGTAGGGAGCACGTCCTGCAGGCTTTGTGCCTCATCAGGTGTCCATCATTTAGATTTAGAGTGTCTTTTGAGCTCTGTACCTTAAGCAGCTGTTCTGTGCCAGCTTTGAAACAAAAATGAAATGATCAAAGAGAGTCAAATGGGAATGCATTATTCACTGCATCTGTTTAACCACAGTGGATAGATAATGTGGCATTCAGATATCCAATATCATATTCAGAATTAAAACTACGTCTATGAGAAGGGCAATCAGTATGGAGATCAGTCACCTGAATTGTCACTGCGGGCTGTTGAATCCTCACCCTATGACATTTGGTACATCTCAAGAGGTGAAACCCTGCAGATTGCAAACAGAAAGAGTTAAATTTGCAGTTTTTACCACAAGAACAGGTTTTTGTCCTGCTTTCTTGTCATGAGAACAAGACAACATCATTTATATCCTCAGCGTAGTCAGTAGCAAAACCATAAACTTTTAAGGCACTTTAACCTTTTTAATATTCAGTGTTTCCATTGGTTAGCCTTTCACCTTTCCTTCGTGGGTTATCGAGGCAGTAAACAAGGGACTGGCTGAATAATTGGTGACTTAAACTTCAGAATGCTGTAAATGTCACTGACATATATTTTACAGCTTTCTTTTTTTTTTTTGTATGTACTGCACATGGAAATGCCAGTACTGGCTGATCAAACCCCCCTTTTCTGCTGCACATCAAACCCAAAGCTTCCTGGATGAGTCTCCAGAGCACCTCCTGCAGGTCCCTTCCCTTGTGGAGGGCTGGGAATTGGTGTCCTTGGCTCCTGGCTGTTGGTGTCCCTCGGTGCCCTCACTCTTGTGTGCACTGATGCCAACACCTGCATTTGAAGACAAGCCTGCTCTTGCTGCGAGTGGTTTGGACCCAGGCCCAGGAAGGTGTCTGTGCTGGATGAGCTCAGAGGCACCGTGGGAGGGAGAGGGCAGGTGTCCCAGCAGCCTGAGGGACACCTGTGCCTGTGGTGTGCACTGGTCTCCAGTCCCTCTCACTGGGGCTGGGTCGGACACTTCACTGGCAGCACTCGGCACACAAATCAGCCTTCTCTTCTTCCTGGAGAGTCCTGAGGAGAATAATCTGCAGCAGAGTATTCATTATGGGGTTACCACGCTACGGGATAGAAATTCCTTCGTGGAAATCGTTGTCAAGCATTGGAATGGGCTGCCTAGAAACTACTGGACGTGGCACTCAGTGCCAACGTGGTGATCAGTCAGAGGCTGGACTCGATGATCTTGGAGGTCTTTTCCAACCCACGTGTTTCTGTGTTTGTGCGTGTGGGATAGAGGCCACGTTTTTGATTTTCTACATTGTTGGTGCTGGGCTCAGATAATAATAATCATAACCTCAGGACAGAGGTATCTGTTGTATGCCCATTCTGTGGAGATTCAGCTGTGAGGGTGCCTTGGGAGTGTGTCTTTCCTTTAGCAGTCACTGACTCTGCTAATGCCTTGAATTTAACCTTATCCTTCCTAAGCTCATGTCGGCTGCGGTGGTGGGGAGGGGACCTTTGCTATTTTAGGTGTGTGTAGCGAGGTGGCTTCAGGTGGCAAAGATGGGCAGGCTGAGATATAATGACTACAAAGGAGGTACGTGGATTTTTCTGGCTGAAAATCCAGCAATTGAAGCAAAACGAAGCTTTATACCTTGGGCTTAAAGACAGTATCAAATGAGACCTCTAGAATTTGTCAGCTGATACAAGACTTGATGAGTTTAGTTCACTAAGCTTGGAACAAGCTATAAATCAAGGCAGGCAGGACTTTTTCAAAAATATTTTAATGGGGACAGCTGCAAGAAGCCAGATTGAAGCCCTCAGTTGCAGTAACCAGGACAACACAAAGGTTTTAACAAAACTGAACATCGATAAGGAAGGCAAAAACCTGCCCTGCTTCATTATCTTTAAATTTTAATAGCTTTAATAGGGACTGGCAGAAGGTGTCTTTATAATTTTTTTGATTTGCATGCAACACTTGACCTTTTCTGATGAGCTACCAGATATCAGAAGGGGTTTTATTTTTTCTTTTGGTTAAAAGCATTTGATCCACATCACTGATTTTTAAATTTTTTAGATGCATGATAGCATGGAATTGTTCATTGAAAAGCAGGGATTTCAGGGTATAAATAGATCAAAATAAGAGCTCATGATTTTTACTGCAGCTTTCGTGACTTGCATATCCTGACTGTTCGGGTGCCCCTCAGCATTATGAATAGCAAATTGCCCTTAAAGATGTTTACATTTGTTTTGCATTAACAGTGCAGTTTCTGATTGTATTTGGAATGTTTCTTTGTGTTTACGTATGAGCTGCTGTACTGAATGCCACCAGCTAAAAAGCGTATGAAATCTTACAGCTCATGTATTCCAAGGGAGATGGAAAGTCTGTAAAGTGATTTATGTCTGCTGCTGATGCTGGGACTGTGGGCGAACAATGGGCAGAAAAGAAGATGTAAGAAACAAACAACTGTGTCACAAGGGCTCGGAATGAGTTTTGTGTTGACAGCAGACCAACACAGGAGAAGACTAACGAGGCACAGAAAGCCTTAAAGCCTAACAATCCCTAATCTTCTAAATGATCCCGTTCCCACTGACTATTTGCCTGCAGCAAGATACATTTTCTTATTCTGGGAAAGGGTATTTAACTTTCCTTTGTACTGGGTGTTAGTCTCATTGAAAGAAAGATGGAAGTTAAGTTTTCTCTGAGCTTTCTGTTCACATTTACCTTCTTCTCTGTTTTCTTATCTCTCCACACTGTCAAGTCTGAAATATGGAATAGTAAACTGCAAACCACAGCCCTTGTTATTTCTTCAAATCTTGCAGCACTGCCTGCCATTAAAGCTTGTACCATACCGAACACCACTGATTTAAAAATCACTGCAATGCTTTTTTTCTCTAAGTATGCTTTTAGTGGAATAACAGGACCACTGCATAAATGATGGTGAAGTTACCTCTAAGTAGAGGTAGCCTGCTTGCTAGCTGAGCCCTGCAGGTGAGCTGGCTTGCTGACTCACCTGCAGCTGGAGCTAATGAAATCTTGTCTGGAGCAAAGGGAGTGCTTTAAAGAACCCACAATGGGTGAAGCAGGTTACATCATATTTGTGAGCTTTGGAGAATCATATGTATGTATTCCTTCCAAGAGAACATATATATTTTATAAATAGGATAAGTCCAGAGTACCTTCAGATAGCTGGACAAACTAAACATCTCCTTTTCAAGCAGATTGGTTTTTTCTTGTTAGGTATAAAAGGCAGGATACAGGAGACATCTCCCCTCTGCATCAGCCCAAAGCAGCTCCCCAAAGTTAAATTAGACACCGAGGCTGCTCTTGGCCGTGCAAGGCACATCCTGAATTCTCGCAAGCACCTTGCGTGTCTGGGCTGCAATATTTCCCTGAGGCTGAGTGCAAGGAACATCATCTTGTTGTGATGAAAGCCCTGTGGGAGCTGGGGAATGGCTGGTGTTGCAGTGTGCTGTGGTTCTGCTCAGGGCTGGTGGTGTCTCAGACTGGTGCTGGCAAGGACTCAGGCTGCACTTGTGGTCTGTGTTCACCCAGGTGGTTTCTCAGGGCAGGTGGTGTCAGGCTGGTTTGCCACGCAGTTTGTTTGAATCTGCAGCTTCCACGAAAAATGTGCACAGACAATCAAAGAATAATGAACTGACGATGTCTCCAATCAGTCAGTTCAGCTGCTCCAGGCCTCAGTCCATTCTCTATCTCTGGAAACTCTTTGCTCAAGTGAGAAAATTGCAGTGTCCGGCAGGGGTGGAGAGTCAGGTGTACATTTTGTCCAGAGAATCTCTATTTTACTCCAGGTGGAACAGTTTGTAGCACAGTTGTCCTCAATTCACCTTTTATTTGCAATGATCTGGCTCTTTGGAAGCCTAGGAAGTCTCTGTGACTGCTCTAACCCATATTTTATAAAAAGGTTTGAGACATCTTGTTTTTCACTTGTTTTTCACTAGAGTAAAAAATTTTGTCTGCTGCAACATTTGTGCCAAATCTGCTGATCTAATTTGTGTTAGAGGTTCACTGGGTCTCTAAAAACTCGCATGGAGATACATCTGTCCTGTGGGATCTGGTCAGATCTGAATGTTTCTAAAAAGCTACAGAAGTACAATTTGGCATTTGGGGTAAAAAGTGTTTTACTAGTAGACTTTTCCTGGACTTTATACGCGATTTTGGGAATTGTAGATGGAGCACAGAAGTCTCTGCCTCAGGTTCCTTTTGGACACTCGGGTTCTGAAAATCTGGGTTGATGTGACTTGCTGTCAGCTGCCATGGGCCAAAGTCAATCAGTGGCAAAGACAAGTCACATCTGATCTGAAACCTGTTCAGAATGTTCTTTAGACTGAACCTCCATGGCCTTCGTTTGACTTGGGTCCAATTTGGACTCAGATTTGCTCTCTATTTACAAGACTGTCCTCATTTTTCATGACTGAGAATTTCACTGTACCTTCAGTTAGCATCAATGCCACACTAAATGCCGAATGAGAATGTTATGAAGTATGTGGGCTGGAAAGGTGAGCAATATCATTGCAAAACTTGCATCTCTAACGTGCTGTTTACTGTGATATCAAATATTGCATATTCTGCCCAAATGTCGAATCTTTTCTTCGTAAAATTCCACTTCGTATTTGATATACCTAAGTAAATATAAAATTACAAATAATCCTCCAGTAATATGAGTCTTGACCTGTATTATCCCAAATATCATCCCAAATATGGGGCTGTGCTGCTGTCATGTTCAGACAGCATAAATCTCTTTGTAACACATCTGTATAGAGTGAAAATTTTGGAATGGCCAATGTAAATGAGCACACACTGCACTTGGGGATCATCTCTGTTTAGCACAGAGGTGGTGATTTCATAGGCTAGGAAATAGTTTTTACAGTGGAAATTACTCTGTTCCATTGTGTCTTTATAGTCATTTGCTTTCCTCAGTGGGAGTATATTCATTGCCATACAGTCTGGAGTAGAGAGCAAGCTGATGATTTCATTAATGGCAATTAGTGTGATCCAGCTGAAATCCCTGACTGTATTACAGACAGAGGTATCTCATTAATCTGACAAGGTTTTCTGCTGTGGTAGATCTTTAGAGTTTTCCCTCCTAGGGGATTTTTTTTAAACCTTGGAGAATTACAGGGTTTTGTGTATAAAGGGTAATATTTCTTAAATTCCTGAAGTTAGGAAGTTGGAAGAGTGGTCTCCCCAGCACTGTGTCTTCAATGCAATATTGAATGGCTCTGGGCTAGCCTGAAGATCAGTATCAGGTGGGCCTGATATAATTTCTGTTTTCTTTCAACATCTGCACTGAGGGATTGGGTGACCTTGACAAATGTCATTACCTCTCACTGGCTTTCTCCTTGCTTGTCCATTGTCTCGTCTTTCCAGCTTGAAAAATTCCCAAAGCTTGGCTTTTTTATGTGCTTGAAAGGTGCCAAGCACAAAAGGCATTCCGGTGTGGGAACTGCAGTACAGACTTTAAGGGGTTTTTGCGTAAATGACAGGGATATGGAATCCACTTTTTATATCAATCATACAGTGGTCCACCTTTCCAAAAATATGTAGTCCCTCTGGGCACAGCAAAACTGGGGGATGTGCTCTTAAGTGCAGGTGTGATAGGAGCTTTAGGCTGCAGGCTTTCTTAGCTCTGGTTAGGCTGTCCCATGCTCAGAGGAACAGCAGTGCATGGTTAAAAAGGACTCCCACACTGCCCCAAGGGAAAAGAGAATCTTAATCCATCTAGCTCCAGCTGAGGGATTGCTGGGGTGACCACATATCAAAGCAACTTGCTGAGCCACGTGGTAGCTCAGAACCTTCCCAGAGCTGAAATCATGTTAGCCACCAGGGGCATGAAGCCTCGAGCTCACTGAAGTCAGCAGCAGAAGTGTCAGCTGATTTTATCAGGAATAAAATCCTGCACACCTGGTCTGCAGGACTGCCAGGAGCTGGTGCTCAGCCTGTCATTGCAGACCCTTGGGATCCGAGCTGCTTTTGTGGCCTGTCATGCCTTTACAGAATCCATGCCAGTTCAGAGGATCAGTAGAAGTGCTACATAATCCAAAAAAGCTGCCAAGTTTCAGTTTTCTGAGTTATCTCGTTAAGGTTTTACAGGTGTTCAGTCTAAGGTTTGCATCTCATGCCCAACAAATACATCAGGGCTGGATACAGGGCAAGATTCAGCGAAGAAAACCAGAACAAAATCTGTCTTAAATGTACATTTGTAAAGAACTGTGTTGCAGTTCACAGAATCCTGCAATAGTGGTCACTGCAGAAAAGAGGGCGAGTGGTTGGGCTAGGTGGGACTGTCTCGTTTGGAAGTTGTGCTTTGCATGTTTTACAAACAACATCAAACCTCACGGGGAGTAGATAAAATGTAAATTTAGGCAGTATGCTTCCTGGGGGAGCAGGTATGAGAAAAAGAAGGTTTTAGCTTGTGGGAAGCCAGCCAGCTGGTAGCTGCCATAATTTGCAGCTAGAAAGGGAAATTAAAACGTGGGACTCCACTTCTTTGTCGTTTGATGTTTTTAATAATGTTATTAATACACTTTATATTAAACAGTCACCAAAGACAAGGTGAGTGACTAGACATTAGATTAGTGGGCTCTTTTTTCTGCCCATAAAACCTGTTTAATACTAAGCAGCAAGCCCAAAAGGTATTAAAGAACTACAGCTCCTTCGTTCTGCACAATATCACTTTAAAATAAAGTTAATCTAATTCATGATGTGCATCTATAGGTTTTACAAGAACCTATAAATTTCAGGAAATTAACTCTCTCGTAATCACATGTTTAAGCTAGTCTTTTTGAACAGGCATTTTATTTTAGGTTAATCACAGCTGGTTTTTTTTCTGAAATCCGTTCGTGTTCAGTCTCTTGAAAGGGAAAAGAAAGTCAGTTTTATTTTATTTATCAAATTGGGATTTCTTTCTGTCACTTGTATCAGGAAATGCTTGCTGCTAATGAACATACAGGCACACATCACTGGATATCTGCTTTCATGCTAATTAGCTAATTATTCAATGATTATGCAGATCGGTGAATTTGTCATGGTTTCTTTTGCAAAGCAGGGACAAATTCTGAGGCAAGATGAACCAAACTTAATAATATTGATTTCATTAGTGATGGGCAACTTTCAGTTGAAAGGTGTGGCTTAAAAATCATAATGCAGTTATATGAGGTCATCCTGCAGGTACTTTTAGAAGGTCTCAGTTTATTTTCTTTATTCATATTTCCCCTTCATGTCCTGCCTGAAGTTCCTGAGCTAAAAGTTGAAACAAATATAAACTCCACTTCAAGCCAGCGTTATTATGAAGTTGTCTCTGACACTTTGATAAACATGCACAATTCTAATTTTCAGTAAACATCAGATTTGTCACCTCAGTTGTTATCTACATCTTAAGTCAAGAGCACTTCAACAGCAGTCGCTTTCTGCTGATTAATATTTACCTGCATGGTCTTGTCAGTCAGTGCTTGAAACCCAGAAGGCACCAAAACAGAGCTCAGTTTCTGTAATCACAGACGATGGTGCACCTTCTGAAGATACTGCAGCAGTTTTACAGAGCCAGATTAACACAATTTGCATCAATCAAGCAGTGACCTGATACCTGACGCCTTTCTCTGAGAGATTTTTTGCAAATCATAAGAACATTTCAAAATCCCAAACTTTGTCTCAGATGCTTGGCTCAGCAGTTCGAAACAAACATCTTTCCAACTTTCTGAGAATGGAAAAAGACAGTTGGAAGTACAGAACTGGAACATAGCAGGATTTAGCAGGAAACATGGACACTGGGGTTGTTGAACACAGGGAAAGGCTTCCCCAACTCTGAGCTTCTTTTTTAGCAAGCACCACTTTTATTCCACTGGCAGCAAAGCACTTTCTCCTTTTTACGTCCACAAGGAGTGGATTTGCTGAATGGCTTGACAGATAAAATGTTCTTCACTCACTGTCCAACGTAAATGAAAGCAGAAGCTTTTCTGTAGCCTCATTGCTGTGGCCCCTTACCCTCTTTCACCATTACCTCCTGCAGTTTAGTGAACTGAGATATCTGCTGCCTGTTTTCTGTGTGAATCTGGGACTTTTTGTGCCAGGTCCTCTCTCTGCAAAATGAGTTTCATCTAGCATTTCGTAAGGTCTGGTTTTGGTGGCATTTCCCTCCATCTCACTACTAAATGAGCTATTTTTCTTTTGGTGAGAACAGGGGTTTATGACCCCTTTAACCAAACATTGGATAAAGAAATGCTGGGCTATTTTAGAGACAAGCTGTGCTGCTGTGTTACTGCTACTTTTGCATTACAAGGTGACATATTCAATGGGAGAGACTCCTAGCCAATTGAAATTACAATCTCCTGGGTGCACAGAAAGCATAAACTGAAGGGAATCAGCGCGGGAAAGGCAGCATTCATTGATAGTTCATCTCTCTTTTTGTGTCGCTAAGCTAATAAGGAGAATAGCTGAGACCCACAGACTGCTTCCTTTTCTATTGTCCCCCAGAGTGTAGCTTGTGGGACTGGAAGAGTGAAAATTAAATTACCTTCTCATGCTTCAGATGAGCTGGATACCAAGGGACGCTTGAATAAAGTTCTAATCAACAGCCAGTTTTCTGTGTGTAGCCAGAGAGGAGGAAAAAACCCACGAATGCAGGATAATTATAAAGTCAGTCTTTGGCACAGCAGTTGCTGTAAAAGGGAAGCCAAAGAACAAGCTGCTCCTTTGAGGCATTAAAAGCTGGTGTCATCAAGGTGTGCTGACTCCTGACCCCGTTTCCTCTGTGTGCTGTTTTGAGCAGGTGGCAGGGAATATGGTTTGTGTGTGTCCTTCCAGTCCCAGAAATCTGGGAGGTTTTTGTCACCCTTTATTTCTCAGCAGACATTCCACCCGCCCTGCTGTCTCTTTTCAAAATCTCTCTGCTCTTATTGACCTTGCTTTGTCCTTGCCTAAATATATACCTGGCAAGTGGAAGACCTCATATACGTGTTTTTAATTGTGTGATAAAGCTTTACGTGAATAAATTTGGAGTAGCCAGAGGGAGGCTGAGACACGGCCATCTGCTTACACCCGTGCAAATTTTCTGGAACCTGCAATCATCTGAGCATGAGCTCAGTTCTCCAAGTGCCTGAGTTCTTTGCTTGTAAGTGCAGTTGAGTCTGTACTGTCTCTAAATGACCAGCTGTTTCTTAAAAACTTGAGCTGGAAAAAGTTTATCTCTTCGAATGAGCTGAGAATTGGCCACTAGGTATGTTTGGTTTTAGTGTTCCTAATTCTTGGCTCAAGCCATGAGAAGGGATTGTTTAACACGGTAGGATATGAAATAAAGTGTTGTTAAAAACCGGTCCTTTATTTTGAGCCACTTCAGCTGCAGCTTCACGGCGACCTCTGCACGTCCCGTGGCTTAGTTAACCTCGGCTGGCTCGTCTGTCTCACAGAAGGTTTCCCAGCACCTTTAACAGGAGCTCCCCACCAGTCCCCAGGTGCATGTGTCAGCCTTTAAACTGCTCTCCATGCAGCCACTTTGGAATATGTGCAGCTGAAAGTACAGGAGGCCCTTAATTATCCGAAGGAGTTGGGACCATGTTGCTTCTGGCTTTTGTTAGTTCTATCTCTGTTTGTTGCTTGCACAAATATGAGCTCTTCAGATAAGCTGCTGAGGTGTTTTCCTGAAAATTAGCATATTGCATTAGGCAAAGTGCAAGAAGATCTGTGCTCTAAAGGTGATAAATACATAGAAATAAAAACCAGAAGCACTAAGGCAACAGGAAAAGCAAAGGCAAAAAGTAAGTTGTCCAAGTCAGCGAGTAGAAAATAGTAAGGTTCTGTTGTGCTGGGGCTTTATTTATACTTTTCATTTGTTTCATGTCCATCGCAATAGAAATACTCTACCTGAAATATTCTACCTGAAAGGCAGGAACAAATTGAATCGTGTTTAACTGGGTGAAGATGGAGTAACGGTTTGAAAAATGTTACGAGCAGGCAGCAGAATTGATGGTCTGGACAGTCCAAATACATGTGAGGGAGGATTTCTAGACTCAGAAGTAGTGGGACCTTTGTGAGCAGATCAGTAGAGTCCATCCAATAATTAAGCAAGCTGGTGACTTCTCAGTGTGGTTTCTCCCTCATGATTTTTCTGGAAAGCCCAAGAAAAAATTACCTGTTGAAACCAGGTGAAATAAATGCTTGTTCTCTCTCGTGGTCGCCGCAGGAGGATCCTCTCTATTTACAGTGCCAGACCTCGGCAGATCCTTCTGTGGGCTTAATAAAAGAGCGTGGCAAAGGAAGGGATTGAAAAAACAAACAAAACGTGCAGAGGCATAAATCTTTATTTTATAAAAAGTAGCATTTCACGACTGATGGCTCTGGTGCACGTTGGGAAAAGGGTTGCAATGTTAATAGTTTTGAAGCTGACCCACGCTAGGACACCAATCAAAGTTAACGAGCTGAGTGTACGTTAAAAGGACAATATAGAACACATCTGCTTTAATGGCATCTCTTCTCTGCTTTTGGCTGCACCTTCAGGTAGCCTAGAAATGATGAATGAGGCACTTAGATTAAAAACCCTGTGGATTACCATTAACTGAATTCAAATCAGAAAGGCTGGTGTTGCTTGTCATGGAAATGGACTTGGGGCAGATATGACAGCCCTTACCCAAACATTTCAATTTACCAACCGAAGGCTTTTTTAATAAGTGTTTATTTAAGCAATATATTTTGTATCTTTTCTTCTCTGGCTGCCAGTCTGGAAGACATTCATCAATGCATCTTTCTTTCATGCTCTTGGTGGCTGAGTTTCAAGCTTTTGCAAAGAAAGTAAGAAACAATAGAACCTCCTTGTTAACATGGAAGCAGAAGAAAACTGGGGGTTTTTTTTGACAAAAGTGAGAATGTAAAGATAATGTCCCTCTCTTGTGCTTCTTCCCATTAGTCCAAGCTGAAGACTGCCATTATTCAGTTGTGTTCCACCCGAGGCTGGTGACTGGCAGCGGGATGGAGCCCATGCAATACTGAGAGCTGCCCAGATGTGTGGTAGGAGAAGGGATTTACCTTTGAGAACTTGCAGTCTAAATGGATGCAACAGACAAATTATTGGAGAGGCTGCTTAAATCTTGTTGGTCCCTTTAGGGTTTTTTTTGTAAGTTCCCATTTGTTTCTGCTGCTCTCTCCAAAGTGAGTCAAGTTTTAAACAAATCACTGGATTTCTTTCTTATTTTCATTCTTTTTAAAAAAAAATTAAAATAATTTTTTATTTTTCTTTCTTAAATAACTGTTCAAAGATCTCTGAGTTCTTACTGCCTCAGGCAGTCTGGAAAGGCCCCTGCAGGTAGTTAGCCCCAGTGTCTCTCAATTTAGAGTTTATTTCCTTAGGATATGTTCCTGTACTTTTCAAGCCAAGAAGAACTTTCTGCAGAGAATTCTGCCTGTAAATACCATATAAATTATGCAGCATAGTCTGAGAGCCTTTATTAAACTCGTGCTGG
The DNA here is from genome assembly GCA_013397755.1 of Cnemophilus loriae. Classification (NCBI taxonomy): domain Eukaryota; kingdom Metazoa; phylum Chordata; class Aves; order Passeriformes; family Corvidae; genus Cnemophilus; species Cnemophilus loriae. The sequence goes on along the minus strand of VZTF01006514.1, from coordinate 1,526,923 downwards.
AGGTCTCAAATTGGGAATTAACGGTTTTGTAGAGTTTGGATCATTGTATTTCTTCCCGAGGGCAAGCCTAGCATGTGTAGATTCATCCTGTGTCTCCTCCTGCCTTTGGCAATGTAACCACAGGCTGTTCTGTGGGGAGATGTCTTGAGAGAAGAGTGGTGCTGCAAGGATCCCTGCCTGGGAGAGGGAGATGAATATCTGAGGCCCACTCGTGCTGCTTTCGAAGAGACAGGTACTTTAAAACCAGCAGGAAATGCTGCAGTGGCAAACAAAGAGCTGTACCCTGTATTTACTGATTGTGGAGAAATTGCTGAGGTGCCACTTAGCTGGACGAGACTTCAAGGCTTGTAGGGGCTGGTTAACATTTGCTCTGTTTGGCTGGGGCTAAGCTGGATGATGAGATTTTAGACATAGCAATATAATTCTTGATTAAATTTCACCCCGCAGTTACTGATAGTATATACAGTTAAAACCAAACGAGAACATATGTTCTTCTAACTAAAACTTTCATTTATAGTCTGTTTTTTCTAAAGCACTGAAAGTATCTGCATTTTTAAAGGCTCTAAAGAAAACGAAAGAAACCAAAGAAACAGTAGTGCATTCTGCTACAGAGTTCTGTGTGGCTGAGTGAAAAAAAGGTTTGGACTGCAGCTCCAAAACCTGCTTGATCTCTACCTGAAATCTGAGCGGGCTGTGCCTGTCCTGCAGCTCCTCAGAGTGATGAGAGGCTACACCGGTGCCCTGATGCTGGTTCTTTTCTAGCTGGAAAGCTGTGCTGGTAGAAAGGCTCCCCAGTAAAATTTGGGGGCCACACTCGTAACTGTCTCAATGATTCAGCCATGAGAGGGTCAGTATCAGTTTCAAAAAATAATAATAATCTGCAGGGCATTTTCATGGGCTAGCCTTAGTGCCTTTGCCACACGTGAGAAAACTTCGTGACGTGACAGAATTTTTTTCCTGAATGACTTTCACGAAGTGAGAACTCACGGGACAGCAAATCGCCATAAAGCCTCACAAGTCAGAGGTTTTTATTCTACGTTGTGAGGTCGCTCTGTAATAGACAGACCACAGTCAGATGCGTGTCTTGATCAGTTTTTAATGGCATAGAAGATTTGAGGGAATTGTTGTTAGCTTTCTGGCATTGTAATGGAAGTACAGGAAGGAAAATGTTATTTAGACATGGTTCTGTGTAGGCATAGAACCCTTTAGTGCACGACATTAAATGAGGATTAAAGAAGAAGTAAGACCCTGGCAGTACTGAGAGATTTCATGGAAACCTTATGGTTTTCCTGTTCATCTTCTCCATAAAAATAACCAAGATTTGCTAGGGCTCACTGGTGGTATCTGTTACCATGGAGACCGGGGTTCAAGTTGTTGTTAAGGCACAGAAAACTGGTGATTGTGGGCCCATATCGAAGCTTTCTCCTTTAAAGCAAATATTATGTATAGGCACAGTTAAAGGCTAATTCCTTACAGCAGTGCCCATGCTGTAAGAAGCAGGAATGTTTAGGATCAGACCAAAGGTCACTGGGAGCTCAGTTCTTCCACTGATGGGGAAGCTAAGCAATTAAAAGTCACTCTTGATGAAGTGCTTTCCAAGGCTGTAATTACTGATGTCTGAGGAAAAGCAGTGCTTGACAAAAGCGAAACTTGAAAGAACTATTGCTCTGCAGATGATATTAAATAACACACATAATGGCCTAAAAGCAACAGGGAGCCAGAAACACGTCTTAGTGTGACCCACAGAATTACCGAGCCAGATTTTAGAGTCGTGGGGCACATCAGGAAAGAAAGCTCCTTGGACTGGATTTCGAGCATCAGCTGTTTGTACACAGCCTCCCCATCCCCTGTCCTCTTCAGCTGGAGAATACCTGCGTGTAGGGGTGAGCTGTGTGCCAGTTGTGCATCGATGCCATTTCTGCTGCTAGAACCTACTGCTGACCCCAGAAACCAGAACCTGAGCCCTCTCTCCTCTGTGGCAATAGGAAGTTTTCCTCCTGACTTCTCACATCTCCCTGAAGAGGTGAAGAATAATGTTGATATTGTGCAACTTTTAGCTCTGTGGTTTTAAAGCTGATGTGTTAAATTACCAGGCACACAGTTTGCTGTCCAGTTTGTCCAGTGCTTTTAGGTCATACCAGATGTTTTTCTGCCCTATCACAGCATGTGGTTTTAGGCTGGTTGAGAGAAATGTGCATGCATTATCATAAAATTTATGATTTCTTAGTTTTAAATCACCTCATCGAAGGTGCTGATAAAATGTAGCAGTGTATTCTAATGAAACTGTTGTAGGAAGAGTTTCTGAGGCTAATATCCAGTTGATTTTCAGTTAGCCATGATGAGTAGAATTTTTGGAAATCTATGCAGGGAATGATCAAGAAGAACATCTGTTTTTGAAAATGGCAATTTAAATTTCAAAGAAACTATTTACATTTTAATAGCCCTGTTCTCTGAAAGTTCCTGGGGTCTGATATTTCTGATTAGGAAAATGATCTCTGGACCCACATTTTGTATTTGGCATTCATTGTAGTAACAGACCTAATGAAATTATCTTGTATCAATGTGGATGCATGTAACATGCAATTATGGAGGAATTCCATTGTCACTTAGCAATGAATTATCATACTATTCCTTTAAAGTCTGAGATTTCAGTAAAAGACAGGGAGAATGGCATCCAAACTAATTCTCAAGGATAAAACTGCAAAGGATTCCAGTTGCTTCTTTGAATGAGGAGAAGTTTTTTGTTTTCAGCTTCTTTGCCAGTATCACTTGCTAAATGACTGACTGATGTAGGAGTGGACCTTCAAGCAGCCTTATTCAGTTTAAAATTTAGGCTCCTCGGTGACCTGGATATTTTAAAACGTTCCCTCATTGGTGTCTATTAATCATGGCCACAATGTTAATAAGTACCTTGAACATGGAAAGAGCTTAATATTGTTGATTTTTTGGAGGGCTTAGAGTTGCTATAAGTTACATGTGTGTGTCTGTATGTAAAATGCATCCTGGAGCATCAGGGTGGGGCTTACTCTGGGACAGCTGACAGCGTTGTCCAGTGATGGTGCCAGGCACTTCCTGAGATCAGGTCTTACTGCCCGGGATCTGTAACTCTGAACAGCAAGAGACTGAAATTTGCAGGGTAAGGTATTTTCCAAAGAGTAATTGCTTGATTGTTTGGGGGATTGGATGTTTGGTTTGGGGCTTTTTTGGGGAGGGGGGAGGAGGGGCCAAGGTCTGCAGCACAGAGCCAGAAAAGCTTTGCCATTGTCAAGAACGAAGCTGGGACTGAACACATTCCCTTCTGCTAAAATTCTCCTTTGAAGAGGCCTAATGCCCTGACTCTCCAAGGCAGGAAATTGAAATCTGCTAGGGATTAACCACTGAGCCAGGGATGTTCCTTTTGATTTCCTCCTGAAATTGAAATGAAGCCTGTCCATTTGGGGATTTTTTTTAATCATTGTGGTCTGATGTGCCAGCCGGGTGATGGCTTTTTTGTTAGCCTCTGTCTATCCTTCCACCCAAAATCTCTCCACAAGCAGGGAGCTGCAGAGAGCACGACCATCTCTGTCTTCTGATCTTTCCTCCTCACTAAATTTGTGTAATCCCCATGAAGCGCTCTCCCTGCTACCTTGCAAAGATAATCCTAGCCTCTCTCTTCCAAGCTGGTACTTCTCTTTCTCATCTAATTCAGTTTTTTGCCATTTTCGTGCACTTAACATTTGGCACCCTTTACTTCAGAAACTTTTAAACAGCTCTCATCAAGAGTTTCATATTTTGTGACAAGTTTATAACTTAACCAGAAGTTTTCAAACGTGCTTAAGGAGTGTGGGGGCTCGTGTCTTCAATGACAAACCTTCAGGAGGTTTTCAAAACGTCGGGATGGGTTGTTAGGAAACACCAATATGTAAAGACAAATGACATGCCTAAGCAAAGTCCAGAACAGAGACCTGTGGAACATCTTTAGAGAGTTCAGTGGGTTAAAGAATTTGTACATGGTTATAGTTCCAGTTAAGATTGCCAGCTTGGCAGTCAGGCCACGGAGGGCAGTTGTTTACCACAGCATCACCTCAAGTTTTGTCGACAGATCATCACAGTTGCTGTTTTCTATTTAAGAAATTCATGCCTGGAGAATCTGACGTGAAGTGTGTTGGAAGAGATATGTGCAGTTCATGTGTCTGTGCTAAGACAGTCACTAGCCCATGCTGTCAATCTAATCACTTTCAGAAGCCCTGAAAAAAACCCCAACAGCATAGTCTGAGAAATGTTGATGTTTATGAGATGCTGATATAGTACATTTACGAGAGTCAAATGCATAAGCAATAAGCCAGATAGAGCTACTCTTTTACAGAGGCAGGGAATCAGAACAAAGTACAATAAATGTATAATTTTTTTTAAATGTATCTATTTATTCAATATTACAATGCCTGAGAAACTTAAAAATACTGGCTTTTTTTCCCCTTTGTTATGCAGTCACAGGCACATTCCCACCTTATGGGGAAAGAACAGGAGCCAAAATGTCCCCTATAAAACTTATTTCAGACTAATAGAGGAACTCCTCCTAACTTCAATGGACTTTGAATCCCACCCTGGGAGATTTTATGGGTTGCCCAAAACCACTTACGAAGTCTGGCAGCAGGCAGAAGGAAATCCAGCTCCTAACATACCTCAGTTCCGTGACCGCCGTCTCCTCAACCGCTCGTGGAATCGCGTCGACCCAAACGCGGCGGGAAGGACGCAAGCTGGCTGCAGAGAACTTCCACTGCCGGGGCTGAAGGCAGCCTGGGTGGCAGGGCAGTGTGGCAGGGCAGTGTGATGGGGGACCCAGCCCTGGTGGCACTGGCTGGGCGGGCAGATGCCCCAGCTTGGTGCCGGTGCTGCCGCTCGGTCTGTTTGCGTGGCACAGCCCCCGGCTGCGCTGGCCACCTGGGCCTCCAGCCTTGTGGTGTTGGCCACGAGCTGCTGAGCTCTGCCAGGGTGCCTTGCCCATACAGCCGCCCTGGGAGATGCCCCTGAGGGATACAGGCTGGGCAAAACCCGTGTGTAATGCACCTTCCTGTTAAGGATGAGGAATATTGAATGGCAGCTGCGTGTGGAGGGAGAGGAAGCTCATCCAGGACATTGCCAATGCTGCTCCTCACAAGCCCTGGTGGCAGCGCCCGGCCCTGATTTTTAATGGGATTACTGTTCTTATAGCCCACAGAAATTACGTGGGCCTAGGGTTCAAGGCACGTGGCAAACATATATAATACAGAACAGCATTGCTCACATCTGTGTTCAGCTTCTGTAATTTTGAACCAAGACACAATTCTTGTCCCTAAGTGCTGGGTGCGCTGGTAACGAGCTGTGGTTGCCTCGTTAGCGCAGTGAATAGCACCATCTAGGGACCAGGATGTTTTTAGGGTCTTCAAATTGTGCAGGATGGCCTGAATGTCAGCTGTACAGTGCACATGTGCCGTTCATCTAGCCTTACTTTTTTATATTTATACTCTTGCAGGCACACACATTATATTTCCCCCAGTTTATATCTATATATATGCACAATAATTCACATACATTTTATTTCTCTGTGTGTATATATATATATGTGTGTGTGTGTGTGTGTGTGTGTGTCCTGAGCAGTGCAAAGCTGAAATGGAGATTAAATCTCCATATTTACAAACGGAAAGCTTATAGATATATGGTCCACATTCACAGAATTCTTTGGTGCTGTTGTTATCAGCTGGTGTTAATGCAGCAGCTAGTCTCTCCTCTGCTGTAAAAGGCTTTTCCAAATATTTGTGCCAAAAATGTAGCAGTTTGATCCTGTGGTGTGGGATACGTTGCATTGCAGAGAAAATTGGAATCGCTGCCTGTGCTGCTTTAAAATCTCTCCCTATGCAAAATGGGGAAGATAAAGATAATAGTGCTGGGAGACTTCAGGAGGGGTCAGAGCTGCTGTTTTAAGAAGAATGTTTTTACACAATAAAGCCATTTCTGTCCTGGCATTTAACAAGAGTGTCTTGGCCAGAGCTGGGATTATAATCTCCTTGATGAAAACCTTGATTCAGACCAATATTCTGAAAGCTGCTTATTGCCCAATCAATCAATCAATCAAATCAATTTGGAGACAAAAGGAAATAAGAGACAGGAATCACAAACTGAGGTAACCATAATAACAAACCTGGATATTATAAAGTGATTTTTTAAAAACATAAAGCTTACTGTCCCTTATTCAGGTAGCCTGTTCACCCTTAATTTAAATCTTTATCTTTTTTATGCTGTCAAGAATAGTTGGCCTCCAGGTGGGTTCTGTTTAGGCTTGTTATGGACAAGTTCTGTTTGAGAAGAATTTGTAAACTCCAAATAATGTTTTAGTGAAGCAGCTGTTTTGCACAGGCACCTAATTTTTTGTTGAGCTATTTGCACTGGTAAATATTAACGTTTGACTGTATTTGTAAAATTATATTCATTAATGCAAATTTCATGCAGTCTTTAATATACTTATGTAAACAGTGTTCATATACCATGTTCTTATTATGGATGCATCTCAAACTTAAGCCAGCTCAGTTGCTGTCTGTTTGAGTGGTTTTTGGTGGGAGGAAATGATGTCTATTGCACTTGAGTATGATGCCAGTGGTTATTTCCTTTGAGGGTCCTGCTCCTGAAGAAATAATTCTGGGTCAGTTTTCCATAAAACTGTAGCTGGCCATGACAGCCTTCTGTTTAAATCAGTGGTGCAACCCAAGCTAAGACGCCAAGTGAAATTTTTCTTTTTGTCCTTCTTCTGCAATGAATTGCTCTGTAAAAAATTCTGCCGTTAAATGTGAACGATCATTTTTATGGTTTTACATTACTGTTGAGTCACTGCTTTACCACTTCAGTACTACTGTGCTATGTACTTCATTTTCTATTTCTATATTTTTGCCTAACCCACAGGAATCACTGATGCAGTAAAAATTCTGGCTTTTCAGTCACTCTTCAAATAACGAGTTTTTCTTGCAGTCTAGACTAGATTGAATATTATTGGTGCTTAATTTTTTTTACACCTGGAATGTGTTAGACCCTGACTGTTCAGGAAGGATGAAGCATCCAAACAATGCTCTTTAAGTGCAGTCCCAAAACTGTCATTCAGTCATACAGTGAGTTCACCCCTCATTGAAGCTGCCTGTGAATTCCATGTGCTGCAGAATCATGGAGCTGGAGTATTTTCCATTCCTCTGTGAGACACCCATTTTTGACTGACCTCTACCTGATAGTGGGAGATCAGGGACAGAGGTGCTGAGGTGTTGGCTTGAGTGCAGGGACTCAGTTTCTAAACTGCTCTTAAAAACCTCCATGGCTGGAAACTGTGCAGCCCTTTCAAGAAGTCTGTTAGAGAAACTACAGGTGAATTTTGAAACAGCTGCTACTGGCTCATGCCAAACTTAGAAGGCAAGTTGTCTCTAAAAACTACGTTTCTGCCTTTTCCTAGGTAATAACCAGAACCTGGCCCTGCTCCTACAGCGAGTTCTGTTTGAAAGACAGAGCTGCACAGATCCAGGATTTCCAAGGACACAGTTATCCTTGTAAGAGGAAGTGATCCTACTTCATGTTAGTGGGGGTCGACAGCTCAGCTCTTCTGCTGCCTGCCACCTGAATAGTGACTGGTGCCTTCAGGTGAGTTGATCTTCTGCAGTTTGCTAAAACGAACGGATCTAATCTTGTCTTGGATGTTTTGTAATTGTACAGACCCCGAGTTGCTGATGACAGCCTGTGGAATTGAAGCCCAGCTCCTCTGAGGTCACATCATTCCCTAGCGAGGTGGCACGGCCATCCTAGGAGGTCTTCCCTTCTCTCCTTTGATGCTAAGCAGGGAACAGATCTCCTCCACTCCCTTTTGTGTAATGACTTGGGCCCCTAAATGTGTGTCAGTGCTGCTCTGTTGGTCAGTCTGAGGGTGGGCTCTCTCCTCTCAGCTGTCAGGAGTGGTTTGGTATTGGGAGATCAGAGAAGTTGGGCTGTCGGTTTGAATGCAAGAACTGCAATTCTTGATTCCTTCTACAGTGTGAGCATGAGAAGTTTGGATAGAGCCAGCTGAGAGTAGTGCAGCAGAAATGAGGGATGTGGTCTGTTTTAGGAGAGGCTGTATATAGGCAGAGACAGCTGAAGAAGTGAGGGGATGATGAAGTTGGGACAGACATCTCCATTGTCACGAGTGCTGTGGGGAAGGGGGATGGGGAAATTAGACACTGTTACCGTACAGAAGTCAGAAAGTGCCTCTGATGCAATGATATGGACAGGGTTGAAACAAGCTAGGAGGAGGTATTTTGTCACACATTGCACTGTAATAGCTCTGGAATGTTGCCAGAGGCTGTAGAGGAGACTGGAAGTGGATTTAGAAAAATAACCAACAGGTTCAGAGATGAGAGCTTCCATCAGTGACAAGAAGCCTGAGGGTCTGGATACAGCTTCTAGAAATCCCTCAGCTGCTGATTCCTGGAGTGTGTAGCAGGGAAATAAACATTCTGTAAGGAGTTTTCCTTAAGGAAGGAGAGGTAAAAATTTGCTATTAGCAACTGAAAAGTAAAGTTTTCAGGCTCAGATAAATCAGACCCTGAGTACCTGTTCCTGTATTTGATGAACCCTTTGTGTTTCTGCAGCAGGCTCGTAGCAGGACAAAGCTTAACTGGCTACATTTATTCTCAATTGGTTTGAACTCCTGGTAGTATTATTTAAGGTAATGCCTGATGTAGGTTATCAGTGGTTTCAAAGGTACTCCATAGCATTGGATACTTTATATTGCCTCTTCACTTGGAAGCCAGCCAGCTGTTGGAGAGCGGGCAGCAGGATCTGTCAGGTGTGGCTGCCACACTCCTGTTCTGCATTATTATGCTTTGGAAGGGATTGTTGTGCCTTTCCATGCCAGAGCACTGGCTCGGAGCAAGTAGGCACATCCCCTTCATTTCACAGCGCTGGTTATGCTTGCAGTGGACACAAAAGAAATTCCAGGATTGCTTGCAAAAATATTACATTTCATTGCTTGCTCTTTCTTTCCTCCTCTTCATATGAGCTTCCTCATCAAAGGACAGGGCTAAGGAGTGATTGTAGCCCTGCTGTCCTTCCCTGAGCTGCTTGAAGCAGAGTAACCCTCATGGTTCCAGCCATGGAGCTATGGGATAGTCTCTGTGCAGAGTGGAACAGGGAGCTGGAGAACATGTTCCTCTAAGAGATGTCAGCACATCTCTGCTCTGACCCGTCCTTAGCAAAATTATTCAGCCCTAATCAGCAAAGGTTCATTAGCCCAACAAGCTCTGCTCAGGCGATGTAACTCTGGTTTGGCTGTTAAAAAAAACCCCTAAGATACTGGTCAGAGAAATTGGTCTAGACCTACTATGATGGGAGTCAGAGTTTTCTGCCTTTTTTGCGGCTCAGGAGGAGCTTGCTCGTTACCTGATTCCTTCACTCTTTGTGAAAGGGGCCTGCTGGCTGGGAGATCCCCTTCCATCCCTGCAGCTTTTCTATGGGAGCATATTAACAGCTGTATTTTTAAAGCATCGTGCGGGGATTCAACCACATGACTTGTGCTAATAACAGCAGGAAACGCACAGCTAAGTCTCCACCTACTCCTTTAAGAACTTGCCTTTTGCTATCACAGGGTTATCTTTTGAAAAATACCATTTCTTTGTAAGTATTCAAATTACTTAATACCACGTCTGCTTTGTCAAGAAGGGGTAAGTGTGGTCTTTTTGTGTGCTGCCACTTGGCTGAGCAATGTCTGTGAAATCCCACTTGCAGCAATGCCAGATTAAAGCTTACATCCATGCATTAACTAGATGTTCTTGGCTGAATTCTTATCAGAATTATTAACAGGCCTCAGAAAATAGGTAATTGGGAAATGAAAACGAGAGATTGCTATACCTTCTTTGTGTAAGTAAGCAAAATAGGAAAGGTGGCTTTATGGACACACCTACAAAACCTCATGCAAAGAGAGAGGGAGGAGTGGCTGTGGAAGAGCCTCATGCAGTTAATGATTTTTTTGGGGGGGGGAATTTGTAAATCATTGGAGAGTTTCCTTGGCCAGAACCTGCTGAACATGTGCCTTTTACAGTGCAGCTTGAACTGCAGCAGGGTAGAGGGGAAGAGCGAGGAAGAGAGCGTTGGGTTTGCTCAGCAGGATTGCTCAGGGTGAACACGTGAGTGGTGGTAGGAGATGGGGCCAAAGCCTGTCTTGCCCAGTCCTTATCTCTGGCTGTGGCCAGTGGCTCAAGCCTGTAAGATAACACGAAATATGTCCCAGCCTCCAGCAGTTTCTGGCCTTTCCAAACCAGAGATGATATTTCCAGTTCTACATTAGACTGCATTTCTGTTGATATACTCAGTTAGTTTTGACCCCCTGTGAGCTTTATGGCATTTGCAGTGCCCTGTAGCAGGGAATTCCGTACTTGACCGTGTTCAAGGAGGGAAGCCTGGTTTGCTTGATTTTAATTTGCTAATTTAATCTGTTTACTTAGAGGTAGTAAGAGGCGGTAGTGACTCTGAGTCCTTGATGGTGTATGTAAAGTTAGGGTTGCTTTCTGCCACGTGTATGAATTCACATTTCATTATATATTGTTTCATTTCCTGATTGTTTCTATACTTGTTCTGTCTAGGAATGTCTTTTTGCAATATTTGTATGTAATATCCCAGATAGTTTCATGTTGTCACTGATGCCTTTTTGGGGCTACCTAAAAATAGAGGCCAGACAAAATTAAGGGAAAAAAAGCAGTTATATTTATTGAAGGGCCTTCAAGTACATTTTGGGCAGATGAAGCCCCACAGGGGCTACACCCAAAAATGAATGACAGGTCACAGGTTTTCATACTTTTATAAGTTTGGTCCATTTGCATATTGGGAGTTAATCTTCCAATTACGGCTTCAGGGAATGAAGTAATTTACCTTGAATTTGCTCCTCCCAACTCACTTTTGTTTACATTTCTTGGGGCCTGAGACAGTGAGGTGTCCTTGATTCCCAGGCCTGGAGAGGAATTGTTTTGTCTGGCCAAAATGGGAGAGCAGTAGCTGACACTGTTTACGGAGTTTAGAGTTATATACTAAAGAATTGCAGGGTTACAAATATATGAGAAATATAAAAGCTAAAATCCTAAGGCATCACCAGCGGATTTCACCATTATTGACTTTGCTTCCAAATCACTTCTGAGTATGATTCCGTGATCCAAGGCTGATGGCACACTGCATCCTGAGGAGAACGAGGCGATGGGAAGAAAGGGGCCCCAGGTTGCTACTGCAGTCAGAGGGGACTCTGTGGGTGCAAAGCAGGGTGGTAAAAGCAACACAGAGCCTGCACACCTGCGGTGTAGGACCCTGTAGGTACCTGCAACTCTGTGCTGGTTTGGCCTTGGGTGGAGGTGCTTTCCTTCATAACGGCTGATAGGGGGCTGTGGTTTGGATTTGTGGTTAATGGTTGGACAGAGGTGGCCATGGAATGGCTCAACAGAGTGAGCACGTGTCCCTCTGCGCCAGCAGCAAGTGCCAGGCACCTTGAGGACAGCAGTTCCCAAACTGGGAAGCAACTGGGAAGAGGCTGCCCTCCTGCTGAGGCTGCTGTCGCTCCCAGACAGGTGACAGGGATGCTGGGGCAGTGCCTCTCCTCTCCCGTGGAGAGGCAGGAGAGCTGCCTGTGCTGCACTGGAGGGGAGCACCCAGCTGAGTTACCTGTTCGCTGCTCCCTCGTTCAGAGGTGCTGCCTGGCAGCTCTCCCCTACATCCCTGCCCAGCCAGAACAGCTCTTCACGACGTGTGCAGCAAATTAGGGAACTGGGAGGTGAGCAGGTGGGAAAGCTCAGGGCTGGCAAATCTCTCTGAACCATCTGTGTTCATTTGTCATGTGTGGATGTTGTAGTAATCACAAGGACAATGAGATTTCTTACCAGAAGTAACAGAAACTTCAGGAGTACAACCCGGAATCGTTTCTAATACTCCCAGATTAGACAGTCAGAACTAGAATGCAGCCTGTGTCACTGTGTCATTTTGTGAAGAAAAGCATCTTAAATACAAATGCTGCTTATGGATCAACTGTTTCCACGCAGAACTAGACTTGAGAAGCAGATTGTTTGGACTTCAGGCAGTTTGAGGTACATGTACTTCCTGAAATCTTCATATTTAAATGCTAGTGGTAGAAGAGGGATGTTTACACACAGCAACTCTTTTCCCTAAATTCTCTTTCACGCAGTTTGACTGAATAAGTACAAATGTATTCTCCTCTAGCTCCTTCAAATGCAGCACGCTATTCTGTATCAGATTTTGCCTTCTGGTCAGAGTGGGAGGAAGCCTTGCCCTTTTCCAGGGGAGCTTCTGTGGGGGAATAACCAACGAGTGCCTGTGTTCAGTGCTGTCAGTCTGTCACTAATAGCATGTCCTTGTCTTCTGGGAGGTCTCCAAGCTGCATCAGGTTGGATAAGTTGTGGAATAGGACCTGAATATAATAATAAAAAAAAAAATGTTCTGAGGACAAATACTTAGATTCTGCTATTCTTGTGACTGAAGCACAGTGTGGCTACGGATACCTAAATAAGGATGGTTTTCTTTGTTCCTGTCTCTATCTCCTCTATTGATTGTTAGTCTGCATTTTCTGTCAGTTTTCTTTTAATTTACGAACTTGCCTGAAATACATGGCTATAAATACATCTTTTCTCCGGGTTTTTGACAGAAGATGTCACAGAAAAATGAGTCCTTGCTCCTAAATTTAGCGATAGTGGCTTGATACTAATTTCAGAGGTTGTCAGGAGAGTCTTCAGGGGACTATTGTGCAAACATCCTGCAAAATCAGTATGTTTCTATGATTCTAAAATCAGTACAGAAATGTGCCAAATCCAAATAAACAGAAATACACCTTGTGCCTTCGTTATGGCCACATTTGCATTTATTTGCTTGTTTTAGCTTTTTGAACGTTTATATTGCAATTAATAATCAATGTTAATCACCTGTGTCACAGGTTAAAGCCTTTCACCGGTGCTAGACAACCCTTTGCACTTTGCAGCTGCAGCTTAAGGTTGTAGCTGATGGGAGAATTTGGTTTGTGTTCACCACTGCAAACCTGCCTGCCACTTTGGGTCTCGCTGCATCGTGTGTGTGTGCACTTCCCGAACCATACTGGAGAAAACACTGAAATGACTCATTAGTAAGGACATTTCCAGGCGCTGAAGTACAATTCAGTGATTGTTATTTGATCCTCCATGATAATCACAGAGTGATTTTAAAGTCCTTTTGCCATCACCAGGTGGGCAAAAGCTTTTGGCACCTGGATTGTCATTTACCTGTTTCATGGCTGTGCTGTCTGCCCTAAGAGAGGGGGTGCTTGTGGCAAGGGGGACATATTGCAGCAGGTGCCATTTCATTTGAAATATCTTTTTCCTCAGTTTTAATTTGTAGTTTCTTGTGGTTTGGCTGCCAGCCCGTTGTACATTTTCCCTCCCCGCCTTCTGACTCTGGACAATGCAGAGTGTTCCTGTGGTTTCCTGCAAAGCTGCTGATTCCTGCCTTGTTCCCTTTTAGCTGGGAGCAACTTCCAGAACTTTCTGGCAGGACACCTGGAGAAAAGAGGCTGCTGCTGAGGAAGCAACAGTGCCACAGTGAAGGACAGAGACAAGACTGCAAGAGGGTGCAAATTTCACTTTTTCTCTGCTTTCTCCTGACTGTAGTGAGCTGAGGAGGGGGATCAGCACAAGCAGAATTTGTTCATACATCCTTTGCACTCACATCTAATGGAGTAGCGTGGATATGCTGAAATCCATTTTAGGGAAAAAGCTTGCAGCCTCACCTTCTTTGTGAATTATTGGAAATGTGACTATTTGAAAGAGCCTCTTGAGAAGCATCATTTTTGTGAGAGACTCAGGAAAGAAACAGATAATCCTATCCACCATATTTCAGACAACACAAACAATACATTAGGAGACACCCCAGCAGGATTCATATTGCATTCGTTATTCATTATTTGGGATTTAGAATTGATGAGGAGCTGTGTTCTAGATCGAGTCCATTCGAGTCACACATTCCTGTGTCAGTCAGGACAGGACTGCCATAATTTGGATGCACTGATTTCCACCTCGAGGTGCAGCAGTTTCCCACCCCCCTGCAGGTCTCGTTGGACAGGACTGGTGCCCACCTGAGCTGCTCTATTGCTCTCCTCCTCACCTGGACAGGGGCCAGAAAATCCAGAGAAAGGCTCGTGGGTTGAGGCAAGGGCAGCCAGAGATCACTCACTGATTACTGACATGGGCAAAACGGGCTTGGCTTGGGGAAATTAATTTATTGCCAATCAAATCAGAGGAAGGTAATGAGAAATAAAACCAAATCTGAAAACACCACTTCTGTAGCCAGTCCTCTGGTTAAGAATCCGAATACGAAAGAAGCATTAATAGCAGACAAACAATCAGTAATTTGCGGGTACGTTTCACAAAAGAATTGCCCGAGATTTCACCTGACACGAGTTCAGCAGATCCCGTAGTGAGGAGGGACAGCACTGTGCTGCAGGACCAGGATTGTTTTGGAGCAGGAGTGGATTTTCAGCCCTGCCCATTTGTCACCTTTGTGCACTCAGTCTGGCTGCACTGGGGAGTCTCTGCCACTGACACTGGTGTGAGGCACGTGGAGTGCACAAGGGTCCAGGAAACACCAGTTGCTTTCAAATGATTGTACAGTACAAGTGCAAGGGAGCTTAGAAGCTGAGATCCATGTTCTACCAAATGCAGCCCCAAAATCCCTAAACTTTCCTGAAAAAATTTCAGCGTACAGTGCAGTATGAGGACGTTTTCAGTTCTTTATATTAATCTTAATATTGATTAAAATGTAATTTCTGCATTGTCTCAAAGATATGAAAAATTTTATTATTGTCTTAGGACAGCTTTGCCTAAGTAGCATTTAAATGTCTTTTTGTGGAGATAGGATGCAGTTTTCCTTAATCTGTCATTCCTGTACAGGACTTGTATTTACAGGACTAAATAACTAAATTCCAAAGATCTTCCCAGACTATTTTTCTTAAATGCATGGTTGGAGTACTCAGATTTTCTAGGATTTCATTTCAGTGCTCTCCAGCTACCCAAGGCTGAATTTCAGTTACTTAGTGCTTGTGATCTTCTATCGAATTGTCACAAATTACTTTTTATCCCCTTCTTCCTTCCTCCTTTCCTCTGTCTCCTCTCGGTGCAGTGGAGGGCTGTGACCACATTACCATTAAAAACTTCATGAAATTGCATTATAAAGAACAGCTGGACATGAAATGCTGTAGAGTAAAACACTTCTTACCAGTTCCTACTATGAAGTTATGCCCACTTTTAAATAATTGGGAAAAAATAGCAGTAATTCTAAACTGTCCCAATTTTTAACAGGCCTAGATTTCAGCAAGATTTAATTGGGAGAATGACGACACATCTGAGTTCTGTTGTGTTTGAGAGTAATTTGTTCTAAATTTCAGAGCCTGCTTTCAATTGATGCAGAAATTATTTATTCAATGAAATCTTGATACTCTTGAGATGATCTTGATACCCTTGTGGGTCAATACTTTCAGAACTAAAAGGAGATTCTTACTTCTTGACGTGGGAAAAAAGCCAAATTTCCCACAAATTGCAAAGGTATTTTTTGTTTTTTCAGTGTTTCAAGCAACAATTCAGCATTTCGTGCTGTCATATAGAGTTGTCTAGGAGGGAAGTGGATGTCAGAATATCCTTTCCTACTGCTTTACAGGTTTCTTGGTCAAACCTCTGAAGAGGAGGTTGACTCAGTTTGGTTTTGTGTTCTGCTCTGTGCTGATCCTATTACCAAGATTTGGCTGTTGTATTTACTTGTTAATATTTTTATGAAATTGTTCTATTTACCATTCTCCTTTGGCTATGAATTTGTCTATTAAAGCCCATCAGCACTATTTTTATAAAATCTCATTCTGACAAAACACAGCCCTTTGCAGGTGAGAACATGCTTTAAACTCCTAATTTTTTTTTTGGTTGTAGAGGTAATTAAGCAGTTTGCTGTGAGATTCAGGGAGAGGTTGAACAGAAGATGAGGTCTCTAACCCTTTCCACGATGTTCTGTGCAATGTGGGACCACCAGAGCAGAGTAAGCAAGTGCCAAGCCACCATCTAGGCCACCTTCAGCAGTGGTTTTGCTATGCATCTAAATATACGTGTATTTCAAAGTGTTTAGGCAGCTGGGCTGATTTTCAGGAGATACTTCAGAAGAGGAAAATTATGCAAAAGGATAGAGCTCAATTGTTCCCTACTGTCACCTCTTTTGTTCCTCATTTGCTCAGGGCAATGATTGTAAGAGTTCCCTTCTTCATGGGGAGAATTAACCAGTTTGGGGAGATTAAGAACATTATATTGGAATGCATCCCTGAAGACAGTAACAAGCTCCAAACTGCAATAATGGGCAAGTGCTGTATTGCTGTTTGCAATGGAGACAGTTTCACTGTCTGTCATATTTCCTTAAAATTAGTTTTTTCAGCCATCTTAAAAATAGAGGAAAAATGTATTCCAAAGTACGCATGGATTTGGAGCATGGATGGAGATTCACGAGTGGCACGCTGTGGGATCATTTTAGAAAATTCATATTCCCTGCTGCAGTCTGAGGGTGGGGGAGGGTGAAATGACATTTCCATTGCATTGTCTTTTCTAAGATAATTATTCCACATGCTTTCCCAGGAGAACACCCAGCCCATTAGTAGCCAGGCACTGAGAAGCTGTTCCAATAATAGGTGTTCTTCCAGGAATTGATCCTAAAGCAGCCCCAATCCTGCTCAGTAACTGTACTTCCAATAACACAGCATTAGGTCTACTTCCAGAAATCAATCCTGCTCCTCTGGAGGATTACACACTAATGAATAACACACCAGAAAGGAAAAGCTGGTTTGATGTTGTATGTGGCATTTCAATTTACTAACTTGGGTAGGTCCTGCTTTTGGACCTCATCTGGTTACTTCTGCTCTGATGCTCACTGGAGGTGTTTTTGGTTGGGTCTTCTGTTTGTTTTTTTTTTTTCATTTTGCTCTGTTTTGTATTGTGAGTAGTGTAGCTAAAGGGGGCGTAGAGTTATTCCCCCTGCTCAAAGAAGAGATTTGTTAATTGTCAGTGTGTGAAGTTTGGCCAGCACACTTCTCAGCTGAGGA
Organism: Cnemophilus loriae; assembly: GCA_013397755.1. Lineage (NCBI taxonomy): Eukaryota > Metazoa > Chordata > Aves > Passeriformes > Corvidae > Cnemophilus > Cnemophilus loriae. The sequence goes on along the minus strand of VZTF01006514.1, from coordinate 1,509,813 downwards.
ACGAAGTTGAAAGAGGGGCAAAGCACACCCCAGAGTGTTCAGTCCCAGGGAGCAGCTGTAGGGTAGGTGAGACTTTGTGCATTGCACTTCTTTCTCTTTCTGAGCCCTGCTTTATTTATCCTGTGATTCCCTTCTCTTAGGTGATTTGCCTTGCTGCTTTGGATTACTGGGCACCTTTGGGTTACTAGGCACCTATATTTAAATTCATCAGGGAATCCTTTGAATGTTCCATCTTTCCAAAGGACCAGCACCAATTAATCATTGCCACAAAGACCATTCACATAGATTATATGCTAACACTAATGAGTTTTGATATAAGCATTTGTCACAGAATGCCTGCCAAGGCCCTAAAATTGCCAGTTCCTCTGCTTTCATCGATTAGAGTGGATGACTGTTTTCAGCACTAAAAGCAGTACAGGAATAAGTAGTCCCTTTTTCCATCTAGGAAAACATGGGAAAAAAATAAAAGGATTTCAAATTTCACCCTGCTTACAGTGATGGCTAAGACAGCCAGCATGGGGAAGCTTCAGTGCAGTTTCTTTTGTACCAATCTGCCAGGCTGTATCCTCAGGACACTGGTAATAAATTGTCCAGAGAATTATGGGTGAGATTATGTAAGAGACCTCTAAAAGTCACACGTGGATCTTTCAAGCAGCAGGAATGAGGAAAATAGAATGATACAAAACTGATATCCTAATCTGAGCTTGTTCTGTGTCTCCAGTGCCTTTAGACCACCCTGGGGATCTGTTCTTTCATGGCTGCTTGGCACAGCCACTGTGAATTCTCATTTCTGAGTACAACCCTGATACATTCGTGGCTTGGAGTGGGGTCTTTGAAAACAGCCTTAGGTCTGTCTTCCCCCGAGGCCATGCCACAGGTGGAGTGGTTTTCATAAAGCAGCTAGGCTGGACGTAGGCACTGCACATGAAGAAAACATAGTACTGGCTATTTCAGAGATTCCAAAATGGATGGATGCTGGTATTGTGAGATGAGAGTTTTCTTCTTGAATCTTTCTTTGCTTGCTTGAACTACTGCTGCAGGAGGTTTATTTTCTGTGGAAACTATACAATTCCCTATTCAGGAGGCTTTAGGAGCTGTACGCTCATTTCTTCTAGATCTTGGATTCTTACTCAGTTTTGGCATGGTGAATTTTCCTGACTGCCCCATACGTGTAGCATTACATGTCAGAGTGACCTTTCTGAAGTGCAAAACTTGCTCAGCATTCTCTGGATTCACTGCTGGATATTAATGCTGTATGTAGGTTATCTGAAATAGCTAATTCAACGTACTTCATTAAAAAATCCTCTGTTCCAAACATATTTGCATTTGCTCAGCCAAATATCTATGTTTTAAGTATTCCCTTGCCATAAATCTCTCTGAGGTACATTCGATGGCTGTTACGCTGTTCGTGTCATGTTATTAATGCTGTAAATGCTGTGCAGCTCTTCTCTCTTCAGGTCTTCAGGAGCCAAAACAGGTGTCTGAAAGGTTGTGGACATGTTTTTCCCGAAAGCTTCTAAAACTTTGTCTATTTTATCCACGTTTTACTGAAAATTTAAAGTCACCGAAGAATCATGCACTGCATGACAGCTGGGATATGCTGTCCATCACACTGTGCAGCTGCAGATTGCTCTTTCTCTGCACCTTTCCTTTTAGCTCACCACTTTTTCCCCCTAAGTGCCCATCCCTTTGGAGATGATTTCCTTTGATGGCCACTGCTGTAGACGTTCTCTGAGTCGTGTTACAGCATCAGTCCATTCCAAGGGCCAGTGCTAACGCTGTAATAATTGCAGTGTTCTCCCCTCAAGTGACTGCAGCAGAACCACTGCTGTTAGATGCAGTCACAGCAAAAGGAAAGGTGTGACTGTCTGCCTGCTTGAGGCAAGAACTGTTCTCCCTAGGTTCAGGAAAAGGCAGTGGAAAACCACTGACGCTGATGCCAACTATTTATCTTCCATGTGGCAACCTTGGCCTCCAGCTTTGACAGGAGATGTCAGGTTCTAACCCCGTGGTTTTGTTTTGCAGAGAGTCCTGCTGTCATCTCAGCCTTTTCCTAGGCTGTTTCTTTCTAGCTCAGCATAGCTGGGGAAGGGAAGTTCCCAAAGAGTTTGCCTGTTTGACCTGACAGAAATTGAGCTGGGAGTCAAGGTGCAAACACAAACTTCAGCCACCACTATGGAAAAGACAATAGTTATATCTACTACATGGCAAGCTGGGGTAACTGTAGATTTTTATTAGGTCTGTGTTGCTCTGATCAGAGAAGAATGTTTTTTGAACTGTTTTTCCATTAATTTCCTAGCTAACCATCCAATTTATTAAATGAAATATTTTCCTGTTCATCCAACGACTTGATTTTCAGCGTGTTTTAGAGCAAAATTTTGTAAAGAGCCAAGCGTAGGTGTATAGGCAGAATCATGGCTTCTCCAAAAATTGAAGCGTGGGGTTAAGGCAGACAAAAACTGTTCACCTTCTTCATGAGATGCTCTGTGGTTGTTAAGCAGTGGCCATGTAAAGGCATTGATTCTCTTAGCACATCTCAATGGATTTTCTCCGTGTGGACTCAGAAGGAGCAGAAATAGGAAGGAAGGCCAGGTGCCACACAAAGTAAAACACGTGGACAAAGTAGCCTCCCAGACACCAAACAGGCACCAGCAGGGCAGCCTGCTTTCAAATTCAGTTTGACAGAGTAAATTGAGCAATTTTTCTGCTTGAGGCTGTTTCCCTGGCACTCAGAAGAATTGGCTGGTCGTTTCCAGGTTACCATTTACTGAGGATAGAAAAGTAAACTGATCTGCAGGGCTTCTACTTCAATACCAGAGCAGAGCAGCTAAACAGGCCGAGGCTGTTTTCTGTAGACAGGAATGATGGGAGCAGGTCTGAATCCTGGAGCAGCAGCAGAGGTCTGGTACAGAAATACAAAACTTTTATTGCCAAAGCTCAGGGAAGTTTCCCTTTGTAGCTTGTGGTCTGGACGTTCCTATGGTCTCCAGTAGGTGCTCAATATCTGTGTTTTGGGACCAAATGTGAAAACCTCTTAATTTTTTGTTCTTCTGAACCACTCGCTGCTTTTAAAGGAACTTGGTAGAGAGTTGACTGGATTCGTGAACGAGAATAATTCATAAATCTAAATGAGGAAATGTGATCTATGAGAACAGAACAAATGAACTTGTCATGTTTAAAGACTAAGGGATAGCCCAACAGAAACTTGAATAAGGTTGTTTAAAGAACAACAAAAAGAATAAATTGTCTGCAGCCATGATTGGATATGGAAAGAAGTTAAAGGAACTGGAAGATAAAGCAGTTGTTTGTGGTTAAGCAGTGATACATAATGTGGACTCAGGATCAGCAGGTGTTCCTGAGGACAGCCTAGCCATGCTCTTTAGGGGTGGTGGGACATTGCTGAACTCCTGCTGCAGCACAAGAGGCAGGATATGATGCTCGTTCAACTGAATTTTCTCTCGTCTCCTGGTGTGCGTAGCTTTCAATTGGAAAGTCACGAACAGCTTTAATATTCTGGCGTGCAAACAGAGAGGGAAATGTATGGAAGATGAATGGATATGTCCTCTGAAGAGGTGGAGGATTTCTAGAGCCACAAATATATAAGGAAAGCAGTTTGGAGAAGCAGGGGGAAAATATGGTTGAAGGAGTTTTTCCACTCCAGGAAGCTGGGACACAACCACTTCCTCAAAGATGAACTTTGGTGAACTGGAAATTCTGATGCACTCTGCTTTTTATTTATTTTGCTCTTCTTTCTATTAATTTTTATTTAAACACATATAAACATGTTGGAAATAGCTGCCTGTGAGTCCCTTATTCCAGTCACTCATTAAAGACTGTTGGGCTGCACTGAATGCTTATTTTAATAAATAAGTAGGGAATTTTAGTATTTTAGTAATATAAGTAGTAATAGTATTTAGTAATATAAGTATTTTACAGCATAGGGAAGGGAGTGATGTGTTAAAAGCCCAAGGCTCATTCCAGGCAAAAACTGACCCTGAGCTATGGGAGGAATCACTGTTCCCTCATCAGTGCTAGAGATCGAGTCTTAGCCATGAAATGTTCAGCTCCTCGAGAGGCTGTGCAGCTGTTTTGGGAGCTGCTCTATAAAAACTATCATTATCTGGAGAGAGAGAGATGGAGGCAGCTACCTCCAGTAGGCCTGAAACTGGAGCACTAGACCAGTAAGGTGAAAACAGTTTAGTGCTCCGAGTGTTGTGCAAAGCTATAAATTCAGGGAGTTTATTCTGAGCACACAGGAGCCTCCCCAGAAAGAAGTGGTGCAGCTGAATAGTCCTGAGCGTGTACTCTGCACTGTCACCCTTCTGCAGGAGGAGAAAGAAACAAACCAAACCCTGAAGCTTTGCAGTGAGGAACCTAACATTTAAATATTAGGCCTCTTTCCCTTCCCCTTGTGTGTGCACACATGCCTTCTTTCACCCATATGCTCTTGAAAGGAAACATTTCTTTTTGCCCCTGGAGTTTGCTGCAGCAATAGTTCTTGCTTTTCTGCTCCTTGAAGTGTGTATGCATGGAAGAAAGCGAGTTAATAGCCGGAAACTATAAAATTCACACCTGAATGGCAATTCAATTGCACCGTTAGGAAGTCTTTGGGGAAGAAAAATTGTTCCTGCTGACTCTGATTCAGTTCCTGTTAGTAATTCAGCAGCTTCAGTTTTTATCTCTCAATATTGCCTGAGTGAACATTATACTTTATTTTCCTCCAAACTCTGTAAATGATGAACTGCAATACAATAAAATCTGGCTGTGCCAAAAAAAAAAAATTAGCACTCTTAATTTTTTTTCTGCATAGTCTAAAAGCATCAGTTACTAAACTGAACAGCTGTCAAATATACCCTAAGTCTTTCAAACTACAAAAATCCTTAATATTTTGTGAAAATGCTTTTAAAGAAGAAGGGTTCTTAGATTTTTAAGCTTTAACATCTATGGGGATTCCACAGAAAACGTGGGGTGAAAACAGACTTCCAATTTTTTCTGAGATTTTTCTGACAAAATAATTTTTCTGGGCACCTTTATTTCAGCACTTGGCCGGGTGGAGGGGAAAGACTGCTTAGTACTTCTGTGCTGGGGTTTGGGTCATAATCGAATCTACAAAAACCAAAGGCTCACTGTCACAGTTCTCCAGCCTCCTGCTAGAGGAGACACAGCAGGCACAGGGGGGTAGGAGGAAACCCACTCCATCCTGGGGCAAAGGCAAGACTTAATCCAGCTCGGAGAGAGCAGCGACATTGCTGAGAAATGGAAAGCAGGGCAGGCATTCCCAACGAGACGTGTGACCATCACACCAGCTCCCCTGTGCTCTCCTCCCTGGAATGGGTGGCAGCAGAGGAGGCCTGGTGTCTGGAATTCTTGGGTTCAGACAGGAGTATTCAAAAAGGCTGGTCTGCTGGAAGAGGGGCAAGCAGCTGGAGGCAGTAAGGAATAGAAACAAGGGTGGAAGCAGGGATTGCAGCCTTCCTTCTGCTGGAGTTCAAGGCAGTGGCAACACCCTGTGCTGTACAACTGTAGTATCACAGAATCATTTAGGTTGGTAAAGACCTTTAAGATCATCAAGTCCGACCTTTAGCTGGACTTAAATTTGCCTTGGAGTAAGGATGTATTGTCTATATTCCAACTGTAGCTTAAAGGGTTTTTTCACTTGGGAAACTTCTGCTCCATCCCTATAAGCACTTGCCCACATGTTTCTTTTTAAGGGAAGCTCATCTGTTGACATGGATTGGAGCTGGTGAGATGGAGGTATGTGTGCAAGATTTGTTTCTGTATGGGTGAGTGGCTTCTGAAAACTTGTTGGATGTATTTCATAAGGCTGTAAAATAAATCTTATTTTAACTGTACAGTTATTTTTGTGATTTCAATACGTAACTGGTTTCTTGGAGAATAAAAAGGTAATAAAATATAAGAAAGCATTTTAAACAGTTTTCTTAGTTTAGCAAATTGCCAACTATTTGTAAAGTGCAAATGCAGCCAAAATTACCTTATTCTCTGATTACATGGCTTTTAATTAACTTAATCAATGAAATTCATATCCCAAACAATTGATCTTGGGAAGAAAGACAATTAAATGAATGCCAGAGTAACTTGAGGCCATTTTTCACACAGAGAATCTATTCTAATTTCTGTCTGATAAGTCTGGATCTACCAGAGATCTTTCCTCGTGGATCTACCAGGGCTCAGACCTGCTCCCACAAAGGCAGGATCCACTTCCCAGGACAGGGCTGCCCTTCAGACCTGATCCCTCACCTTCCTTACATCAATGACCAGGGTGTGACCCGGGCTGCTTTGTTACACGCCCTTCAAGCTGTGCATCTGTGCTTTGTATTTACTCTCCCTGGGGACAAAAGTTAAGTACCAGTCCAGGAAAAAAAAAAAAAAAATTGCTTGTTGACATCCTGACTTAAAAAGAGCTTCTTTTCTGAGTGTAGGAGTCTTTGACTCTTGCACCCTGTACTGATCCTCACAGCTGGCTTGGGCAGTCTCTCACCTTGCTCTGAACTTTCCATTTCTCTCTGACTGCTGTCTTTTCTTCTATCTCCAGGTCTTTCCAAATCGTGTTACGCTCTATCCTTCTCCCGTTGGTTTATTTTATGAATACAAATACAACTGAACTCAGACTAGCTATCAAGAAGCACCAGGTGCAAAAGTCTGAAGGATTGCCAGTTTCCATTTTAGTTTCCATCCACAAGTCTTTGGAAGAATTTTGGATGCTGGGCTTTGCTAAGTGCTTAAAAAAGAAGCTGTCTAAAATGGAAGCTACAAGAAGGTGGTTACACTGCTTGCAAGAATATCCTGTCTCAAAACCAGCAGAGGCTCAGATGTCCTCAAACTGGGATTGCAACGACTCAACCCGTGTGGATACTCTCACCAGTCAGAGGTGGGTGACACAGGGCTGAGTGCTCCAGCAGAGCAGAAATTCCCTCTGACAGAGTTTTTGGAGCTGTTTGCCATGGCAAACAAGCACTCGTCCACCTAACAGGAAGGGCAAGAAGGAATTCATGCTCCAAGCAGTATTTTGCCTTCTGGTACCTCTACAGCTCTTCCTACACAAATCTTTTTGGCAAAGCCACAAACCTAGCTGAATGCACAATTTATAATAATCATTATCCTCTTTCATCTGTTTGTGATGAGTGATTTTATGGAATGGAATTTGATAGTAGGATATGTTCTTCCAATTGACCTTTTCAGCTGTCTCAGATTGCAAAATCTGGTAGTGAGCTGAACAATGTTTCTGAAATAAATACCAGCACAGAGGAGAGGAAACCGTGCTAGTGACAAAATAGTCAGGGAGCCTGCTTTACCTCGTGTACATCTCCAAACAGTTCTCACTGCTTCTTCAGTACAGAAACAAGCTACATCTCCCACAGCCTGGAGAGAAGGACACAGACTGCAGGAGACAAATTCATGTGTTGGCATTGGAAGCAGTAAAGAAATTGCGATACAAATTCAACATTTACCAATTTGCCACTAAAAACTGTGCTAAGGGGAGCTCCTGGGTACCAGCAGTGACAAGGTACCAGCAGGCCCATCTGAGACATGGCTGTGCGTGTAGATAATTTTTTTTAACTTGTAGCTGCAGCAATCACACTGCTTTTGTTATGAGCCTGATGCTGTTTTCATCGTAAGTCTCGGGCTTCAAGGATTTTTATAATGTCCTGAAAAGGTTTGTCTTAAAAATACCCATTTGTAAGGAATGTATGTATGTACTTAAGTTTCTAAAATCAGTGGTGGGTTTTGCAAGTCTGTGGGATGCAAAAAAAGAGTATCAGCTTTTCGAATGCCTTTTTTATTTGTTCCAATTACCTCTACACTGTTAGAAATGTTTATGCTAAAGACCCATATACCTGGGCATCTGGTGCAGATGCTGGAAAGCACAATCTTGTTTAAGAAGTATTGTTTCTGTCTTTAGTTCAGCACTCCCTTCCCAACTGGAAGCAGTACCACAGAGATCTCTGTCCTCACAGGCACATCCGTGTTTGTTCCTTGTTTCTAAAGTTTCCTTTCCTTTGACGTATCTTTCAGCTTCATTCTACTTGTTTACACTGCAAACGTTGGCATAGGAAATAAAAATGAAAGGGTTAAATCATCATGGAAAGAAATGTGACATTATAACATTATTTTGCTCAGTGTCATGTGCATGGCACGTATTTTACAAAAATGTGCTTAAAACCTGTAGAAGCTTCAGTGTACTGCTAAGTATGGACTGCTTGGGTGGTGAGATCTTGGTGCATCTGCTTGAGGAAGAAGCAACAAGGCTACAGACTCTCAGATTTGAAAACATTCTTTCTTTAAGAAAGAATGTTTTCAAATTGAAAAATTTGGAAAAAAAAAATCTTGAAAACAGCTTTCTTTAAGCTGCATGCTACTGGGAAAAGCAGTAAATGCAGGTTAAGACATGTAGTGAGAGGTCTGCGAGGGAATTTTTGAAGTGTGCACCTTACTTTGGACTGGTTGTCATGTCCTACACACTGAAATGTGAAACAATCTGCTCTTTCAACCCCTGGAGTGTTAGAAAATGGGGCAAAGCTTTTCTTCACATCAGCTGAGCAGCAGAGCTCGTGCTGATGTGGGTATCGCTTACTGCATCAACCTGCCACTCTTACCTGCAGATCTGAATTGGCTGGAGCTCTGTGAGTTTTAATTGAATTCTAAAAACTTCAAGATACATTACATAAAAATTGGATTCTTAATTTCGACATAGTAACAGAGAAGCTAAAGAAGACATTAAGAGCAGTGATAACACATAAGGTCATTTCTAATTCACCAAAATTGCTGCGTATTATCCTCTAGTCCCCATTTTTGAATTGAACTTGATTAATTTATGTCTGTTCTTTAGGCCAAACCCCTGTTGCTGAGAAAATATCTCTATTAATTTAGAGCAGATCCCTACAAATGTTTGGGTTTGAAAGTACAAGCTTCGTGCACATTTTAGTCTTATTTGGGTCACTCCAGTAAATACACTGAGCTATGTGTCCTGCACCTGGGACCACAAAAGTGTCTTCAAGAGAACTCTACAACATAAATTTATTCTCTCTGTTTGGAACAGAAAAGATAAATGAAAAAGCTAATTGAAAGAGCCTGATTTCAAAGAATAAGGTGGGTGAAGAAAGGAAACCCAGCAGAAATTCATGACTCAAGCCTGTGAGTGCAGTTAGGGAAACATCCTTGTATTTATGCTCTCTTTGGATCTTGGTATTGTTAGGTACCTGTGATTCTTGTGAATTAAACAGTACTTCCCACTCTGGGTGAATTTAGATTTTTAGCTCATTTAGGAAAGCAGTGATGGATTTGATGGCTGAAAAATTTTGATAGAAATGAAAACAAATCTGAATAGATTGGTTTTTAAAAGTCATATCTAGAAAATACAAGCTCAGTTTAGTTCCATATGTCCCTGTAGAAAACTATCATATTGCTACCAGGATGATAAATAGCCTTAATGTCTCTTACACAGCTGGGGGGAAAAATTCTCCAAGTTAATATCATAAATAAAATTACAGAGATTCCTTTGGTGCCCAACTTAATTGTGTTCTAATTATTACCCAACATATGCGACTACACGTGATACAGCTTTTAAGCTGAGATATTTATGAACCATGTGTTCTCTCTGCAAAATTAATTTAGCATTTTGAGCGGTTGTTGTTCCTGCCTATGCAGAAATTCTGAAGTACTTTCTTAAATGACGTTGATCTTTAAGTCCAAGATAACTGATAAGGCAGCAGGTGCCTACAGGAGAGCTGGACAGGGACTTCAAGGGGATGCACTGGCAGGACAAGGCAGAATGGCTTTAAACTAAGAGTAGGTTTAGGTTAGATATCAGGAAAAAAATCTTCCCTGTGAGGGTGGGGAGGTCCTGGCACAGCTGCCCAGAGAAGCTGTGGATGCACCATTCCTGGAAGTGTCCAATGGGGCTTGGAGAAACCTGGAATGGTGGAAAGTGTCTCTGCCCATGGCAGGGGGTGGAACAGGATGAGCTTTGAGGTTCCTTGTAACCCAAACAATTCAGTGATGATGGTGATGGTGTGTGCTTGCATTCAATAGTGCCAAGGTTGATGGGATGGCCTTCCTTATTCCTACTGTTACATGAGAGCAAAAGCACTTCAGAACTGTACTTTAAAAATGTATCTAAATTTAGCATGTCTAGGTTTGCTGTATTTTAATTGGAGCCCAGATTTCCAAATGGTCTGTCTGTTTGCTGGTACCAATTAAGCCCTGCTAGACAATGAATGTCTGAGGGTTTTTTAAACCTGCAGCAGTGCTGGAAATACTGAGCTGCTTCACCCATAATAGTGGAACCATTTTTAGTACGAGAGCAGCAGATACTATTTTTTTTACAAGGCAGCAGCAAGCTTGACATTCTGTTAACACGTTCTTTTCAATTCTGTGTTAGACTGAGCCTTAAATGTAATGGTTGATGAGTGTTCTTTTCCCCATCTGCATGCAAGGTTTGAGACTGCAAGCAGAGTTAAAGTCAGAGCTACGCTCCTTCCACTGGCCTTTTCCTCACCCACTGTGTCAGAGGAATATCTCTTCTGTTTCATCCCACTCTCTTTTGCTCGCTAAAGAAATTATTAAAATCGTGGGGATTTTGTTAGTAGGATCCAGCAAGGGCCAGGGGTGGAACTTTGTCCAGATCACCTGGATCCAGTGGCTGAACAGCTGCAACCCAGACCGGTACACATCAGAGCCTCCCAAATACCGGTGTGTGAAAAAAAGCAGAACAAAGAAATATTCTTGAAGGTCAGGAAACGGTGCAAGCTGCCATCACCACCAGGCTTTTATCAACTGAGGTTGTTCATTTTTCTAAAATGTGTGCACGATTTTCAGCAAACTAACAAAAAATGGAATACCATGGGGCTGTATCAACTCCTTCTGCTTTGCAGATCCAAAGGTGAAGCACATTTATTACACCTGGAGCTCTTAGCAGTGTTGCAAAGCTGTGATGTTAGCATTGTCTCAGAAAGGGAGGTTTACGTGTGATACTAAATCTGGAAGTGTCAAACTCGATTGCAGTAAGTAAATGACATCATATAAATAATTCAGTGGGCTGCCAGAGTTCATAGAATTAAAACACATTTTATATCGACTCTTAAACTATCTCGTCAGTATTGACACCGCAGACTCGAAAGTAGTGTATCAGAGATAACAGTCCTTGAACTTGCAGGACAAATTGAAATGCTCAGATACTCTGCAAATGTTGTTCTTTCAGGAAAGAATCCAATGACTAAGTTGTCAGTGCTGAATTTTTTATTTCATCTTTTTCTTGTAACCTGAAGTGTCTGAGTCACCGATTTAAGCAAAATAATTGCATTACATTTTATGATTAAATAACTATAAAGTAATAAAAATGAAATCATGCTTATCTTACATTTATTTGTTTATAAGAGAGCTTGCAAAGTTTCTTCTTTTTCAAAATGGTCTCAATGATGTAATACTTTTCTCCCTGAGAAAAGGATAAGAATGGTCTTAAATATTATAAATAATTCAGAAAATGAGTGCTTCATTATTTTATACTTTCAGGCGGTACATTTTATTCCCTTCCTGATACCAGTCCTAAATACTGTTTTACACTCTCTTACTTTAAGATTCATATCCTATGCACTCAGCAAAAATCGAGTTTACAGTTGCCTGATGATGGGTTAAAAGACAGAATCTCACGCTCCTCATCCATCAAATGAGGCCTCTGTAAGGTACGTTTGACTCTCCTTTCCCATTTGCTGCCCTTACGAGTGTGATGGTTCACAGTCCGTGGCCAGGGCGTGGCACACCCTCTTTGGAGCAGGGGAAGGGTGGAATGCTGGTGTGGGAGCATCAGTTCCACGGCAGACCCCAGCTGCTTGCTGTAGCAATGGTGCCTAAAACCTGTCACCGTTCAACAAAAGGCCTGGGGCAGAAAGAGCAAAGTTCCGATCAAAACGACAACTTGAGTGCGGAACGTGAAATAAAATTACTAGGGTTGGGTTCTGTTTGCTGCTCAGCTGGTAGTTCGTGGCTGTCCTCGTCAATTTTAGTGGGCCTATTTGCGGTAGAAAGGGGGAAAAAATTGTAATCTTGCATCGCTTCTGTCTCTGCTTGATGGCTGCTCTGCATCCCCTGGAGACGCCCACGGTGCTCCCTCCTCCAACACGTCGCCAGAGCTGCTGGAACAGTGTCCTGGGGGAAGCAGGCTATGTCCTTGGGCTGGTTTTTGGGCACAGCCTGGTTTGTAGTGGCGGGGGAAGGCCACGGAGGTGGCTTCTGTGAGAAGCTGCTGGAAGCTTCCACCACGTCCGGCAGAGCCAGTCTCTGATGGCTCTTTGAATCAGCGAAACTTGTTGACAACGATACCTACGCGCAGCAGTTTTTCTTCTGGTCGGAGAAAGAGGGAGAAGTGAGAACATGTGGAGAAAGACAACATGGCGGCACCAAGGTCAGGGAAAAGGAAGAGGGGGAGGAGGTGCTCCGAACGGCGGAGTTGAAATTCCTCTGCGAGGAATTCTTCTTCTGAGGGCTGTGGTGAAACAAATTATCCCCCTGTAACCTGTAAAGTCCATGGGGAGTGCAGAAATCCACTCGCAGCCCACGCCGGAGCAAGTGGAGACCAGAAAAAGCTGTGATCCAGTGAAAGACCTGAACAGAGAGGGAGAGCCCGTGCTTCCAGAGATAGAGAAAGAGAGCCCTTGCTTCCAAACTAGGGCAGCCTGTTCTGAAAAGGCTGTACCTCGTGTACGAGGGACCCACGCCGCAGCAATTCTGGGAAATCTGCTTTGCCCGTGGGAGGGACTCACAGCATAACAGAGAAAAAATCTCCTCTCCCTGAACGAACTGACCAAAACCCCCACGCCCTGTCTCCCTGCGCTGTCGGTGGGAAGGAGGGAGGGGCTGAGGGGAAAATAGGTGCTTTAAAGGCTTGTTTTACTCCTCATTATCTTCCTTTGATTCTGTCAATAATAAATTTACTTTATACCTTTAAATTCGGGCCAGTGTTGCCCTTAGAGTGTTTTCTCCCAGTCCTTAGCTCATGAGGCCTTCGTTTTTTTTCCTCTCCTCTGCTCAGCTGTAGCAGAGGAGAGCGACTGAATGGTTTTCGTGGGTGCCTGGTGTTTTAACCAGTGTCAAACCACGACAGTCCTTAAGGAGCTGGGGAGGCTGCACTGGGCCCTGAGCAACCTGGTCTGGTGGAAGGTGTCCCTGCCCATGAGAGGGGATTGGAACAAGAGGGTTTTTAAGGTCCTTTCCAAGCCAAACCAGTCTGTGATTCTTGGGGCAAGCATCTTCCCTCTCCAGGGGTGGGAAGAGCTGTGAATGCTCTGCAATAGTGATGTTTTATGTCGATGTTTAAGGTCCTCGCTTGCTCCCAGGTTGGAACAACATCGCCTTGTCCTTTCTCTGGGGTTCTGCAGCGAATAAATAGCTGAATGCAAAGCCCTTAAAATCTCCAAATGTTTTGGAAAGATGCCAAAAGAGTGCAAAGATGGTGAATCAAAATTTCATGCCTACACCAGAGAATAGTTAAACTGAAAAATAAAGGCAATTTTTATTATTCTGATTAAAAATTAAAAAGGTAAACCTCAGTCCAGGCATCTTTGATACCAGCAGGAAATAGTGCTTGCCATAGGACACACCAACAGGTTTTATTTCCTTTTTCCCTAAGTAAGCAAGTTGAGCCAGATCATGTTCTCAGCAGAGGGGACAATAAACCACCGAAGATGAAAGCCCTGGAATCAACTACTGTTGTACTCTGCATTGAGGCTGTTATTTGATTCAAGTGCATGAAATGAACTTCTGTGCATGTAAACAGCAGATTGGATGTTAACAGGAAAGTAGTGGAGTAGTTGGGAAAACCTGATTAGAACTGTGCTATTTTCTTCTGTTTGCTCTTTGAAAAAGCCCTGGTAATTTTACAGGCTATTGAATTGCTGGACAGATAGATATTTTAAGTGTGCTATAATTCTGTATTTAAGGTTTTCCTCCAGGGTGCGTGAGGTTGCAGAAAAGGAAAAATACTTCACCAGTCATTCCTTTTTTTTTTCTTTCCTTTTTTTTTTTTTCCTTTTTCCTTTAAGATGATTTAAAACTCATCCTCTCCAGACAGGTCAAGCCTTCAATGGATACAAAATGACAAAGCTCCATTGAAGCCAGGGGGTTTCTACAGTTTTACAGCTGTCAAGGATTTCTATCAAGAAATACCCAGTGAATGAAGACAGAGGAACTAGACAGCTGGCTTAACTCTGAATTGGAAACGTGAGCATCAAACCTCTTTTTGAAAGACTCTGAAGGCTGTAAAGAAAATGTGGCTTGGGTGATGGAATGTGGCCTCCCACGACAGGCAAGATGCTGGCTCCAGGAGGGCTGAGCAGGGCTGCAGGTACAAAGAAATCTCGCAGGGTGCCTTTGCCTCTCGGGGCAAGGAAGTGAAAGCTGCAGTGTCAGACAGTGTCATACTCCCCGTGTCAGTGTCCTGAGCCTGGGAAAATGCTTCCTGTGTGTGTCTGTCCTTTCCTCTGTCGTTAAAGCGATCTTTTGTGAAATAGAATGAAGCAGAAATATGAAGGCAGGTTTTTTTCACTTGCTGAGAATCTGGCCTGGTGTTACATAATGAATTTCCTGGAAAGTGTTGATGTGCTTTCAGCTACAGCAGCATCAGCAGCACTGACGAGTGGAGTCCAGTGAAAGAGAGAAATCAAACGGGCTGAAAAGCATAACCATCCTTAGTGGTTCACTCGTCTTCCCATGTGTCAGAGATGAGGCTGTTATTAGGGATATAACAGGATCTTATATCTTCAGCTGACGAGGCCTGGAAGTTTTACCCTTAGCATGCCATGTACTTGGGAAGGAAGAATAGCCCCTCTGTGGCACAGATTGTGTTCTGTCAGTGGTGGTGTTTCCAAATGGGAGGGTTTTGACTCTCTGTGTGGTGTGGCCAGCACTACCTCAGCCTTGCACGAGGTGAAATGTTTCACGGCAGAAATACCTGGGGGGAAATTTATGGTTCTGGCAAGGGTCCAGGACATGACAATACGAAAATGGTAAATAAGGTTTTTAAGAAGTGGCAACAATGTGTTCACAAAAAGGGTTTGCATACAACTTGTACTGTCTTTAGAGTAAGGAAAACTTCTTATGCAATTGGGCAATACTTTGAGAGCAGGTGAAGTTGCATTTTTTTACTGTGGCAAGGCCCACAGGCTCACAATTTCACATTTAATGCAGCAAGGTAGGAGTCTGGACCGTGAAAAATGAGCATCTGAAAACATGACAAACAGAAGAATCCCAGTACTGTCACTCTGTTTCCAGTTTGGCTGAACTGTGGAGTTTTGTCTTGGCTATACAGTCACTGTTGAGCAACGCTTCACACTTCAAAGCAGGAATGAACCGTCTCTGTTCTAAGCAAAGCTATTCTGTGGCTGCGTCTCCTGGGCCAAGGGTTACTGGTTTTATAAAGTGTAAAATGTAAGTTTGGGTTTCCAGCCATCAGCGTTAGTAAATCCCACGGTAAACTGCACAGAATGATAGTACAAAAGGCATCAGAAAACAGAACAGCGGAGTCACGATTGCATCAGCAGAGTCTTCCTGGAGATAAGAGATTTCACAGGAATGGCAACGAGGCATTTCAGCCGAGCATTCATTGCCAAGGTTCCCCTGGGACGCTGAAGAACGACACCATGACAGGTTGCTGCCTATCACTTCTTAAATCAGAATCATTATTTCCATGGCAACAGCAAGTGTATAATGTACCCCAGGCCTTTAGGGCACTTTGGCATATCTGATGGTGAAGTAATGTTGTGTCTAGTCGCAACTAAATTTCACTTAGCAGATAAAAGGCAAGAGGTAATTTATGGTGCCGGGTTTTGATTCTCTGAGAACGAATGACCTTTCCAAGTTGTGGCTGTGGAGTGACTCAGTGAGTATCTTGATACCTGGCTGCCTTGTGCTGCTTTGAAGTTTACAGTAAGCCCGGATGAAACCCTTGGATTTGTTCTGGTAAACCTTGGCTCCACTCGTAGGGGGGTAGAGTGCCTTGTGAGGCCAACCCTTTATGGGGGAGGCAGCATGAACTTCCCTAAGAAGAACTTAATTACGTTTTCTTCCCCATAACTGGCTGCTTTTGTCCTTGAAGAGATTTCTTTCTACGGACTTTACTTACTCAGCCTGACATGTTAGACTTTCTGTAATGTCTTTGTGCTTTGCATTTTGTGATTTCTGCCAGGATCCTTTGGAATGACAGTGATTCTGCTTTGCCAAAGGCACATGAGAAACTTAGATTCATCTTACTGATAGTTCATACCTGGAAGGGGTGGTTTCAGTTAGCATTTAAGACAGAGGAACAGTCTGATTTTCTTTTTCCTTCTAGAGTATCTAGTACAAAAGATTGATTTTCTTTTCCTTTGGTTTAATATTAGCAAAGTAAATTGCCTTCCCAGTTTCTCAGCTTTACTTACTGTGTTATATTTAAACCAGAGGGCTAAGAGGGGGAAAAAATCTGAGGAGTTTTCTGCAGTTCTATAAATCATGAGAATTAAGCTGGTGTGTTTGAATGAAATCTAAGCAAGCAACAGCTTTCTGGTAACATGTAACGTGATTACCTGCAAGCTCAGAGCTTAATTTTATTTCTCCTACGCATTCTTCTGGGCAGGAGACAGTTTGCTCCTGTACCTGTGGAGCAGTTCTGGATTTTCTGATGCTGAAGTGATTTTTCCTTCCCAGAGTGAGTTCACTTGAAATGCAGCTATGACTGCACATTATCCGCCTTTGAGGCAGAATCTGGTAGGAACATTTAACACAACCTGTGGTCTGCTTCTCCTTTCTCTGAGAGTCTTTCAAACTGGTCCATATTGGATATTCCAGAGGCAGCTGAGAGCATGTTCTCACGTGCCTGGCTGTGAGGGAATGGCTAGGCAGGGAGCCAAGAGAGCAGAACTGCATTAAAATGGCTTTTCCTACGGCATCCTGAAGTGTGGAAAACCCTCATTTTGTGTAAGGCTCCTTTCCAGGTCTGATGGCTTGAGGAGCACTCATGGCTGTGCCTGTGGCCCTGCCATTCCTGTTGCCCAGGCATGTTTTTAGTGTAAATGACAGGTATTTATGATTAACTGCCCGTCCCCACCTAGAAACCAGAAGTTGTTCCACCTGTCAGATGCAGTGATGTGGTATCAAGAACACGGACCACGAGGTGTTGCTCTGTAGGGAACCAACACCTTGCAGGATGGTTAAATAGCACATAGATTTTGCCACGTAATTTTGGTAGGTTTTTTGTCAGGTTTTGTCAACAGAGTGATTTCTTTTTTTTTTTTTTAATTAAACTTTGCATTCAGAAACGTATCATTTTGACTCTGTTGCTCCCTATACTCCATGAACATTCTAAGTGCAGATAAGTTTAATTTAAAAAAGTCAAGAGATGCCTACCATAAAAAATATGAGGGAATTGTGTTCCTTCTTAAACATAATAAGTACTACGCTAACATTTTGTACTATACTAATAGCTCGTGCTAGACTGCTTTAAATTGTTATTTACAGAAAAAAAGATTTTTGAAGAGAAAAAAAATTAGCTTCTGCTTCTAAAGTCTGATACACAAATTCACTCAGAAAAAAATGTCACTGACTTCAAGGGCTTTGGATCAGACCCACATGAATAAATTCAGTAAAGCATGTGAAGTACATGATTAACCTTCAGAATGTGCTCAAATCACTCTCCTCAACAAAGCACGTAAGCACTTGCTTAAATTTCAGTATTTGATTAGCTGTCTGAAGTATCTGCAGAAGAAAGACCAAAGCATTGCCACTTTTAGCTAGTGTTATCTGCCTAATGTTGTCTCCTCAACTGCATCCACATGTGCCTCTTTTTTGTACAAAATGCCAAAATGTCAGTTTTTATGTTCTGTCTTCACGGGGCTTCTAAAGCAGTAACAATTTAAAATAGCAGGGGGTCAGAACAGTTAATACATTTTCATCAAAGCTATTCATTTTTAATTTGATTTCTAATATGTTTCTGTTATTAAAGGAATTTAAAAAATGAAGAGTAAACTTGAGTCAAGATATTGAAATTGAATTTAAAAAGTTAATTTTATCAGAACTCTAAATTTTATTTAAAAACAAATCCAAATCACAACACATAGTCCAAATTAATTTATTTCTTTGGAAATCTTATTGAAACATTTTTCAGCTGGAGAAGTGATTTACTGGGAAATGTCAGCTTGACTCTAATGCTGTTATATCACAAATCTGTTTTGAAATGAGAGCAGGCAATTAATGTTATTGTAATTCACTGTATTAAAACTGGAACAAAGCAATTGCATTTAGTTTTGCCTATGACATTTCGGGCATTCACTTTGTACAGCTTTAAGCATTTCTAGTTACAAAATATTTACAGAAAGAAGGCAAATATAATTAAGCGCTTTTTAAAAGGATCAGTATTCATTTAGAGTTCTGGATAATGATTCTGTGGCTGGAAATGCAGAAAAGAAGGAAAGAAAGAAAGTGTATGCATGAAGACACCCCCCCAGAATCACAGTGACACAGTCTGAGCTGAGCTGCCCGTAGTGAGCAGCTCTAGCCTGGTCCAGGAACATCTGATTTCCCAAGCTATCATTTACACCCCGGTGTGTTCAGCTCTGTTGCCAGTCCTATTTCAGATGGACTCAGACCTGCAGCCTGGTGTGAGCAGTGTAGTTTCACCTCTGTGCTTTCTTAGTGAACAAACAGAGGGAAAAAAACCCTGTAGGTGAACGTGAACTTCTTAAAGAAGGCAAAAACTCGCTCGCCTTCCGCCGCTCCTGGTGCAGCCTGCGTCCACAGGTGCTCACATCCATGGGTGCTGCCCCGAGTGATGCTCCTGCTGATGCCTTGGAGTGGCTACCTAAAACAGAGGCTAGACAAGATTAAGAGAATAAAAGCAGATATTTATTGAAGGCCTTCAATAGGTTCACCTCGGGCAGTCAAAAGCCTCCCCAGGGGCTACACCCAAGATGGATGATGGTCATGAGTTTTTCACACTTTTATAAGTTTGGTCCAATTACATATCAGGGGTTAATTCTCCAATTATAGCTTCAGGTAATGAAGTCATTTACCCCAAGTTTGCTCCTCCCTCCCAACTCACTTTTGTTTATACTTTTCAGGGCCTGAGGCAGTGAGGTGTCCTTGAGTCCCAGGCCTAGAGAGGAATTTGTCTGAATAAAATGGGAGAACAGTAGCTGACAGGCTATGGAGCTTTAGAGTTAGACACTAAAGAATTGCAGGATTACAAATAGATGAAAAATATAAAAGCTAAAATCCTAAGGCACCACCCCTGTCCCCAAGCACGGAGCTGCCTTTCTGGAGTGACAGCGTGGCATCTTGTGCAGTTCTGCTGGGGAGGGAAGGCAGCAGTGCAGCAGCACATTTGTTCACCACAGGTCTCCTCTCCAGCACTTTATTTGCATTTGCCTGCTCGAGACAGGCTCTGCATCTGTCGCAGAGGCCGCACGCTGTTCAGCAGGCAGATGTTGGTAACAATCAGCAGAGCTGCTGTCCAGAGCCCGTCAAGCTGCCCTGCAGGGCCCTGCCGGGGGAACTGGGCTGTTCCAGGTACCAGGGCACACAGCCAGCACCCTAGGGAAGGCTGTGCGAGGTGGTGGAGTCACCATCCCTGGATGTGTTTAAAAAGAGATTGGATGTGGCGCTTGGCACCACGGTTTAGTTGAGGTGGTGCTGGGGCATGGGTTGGACTCGATGATCTTGAAGGTCTCTTCCAACCTAGTGATTCTGTGATTCTGTGATTCTGTGACTCTGTGACTCTGTGATTCTGTGATTGTGTGTCCCAGGATGGCACTGAACCAGCCTCTGCCTGCTGCTCAGCTGCCCTCTCTCTGTTCTGGGAACCAGCCTCCCTTTCCATTGCTGGTGTCCCTGCATGCAGAGGCTGCTACAGAAACCTCCCCCGAGTGAGTCTGGAGGGAAAGCAGCTCCTGAGCGTGGACGCTGGGAGTTCCTGAGCTGTCCTGAACGTGGCGATGTGCTCGTCCTCCTGGAGAGGAGCCCGCCTGGCCACGAGCCTGGCACAGAGGTGTTCTGCTGTTGGGGTGGCTGTGCAGCACGGACCAGGCCCCAGGAAGGCACACTGATCTGATTGCTGGCAGCGTTTTAAGTCCTTTGTTGTGTTTTGCAGCATGTCTCTTAATGCTGTTGTGCTATTCAAAGATGTGAGAGATTAGGCAATCAGACCCTTATTCTCATAAGAATTTAGAATCACAAGTGCCAAATTTGTTCTTCCTCTCACTTGACCTTCTCCTTTTTTAGTATGAACTTGTACTGGCATAGAAACCACATTTTTGCTTTTGTTGTCCATCTCTCCCCTCCTGCCTTTATAAATCTCCTACCTGTTTAGTCCAATGTTCCAGGTAAATATTGCAGACAGAGTAATTTTTGCAACACCCAGCCACTCAGAAACTTGATTTTTCTTGCATCTTCTGAAAGAGATAATTTGCTTCACTCACTTCAAGGCAAGTTCAATGCGGGTATGACAATATATATTGAGTTTCTCCATCTCAGTGAATGGAAAAGCCTCAGTTTTGGAATATTGGAAATGGACATAACTCAGTCCCACTAGTCAAGATAATGGGTTGCACAGAATGAGTGGCACATGTACTGATACAGACCACAAAAGGGCTTGTCTGGTCCTGAAGGGAAAGCTTCAGCCAGGAAATTTCAGTTTGATATGTAACAGACATAATCAATGTGTTTTGATTAAAAGGCATGAGCAGCTGTAATTGTTTCTCAGCAACTTTTACTCCCCCCTGATTAAAGAATTCTATTAATCCATTTTGGCTATGCAACTGTAGTCCTCCCAAAAGGAACATTTCTCAGTACCAGCAGCATAAATGGGACAATAGTCCTGAAATTTTTGTACAGGTTTGTAGGTATTTCTACAGCTGTCTGTATTTGTGGGTAAGAAAGACAAAAAATCTGATCACCAAAACTTTATCATTGTTCATCTCCTTTTGCTCTACTTTAATTTGCATAAGAATTCATCAGCTAGTAAATCCTATATTGCTCATTTGAAAGGCCTTTGCATTAGTCCAGATGTCCTAAAATATTGTTGTCTATCCCTAGCAGATATTTTGAGAACAACCACTACACTTATATCTGGCCAGAGGAACATCTGGATTTCTAATCTCCCGAGGTTTTAAGGTCCTCTCTGTCATCACCTGCTAATGCAGAATTATATTTTCTGTGCTTCTTAATGCATGGAAATTGTTACAGAGAAGCTCTTTATCAAGGATGCAAATTGGCAAATGAGTATAATTTGGTACAGAAACTCTTGTGAACCCTTTTGTCTTTTGAACCTGAAATGAAATAAAAGTCTGAAAAACTGCTGATATTACTACATTAATTTTAATTGTTTATCTGTGAGACCAGCCTGGAGGAGAGAGGAAGGAAAAATGACTTTTTACAAAGTTTGACAGAACAGATTTAAATATGGCTCCTTGTTTGGTCGAATGGTTGTTTTTTTCCTAGAAGATTTCTTTATGTTGCATTTAATTACATCTCCATGGGTTCATTTCCTTGGCAAGCTTTGAAAGAGAAAGAGTGAGGAGAGCTTTTGTGCCAAGATGGTTTCTCCAAGTTCTTACTAATCCATGCTTCATAGCAGCTTTATCAGTAATTGGTTTGGGTACATTGGCAGTGGTTGATAGCTTTCAGCTGGGATTGTTCAGCCAAACACATTTTCATAATCTACAGAATGTTGTTCTCTTAGATCTTGTTTGTTCTTCTTTAACTTTTTTTTCCCAAGCATTGCAATGTCTGATGTTTGCTGTTCTGTTGTAATAAAATTTATGGCGTAGCTTAGGTAATGTTTAAGAGAGTAAACCCCGGGTATGAGCTGTGCTTCTTACTAATTACAGAGCTCCACTCAGTGCCACTGGGACAAAACAGGAGAACCTAATTATGGGAGGGGAAGTCTTCCTGAAGATGGCCTGGGTTTATGAATATTGTCCTTATAAACTGACATTTGATGAACATATTTCTGGATCCAAAACCCAGTGTAATGTCAATGAATCATGTCATCAAATCTATTTCATCCTCACTGCTGGTAAGGTGTTCAGTCAGCAGGTCTAAAAAGTGCTGTGACACACAGCACTAATTGAATTTTTGGGTAATTTCCCATTGCCTACATATGTCAGCCTCTTTCAGGACTTGGAAAATTGTGCAACTCAGCAGGAGGAAGAGGCAAAATGCTGTTTGCCTCTGCTGAACTCGATGGTAGGATGGTTTGGGAGGGAACATTTCTCTCTACTGCAGATCAGGCTCTGACCATGCAAATCATTTTGGACAGAGCCAACAATGCAGAGATGCTATAAACTGGTGAGGGGATGCTTGGGATTTGAAAGTCCAGGAAAGGTGAAACTGAAGGAAGCCATTAATCTTCGTGTATGTAAAGACTCTGAAAACGAAAGATAAATAAACTGCCCTGCACATCGACTGTGCTAGGGAGGAAATGTCCTAGGGTGGAGCAGGGGAGTTGTGTGCTGGAGCAGATTGCACAGGAAAGCAATCACAGAGTCATGGAATTGTTAGGGTTGGAAGGGACCTCTGGAGATCACCTGGTTCCACCCCCCACCAACAAAGTCAGGTCAAGCCTTCAGTCAATGGAGACAGGCAAGGACAGGCTAAACATGAGGTTTTAAATTCTCTTTTTGCTGACAGAAAGGGGAGATTCCATGTTTTGGTGGCAGCCACAGAAGTACCAGACTATGGTGCTGGTTTTCTAAGGTTGCTTAAGTTCCTGGAGTTCCTCTCTATAAAACCATAATTTCAGACTTTGTGTGATTAAAATTTTGCCAAAGGCATGTTGGTGAGGGGCAGTGGCTCCCTCCCCAAGGGCCTGGTGTTAGCTCAGGCCATGGGCATTGCCTGGCACTGGAGCTGTGCCCCCAAGCTGTCAGTTATACGAGGGGAGAAGCACGCACAAACTGAAAAATAATACTTTTGTCTGTCTTTGCACTTACAGAACAAAGCCTGTTTTCCTTCCTAGCTTTCTCCTTCCTCTTTCAATTTGACCATTGCTGTGAATAATGCAAATGAGCGCTTTCCACCTGGGCTAAGGCTAACTGAAATGTTAAATGTGACTTCAAATGGCCTGTCTGCCACCACTTTGTCACGTTACCTATTACAGCTGCTTCCCAGCCTTTGGGGTGGCGCAGGCAGAGCTGCACGTGCCGGGCATGTGAGCTGCAGGCTGCAGTTAGCAGGGATAAATGGATGCAGTTATAAATAAGTGTGTACCCGTGTGCAGTAATCTTCGAAGAAGATTATAAAGTGCAATGTCAAAGTGAGAAATCTAACGCTGCAGAGAGCAGCCCCGTTTGGATCCTTTCACTGTGGCTCCTTTGTACCTCCAGTGTCTGCTGCTCAGTTGCAATCTGTAGTGCTAATGCATTTATAGGGCAGTGATGCTCAGTGGGAAGGGCTCTAAGAAATGGTGCTTAGTGTTTCCGTGGAGAGCAAGATTCATGTCTCTTCAGAGGGAATTGTGAAAATGCGTTTGTCAATATGCACGAAGTAAATGAAGAAGCAGATATGTTTAATGGGTAGCTTGTGGAATGAGATTGTGCTTCCCCTGTGAGACAGGCTTTATCAGAGCTGTGCCTCTGTGTGTGACTTCTTTCCCCTGCCCCAAGAGCAGTGATCCCAGCACCCCTACAGACTCTGAGCGCAAGCAAAGGGTGCTGTGGGGAGGGTTTGCCATTTTGGAGACCTTGCACAATGCCTTGAATGTTCTGTGCTGTTCCTGCCAGAACTCCCCCATTCCACATCTCACTCAGAGTCTTAGAGCTTCACGTACGCTCATACAGTTCACAGCTGTGCATGGCAGGCAAGAGACAGCAGACAAAAATGGAGTCAAGAGAGGGTCTGACCGGATATGAGGAGAAGCTTGTCCCCCACGAGGATAGTCAGGCACAGAACCTGTGTTCTGGTGTGAGTGTACCACCTCCATTTTCAAAGGTTCCCCAGCCTAGTTCGAGTAAAGCACTGAGCGACCTGATCTGATCTCATTGTGGACCCTGCTTTGAAGCAGAAGGTTCTTCCAGCCTGGATTACTGTGTGACTCTGAATCTTTCCCTGAGGCTGCAGGGGCTGTTAGGAGGGGCTGTGACGGAGATTTCTGTTGCACATGGTCATTTCAATCACAGGTGTACAGATTTGACTACAGGGTATGAAACCAAAGATAACCAGCAAAAGAACTGCAAGGCAACATAGGATGAGAGGAAGGATACTGGATATGGGATTTCTCCACTGGGAACGATGTTAACAGCCCAAGAAACCCACTCCTTGTCCATCAGCCTTGTCTTTGCCTGAGAGTTGAGCAGATATTCCTGTTCCTGCGAGCAGGGTGAGCAAACCCTGCTGTACAGTGCAGAGGGAGCCCAGGCTCGCTATGGGAACACCTGCCACAACGTGCCCCTGTCCCTCTGTGAATCTGCTCAGCCCATTTGTAGCATGGAAACACCACCACCAGAACGGAGGAGGAACTGCCAAAACAGATCCGCGTCCCCCACCTTCAACCAGATGGCAAAACTGGTGAGGTTCACAGAGAAGAGGGTTGATCTGTATCCTGAAGAACACGGTCAGCACAGTGGGACCAGGAGGGATCCCTGTTAAGGGTCAGGGGCTTGCAGGACACTGGCACTGACAGCAAGTGTACCTGTGCAGGCTTTCTACCCACTTGCTGCTTTGGGATTCGCCTTCTGTGCACATTCCCCTCTTGGGGCAGATGCTGTGCTCCTTCACTGTGCAATAGGCTGGAGACTTTCCAGAGAGCCTGAGTGACTTGAGTACCCTGCATAATTCAGTTGGGTTCCTTTGGGCTTCTTGAAAATTCCCTGTTGCTCAAGTTTAGTAGCTGACACGGACTTGAATTGCCGGCTGTACAGCAGCACGCAGGCAGTGATGGTACACAAGGCACATTCCCCCCGGGTGACTTTGGCTGCTGAGGCTCTTATCCTTTTCCTTTTTGAAAGCACTTAGTGGGCAAACGGGAAGGAGGATCGGTGCTCAATACGGAAATTACCCTCCCCGTTAGTGAGTGATCAAGAACTCAAAAGAAATTATCAGGAATGCTGATAAATCCACGTCCTAACAGAGGGAGCTGGAGATGGAGTACTAGTTAATTGCTGCTGCAGCCCAGCCCCTGGCATTAGAAGGCAAGTTGGCCGCTGCTCAAGCAGCCATCTGTCATTTCGGTGGTGAAAAAGGCTGTATACTCCTGGCAGACTTCAGTCTGAGTGGTTCTCGTGCTGCTGAGACGCTTCTGCCACGCCTGCCAGTTCCCAGCGACAGTGAGAAAGTCTGGCACCCAGCCGGGAGACACTTGCAAAGCTGAGGGCACTGCAAAACTGCTATTTTTGGTGTGATGGGATCGCACTTCTCATCTGCAAGTCCAAAGCCAGAGGATATTCCCTGCGTGGTTTAGCGTTGCCTGTTTCATGGCATTACACATAATTTTGAGGTGTGGTGGCTAGGAGCTGAAGCAAAATTGCAGAGCACATAAGGGTGCTCTGGAACTGGTTCAGCTCCACTTACAAGCTCAAAATACATCAAAAAGAAAGAGGGCCACTCTCACTGAGGAATCTGGAGCCTGATTTGGGGGGCTGTAAGGCAACCAGAAAGGAAAAAGGTTTTAAATGTCTGATGCATAACAAAGAGAAGAAAGGGGAAGGTGGTGGGTTGTAAGTCATTAACTGGAGATTCAGGGAAAGAAGGTATAATAAAAGTCGAAATCTAAGTCATCAGCAAGAATTGTTAAGACCTGGGGTGTGGAGCTGAAGGTATATTAAACCACAAGAAATACGTAGCAGTTGTAACAGTCCGTTCCTAGGAGACGGGAACGCTGCCAGTGCAAGCATGGGAGAGGCAATTTTCAGCGGATATTTCTATCTTCCAGTTGAGGAAAGGCAAAATGATGAATCCCTTTCATACGAGAATGCGATAGTTTCATCTCTCACAATGAGGAGTGCGTTAAACCTCAGGTACAGAAGTTACACTTCTTCAGTTTGGCAGACGTAGATTAATTTACACCCTGTAGTTGTAAGAGGGCTGACTAAAGACTTTTGTTATGGGGAATTTTGCTTGTTTTTTTTTTTTGTTTTTTTTTGTGTGTGTATATGTGTGTGGGGAAGTATTTTTATTTGTTTGGGGTATTTTTGGTGGGTTTTTTTTGTTTGCTAGGTTGGTTGGTTTTGTTTTTTGAAACTCCTAGAACCCTGGGAGAGTTTCAAGTCATTAGAGGGGAGTTACTGTTAAGAATTCGAAGCAGGAATAGATTGATCCATGTAAATAAAATTCAGGTAAACGAAAAATTGATATCTGACTCAGACAAAACAGTAATCTTGTAACAAGTGGTTAAAAAAATGCAAGTTCTTTAATTAATGCTGCTTGGTATTGGCTTGTGAAAAATGGATCCTCTTACACTAGCTTTTTAATAGAATTGTAAACTTATTTGATTGAATTAGTACTATTTGTATAATCTGCTTTTGCTTGGTGCCTTGGAATATTTGAGAAGCAACACAAGATGACCTTCACTTCTATTAAGTTTTATTTCTGGCTGATAGGTGATGAACTCTGAGAGCAACTGAGTCATTACCATGCTGGTGTGTGCTTGTAGAGAGGTCCTGCCATATTTTTTCAGTGACCCGAGAGACAACCTGGAGGTACTGAACAAAGTTTGCAGATGTCACAGCAGCTCAGGAGTTATAAATAATTAAAAGACAAGATGACTGCTGCAGGTTTAAGAGACAAAACGTTCATTTCTTTGCCTAGGAACAAAGCAGCAACCAACTGGAATGTGAACAGAGGTTTTCTGTTTGTTTCCCTCTTCCCCAGACTTAAAACTTGAATATAATTGCTTAATATCTGAGAATCCCACTCCCAAGACAATGTTTTGTTTTCTCCTGTTCAAGTCCCAAGAGTTCCTCTGTGGGCTGTGGGCCTGTGCAGGCAGGACATGCTGTGACAGCCCTCAGGAGTTGCCCCGGGAAGAGTCGGAACTGGGGATAAATCCAAAATGTTGGGCTGATGTAGCAATGAGGGAGGAACAACAGCCGTGGGCCCTCTGCTGAGTGGGTCAGAACCACAGTGATTCTTCTGGGTGTGCTGGATGCCTCACTTCCCTCTGGACACCTCTCAGGCCAGTGCCACCTCCTGCTCACCACCATGGCATTGGCATCCACTTCTCCACAGGGGCAGCTGCAACGAGCAGAGCTTTGGTCTGGCAGGGATGAGGAGGATGGGGGGACACGGCACTGAAACATTGCTGAAGGGACTGGAAATCGTGTCGTGCCATTACAGGGTGGCTCTGCAAAACGGAGGTTTTAAGTGAAAAGAGGAAAAGGAGCATGATGTTCCTTTGGGAGTGGCCGGGTGAGGATCCAGTCTTGGTAACAGACTCAGTTTCATACGGTAAATCTAGGAGAGGACCCCAAATTTAGTGCGTGTAGCTGGACGTGTTAAAATTTTTTTGCAGTTAAAAATGACTGACATTTATTTAGCAGTAGTGATAACTAACACCCAGAAAAAAAAAAAAATCTCTAATAGCGTGCTTGGGCTCTTGAGTGCTGGCACTCTGAAGACTGAAAGTAACTGCTGTGGTCCAAGACAAGGCCTGAGCAAACACCCAGGCCTGTTTTATGCAGGAGAACATCTGGGTGATTGCAGCAGAGCCTCTTGGCTGCACGATGGGTGATGGCAAGGGAGGAGTGAGGAGAGGCAGATGCCGTAAATGAGCCGATCATCTCAATGAATCCCCTTCACCCACTTGAATTAGGAGGGTAGGATGCTTCTCACCGTGATGACACTCAAACTTGGCTCGTCCTCATCAGCGTGTCTGAGGAACTGTGTGCCTGTTCACGGGCTCTCAGGGGATGCTAATCAAGTTGTCATCTCCTACCTAGCTGCACTTTTAAGGAGGCACCAAGGCAATCCTTGGTCATTTCTCTTCGTGTTTTTGGGAGGTGATATGGGACACTTTAGGTCTCCAGTTAATACACAACTGGTGTATTACAGGTGTATTACTGGTAATACACAACTGATGATCTTGAAGACAGTTGTCTTCCCTGCTCCAGTCAAATAGTGGAATGCCGACTCCTATGGGAGCTAATTGAAAACTGAATAAGAAATTAATCCTTTTCTTAATTTTCAGAGAATTAAATTAATAAAAACTGAATCAGATGTCTCCTGAGCAAAGGACTTTCTTCGTTGCTTGTTGCCTGAAGAGCCAGAAGAGTGAGGCAACACTCCCACTGTGATCAGTATTCTCAGCTGTCACCAATCTGCTTGTGTTTCTTGGCTCTGCAAATCCTTAACAAGGTAAATATCAACTCCCAATTTTTACCAGCGACCACCACCACTATTTTGCAAGTCAAGGTTAACTTCTTCAGTGCGTATTTCAAAGCAGCATTGGATTTAGCTCTGTCCTGCCTTCTTCCACGCTCCATGTGGGCAGGCTCTTAACAGGAAGGGTGTCTGGAAAACTCTTGGGGTTGGTGTTTGCTTATGGAAAGTTTATTTACAGTCTGGGTATTATGGAGAGAGGAGAGTGCTTCTGCTGGTGTGGGAAAGTAAGGAGATAAGAAGTTTTCTTAGGATGTCAGTCAGTAGAAATAAAGAATATGGTAAGCAAAACAAGAATCTCAAACTGCTTAGACACAGCTGTGTGCAGTGCAACTCCTAACACCTGCAGTGTGTTTGGCTGCATGGATATGTGCACAATAACCTAGCCCTTCCTTCCTTATGGCCAAGCTTTAATTAAAATGCTGCAGCAAAATCAGACCCTGACCTGGCCACCCTCACCTCACCCAAACTGCCCAGGTGGATTCAGTGGTCAGTGTCTGTCACACAGATTTGTCAGGTCATTCGATTTTGTCAGATCAAATTTGTCAGATCAGTAGATTCAGTACTCAGGCCCACAGGCTCCACTTGTGCAAGTTCAGAGGGCTTGGGCTTAAAGCTGGTTTTGCAGCAGTAGAGCAAGTCCCCTAGGAAAAGCTGAACACATGCATGACTTTTGGCAGTGTTGGAGGAACCCAGAGAACTCCTCAGCAGCACAGACGTGAATGTGCTGATGCTCCATTTTTAGGTCCTGCATCTGTAAATTGCATTACAAGGTGCTGTAATTTGATCCCAAGGTCAAATGATAAGGCATCATCAAAATAACCTTGAAGAACCAGCAAAGCTCATTGTGGCTGCTTCTGGGCATCCCAGATGCTGCTGGGGGAGGCTCCTCCCTGCCTGCTGCAGGATGCTGTGCAGAGATGGGGGACTGCTCTGCCTGAGGAGCTCCCCAGCTGCGTACAATGCTGGGTACGCAGCATTTCACAGCACTCCCTGCTGCCTCCCTGTTTATATCTGTTAGGCACCACGCAAAGAGACACGAGCTCAACCAGACCTAAAAAACGAGGCAAAAGCTTTAGGTGCTGTCTCCCAGCTTGCCGTTTAATCCTAACACCTTCTTTTTAATTTTTGTTTCATGCTATTTGCCGGGCGTTTCCTCTAGTAAGTTCACATCGTTTCCAGTGGGGTTTTTGGACAACATCCTTCTGCCTCCTGAGTCTGGATGAAGCAGATTAGTTTCAGAGCAGGTTAATATGTGGGACATGGAACGAGGGGAGCCTCTAAACCTTCTGAATTACAGCATTGTTCCTTAACAGCATTATGTGGTGTAGGCAGCCATTAATCACTCCTGATTCTTAAATTATGAATCACTAATGAAGGTGCAGAAGAAACAGAATACAAATGAAAAGTGGATTTCATTATTAAAGCAATTTCAACTTAATCTCTGAAGATAAGAAAATAAAGTCTGATTTTCTAGACTAGAAAATAATTAAGAATTGTAATTATTAACCTAAAATTACAAATTTACATACATCATTCTCACAAAGAGCAAACATATTCAAGGTTTGGTATTCTCCTTAAGTTTTATTTTGAACACAAGAAAAAGCAATGCAACCTTTCCAGAAACTGGTCAGTGAGCCAAAAGTTGATGACTTGAAGCAGCAATTTACTCTTTAAGCAGTCTCCAGGATATCAGTGGAGATTCTTTTCCTGGAAGGAAACTGCTTGACATGCATAAAGGTATCAGATGTCAGATATGAATGACTTGATACACCTGAAATAGTTTCCATCACACGGTGAGTTCCCCTTGGCCAAATGTGAGAATAGGTCAGAGCATATTCCTTAGGTGCCGTGTGTGAGTAAGCCAGCCTTCTTTCTGAGCATGATTCAACTTCTGTATTCTGTACACTGCTTCTTAAAGCAGTGGAAATCCTTTCCTTCTTACGGTGACAAAGGTTTTGTTGTGATCATAGCGGCGATTTCAGCGTTTGGAACGGGGGGAGGCAACCAAGGCAGCAAAGCTGCACTTCCCACAGCTCACAAACTCCCACTGCCCACAGCAGGTGCTCCTGCACTCCCTCTGCCACAAACCAGAGCCTGTGGAAAAGGGAAGCTTCAGTGGGGAAAGGAGGGGTAGCAGCAATGTGTGAGCCTGGGAGTAGGTGTGCAGTAAAAGCAGCCTAGGCAGGCTCGGCTGCTCTGATAAAGAGAACTGGAAGAGAAGAATAAAAATGATGGAAAGAGATAAGGAGAGCCTGTGCAACAGAGCTGCAAGATGACAAGTGAGAGCAGAGCGTGCAGTGTTTCTGCAGTTCATAAAGAGTCAAGGACAGTCGTCATGGGAGGGTTTTAACGACTCTACTATTGACTAAGATTAAGAATTACAGAATGACTGGGGAAGGATGAATGTTTCTGGTGGTTATTTGAGGACTGTTTTCTTGCTGCTTTTTCTTAGGCAATCGATAAGATCAGAAGCTGCACTGGTTGGAAATGAACACTAAGTGACAAAAGATAGAGACTTTATCTGAGAGAAAATGGTCATTATACCATTGGATTTGTTTGAGGTACTTAGGAGGAAATGTTCAAAGGCAGCAACACAGAAATATTGGATTTTTAAAAGGTAGATGGGAGGGAAAGTAAAAAGGCTGGGATGAAAGTGACTGAGAGAACTATTGTCCAAAAATTCCACTCGGGAGCAGTCAGATCTAGAGCCTCTGAAGAGGAATCCTATTATACAAGTCCTTCTGCTGTGAATGGTGACAAAGGAAGCCACCTTGGTGTGACATCCCACTCCTGGCTGAGCAGGAAAATTATTGTTTAATCAGGTGCCAGGCCAGCAGGGTAGAAATTAAGTGAAGAGGGTGAGGGAGAGTGTTTCACCACAGAATATCATCAGGAATACTGAGAGTGGTCCTCGCCCATTCTCATGGAATAGCAGTGATTTCAGCCTACCCAGTCCTCCAGAAAATATGGAAGCTCTGGAGGCACTACAAGCCACCAGGATCGCTAATGCTAATCTGCTGCTCCCTGTGCCTCTACTCCCTTTGAGGATTTCAGCTGCCACCACCTGCTCCCAAATCCCCACTGAGTGCAGATTTTGCAGCCTGCAAGGCACAGCCTTGGATTTATTACCTTTTCAGCAGATTCTTGCCCTTGCCTGCAGCCCCCTGCCTGCCTTTTCCAGCTGCCTCCCAACACAGGCCTCTGGGACCAGCTGTTTTCTCCCTGCAAAGAGAGCAGGGAGAAAGAACAATTCCCTCAGTAAGTGCCATCCCTAACGTGCTGTGCTAGATCCTGCTCTGCTCTGCTGCGCAGGAAGAAAGAAGGATGTCGCTGAGCACTCCTCTATGAGCAAAAGAAATGAAGCAAAATAGTTAATGTCCCTTTTATTAAAATAAGTGGTGGTTAAAGAAAGCAAAGTGGAAATCAAGGTTGTGGATTTGAATAAGTACAAAGTTCTTTTTTATGGAGGATTTCCATTTATAGTAAGTTAATAAATGAGAAAGAAATGTCTAATATTTTTATAACGTGACTAGCGTGTGTTTATAGACCATTATAAGATGATCAGAAAAAAAGTGTTACAGATGGTTACCTGTTGAGACTACGATCAAGCTGTGTGACACTTAACAACTTATCATTTTTTTAAACATCTGCTCCTTTTCTGAATCCTTTACAAACCCCGTGCAGAATCTTCACATGAAATAAGACCAACTCCTGAGTGAGGTACAGATGTGTCACATCCTGGATGCTGCCCCTGGCTCCGCTGCTGGCAGCAGGCTGAGGATGGGGTGGGTTTTGCTTTGCAGTAGCACTGTGAGAGGCTTTGGAGTCCTGGCAGGGGAAAGAGGGAGAGGAGAGAACCATATTTATTAGGTAAAATACTGTGTTTGCAGCGGGCACCTTGAGGGGCTGTCAGCACGGGTGAGGACTGACTGTGCTCACCTGGGCACAACACAGTCTCCCCACCACTGTGGCTGCTGCCAGTTTTCTGTCAGACAGAGAAAATAGGCAAAAAGGTTTATGTGGATAAAATTCACTTTCTAATTATCTCTCCTCAGAACCCTGGCTCCCAAGGGAGTAAGAAGAAGGAAGGAGTTTGATTCTCTTCCTTTTCAGGATCAAAACCCTTCATGCTGGTTTCTCTGACTTCCACCAGCGTGTGCCCCCTTTTGTGTCCCTCAGTGAGCTCTGTGTCAGGCCCCATGTTCTCTTCGTGGCTGTCCTAATGTTTGGGGGAAGCCACAATCTGCTCCCCAATCTGCTCTGGCTGCTTCTAATCAAGTTCAGGTGTGCTGAGGAGCAGCTGCAGCCTGGGAGCAGCTGAGACTGAGCTGGCTCTGGGGGGCTCAGGAGCTGCAGTTAAGCTCAGGCCCTAGCCCAGCTCCTTGTCTGTGCTCACACTTGGCTAGTTCTAGCCTTGTCCTGCTAAACTGACTTCCTGGCTCGACCCTGAGCCTGTGATCTCCCTGCAGGCTGAGTGCTGTGGGGTTTGCTCTGCTGCTGTGCTCCCTGTGATGAAGAGGATGCTGCCCTGCACCTGCCTTGTTGTCCTCATCCTTGGCTCATCCCCCTCCTTGCTGAGCACACCACTTGTGATGATCCAGGTAGGAAAAAATCTGCCTGAGAGTTGGTTTTTTTCACGTCTGTATTTGTGAGTGCTTTCTTCAGTTTGTGATAAGATAGTGGGAACTGGAGGGGGCTACCCCTGTGTCTCCTGGATTGTTTTTTGAGGTGCTTTTGTGGAATGAGATGACTTCTTCCTGTTTGCATCTTCAGTGATTCTCTTCCTAAAATGCTGCTTGCTATTGCAGACTTTGTCTCTCTAGTTGTTCTGAAATTTTTTCGTATTTTTGCCGAAGAGAACAAACTTTTAGACTAGTCTTGTAGAACAAACAGACTTGTGCACACCGGCACAGTCCCACCATCTCTAAAGTAATGAGCCCTTCTCACTTAAGCACCTCTGCTCTGTGCTGTCCAGGAGGAGACTCAGGAGTCTGTTTTGGACAGCAACTTAACAATTAAGCAGATTTTTCAGGAAAGAATTCTCTCCAAATCAGCTTGTGACCTGGAATCCAGAGTGATTGTAGGAAGGTAGCTTATCCTTGGCCTCGGAGAGTGGTGGAGTTTGGGTTTTTTTGTTGGTGTGGTTGTTGTGTTGTGTTTCTTTAATGTATAGTAGAACAGTTGTTTTAACATGTGAAATGAATCTGTAGCTTGGTAAGGTAAATCTGTAGAAAATTCTAACTTTTTTTCATGTAGCCCTTCCTTTGGGCATTTCTTTGTTCATCATTGTTTATGATACGGAGTGCAAACTGAGTGGCTTTGTACAAATAACACTCTTTTAACGCCCATAATCTCACGTGATAAATTTCTTCTTGTCTCCAGATATTTCCTTGAGACCAATTCTAGGCATAATATGCCCAGACTTTATGATTTTAAAAATCATAATAGTGGATAAGCACATGTTCTGCATACTTAGGATAGTGGGTAATGCTCATTTGAATGTACATTTTCCTATCCATACCACAGCAGTTCATAAACCACATTTCTGATGAAGAGCAGTACAAACAGGCAAGCAGTGAGAGTTGTCTGAACAGAGCTTTGTCTTATTTAACCAAGAGGGAGGAAGCCTCACCTGGATACTGCAAACTTGTGCTCTCCTCAGAAAGGAAAGAGGAGAAAAACTTTCCAGTGGCAGAAGCCCAAGTGGCTTCATGGAATTCAGTTTGCACAATACAGCTGGTGTTTCCCCCCTGGTTGGGCACAGAGAAGGACAAAGAGGTTTGAAAATTTTCTCTATTTCATGGCAGCGTCATCAGAGGATAGGAACCCCTATCCCAGTGTGGGAAGTGAACTTGTGAACTGGCTTAGAGACAAAAAACGTTTCCCAAAAGAATCTGGACAAAATCGCAGAGCATGATTTAATGCAAGAAAGAGGGCAGGCACTGGAAGGTCAGCGTGCTGACAGCTGATATTTCACTCTGCTCAGAGCTGTGCAGCTGTTTGCTGTTGCAGGAGGGTGCTGAGGGAAGGGCAAACCCCAGGAGCAGTATATCAGGAGAGCACGGCAGCGTGCCACAGGGAGAGGTTTGCTCCTAGGTGCCCACCTGGCCCTCGCGATGCTGCAGGAATGCTTCCATGGGCTCATGCCCAGCGTGGAGCTCAGGGGGTTTGGAAAGTTGCTCGTGGACGAAGTTTGTGCTTGGCACAGCTGTTCCACAGCTTTACACACAGCTCTCTCGACGTGTATTTTCCTAGTGAAGAACAGGTGACTGTGTGTTTGGGTGAGGCGGCGCAAGGAATTCTTTTTGCCATTGTCAGTCTATCACAGCCTGCAAAATCTGGTGATTATCATGTTCGTCAAAACATCTTTCTCAGACAGATTAATTAAGGGTAAAGGCATAAATTGGTGCGGTAAATCACTCTTACAAAAATGTGACTTTCCTG
Source organism: Cnemophilus loriae (assembly GCA_013397755.1). Classification (NCBI taxonomy): domain Eukaryota; kingdom Metazoa; phylum Chordata; class Aves; order Passeriformes; family Corvidae; genus Cnemophilus; species Cnemophilus loriae. The sequence goes on along the minus strand of VZTF01006514.1, from coordinate 1,475,016 downwards.
GAATAAAATGTGACTTTCCTTAGTAAAATATATATGCTGCTCTGATTTATGCAGCTTTTGCTGTTATCATAATTGAAAATGCAGAAGACATTAACCCTTGAATACCCTCAGAAGTCATTAAGCAAAGAGGGCACACATTATTCTAAATTCCCATGATACCTGTTGGGCACAATTTTGGCCCCTCATTCTTTGGAATTAAAATAGAATGGAAAGTGTGCTACAGATAACCAAAAAATACGCTTTGAATTTCTGCATTTTAGAAGGAAAAATAAAAGCCCCTTGAAGTGGTTGAAAATCTAATCCTGTTCATATGTTTTCACTAAGTAAGTAACTCTCTCAAAGCATGTGATTTGTGGCAGGGAATCTCTGGAGGCTTCCCTTGAAATTTCTGGATTGTTCCTTGTGTTTAGCACAATGGTCCTGTAAACTTCATAGTTTTCTTGCTGCTCCTGGTCTTACCGTGCACAAGCAACATCTTAACATAGGGGAAATGAGTATCTTTACATTTAAAGGTGGTTTCCTGACTTTACTCGGTGTAGTTGTGTCTGACTGCTGTGGTAGGAGAACCAGGGAATGCCCCTGACCATGGGGCAAAGGAAGTTAGCTAAAGGTAAGAGCAACTTCATGTGCAAAATACGGAGAGCTCAGACTGGCATGAGGAATTCAGAGTTTGAGCTGCTGGTGTGATCAGCCATCTGCCTGTCTGGTAAAGGCACCTGCACGTCCTGTGCTCTCATGTCATGAGTGGGAGCTGAAAGGCTCGTGGGGCTCTCTGTGTCCTGGGATGGGCTGTTTCACTTCTCTCTCCTGAAACTCTTCCATTACGTGTTGTTTGGGCTTCAGGAAAGGCCAAGACAGGAACCACCACCACCACAGTCTGGCATTAGGATGCTCACTTGAGATTTGGGGTGGGAAGGTTCCCCATGTCTCATCATCTCCCCTTGGTGAGGGAAATGACAGGCTGGACCCTTGTGTTGGTGGGCTGATCCCCTGAGAGCAGTGGACTTGACATCTCTCAGGAGCAGCTCCCGTGAGGTAATGTAGCTCCTTCCACGTGAAACTGCAAAAACTGGTCCTCCTGCTCTGCTTTTGTTCAGAGGTGTTGGTACAACTGCTTTCCGTGTCCCTGTGTGTGGGGGAGACCCTCCCCACCAGGGCTGGAGAGTAAGGCAGGAGGTGCCAGCTCTGCGTCTGTCGAGACTGAGCAGGCAACTGGATGTAAACTGAAGGGAAATTGTGTCAGTGTCCAGGGAAAGCCGGGGTCTCCAACATACCTGGACGTGTCCAGGGTGCGGCAAAAGCTCTCAGAACTGCAGGTTTGGGCTGGAGTTAAATGTAAACACCACACGTGCCTCTCTCCCTTTGTCCTTTCTGGACAGTCTCCAAGTTTCTTTTCTGGATGTAGCCCTTCTGGTTGCTGTCTCGTGTTCTCTGCTAGGCTGGTGTGTCCCTTTGGCAGGTCCCTGCATGCTGCCGGGTGTGTTGCTAGGAGAGGACTGTCACAACAACCACATAGATTTTACTGGGATGTATCCATGGGCATAGGACCACTCAAAAACCACAGCTTGAAGTTCTGAGACTCACCTTCCCACACGCATCGGTGATCCTAAATAAGTAATGAACCAAATGTAGTTAAGATGCAAATGTAAATTATCTTATTTTCAGCTTGGCTTGCATTAAGCTGTTAATTTCCATTAGCATTAATGAGAAGATACACGCAAAGGTTTTCTCCAGGCAAGAGTTCTTATCCTTCTAACAATAATTTCACTTTTACAGTTTCTTTCAATTGAGGATATTTGTATTTTGCAAACTTAATTAAGAATTAATTAATTAATTAACAATATCCCTGGAAGGAACGGCAAATGGCATTTTCCCGATTTTACCAGTGAGTGAATAGAGGTTGCCCAGTGGCATGTGGGACTCCTGGCTCTGACGTTGACACCTGAACCACTTGTGCCACCAAATCCAACTTACTGGGGGCTTTGACAAGTTTCTGCCTAATGTCCATCCATATTTATCATCTGAAGTGTCGATTCTTTGACAGTTGTTTAGATGAGCTGGCGTGTGGGAGAGCTGTTCTTCTTCGCCAAGCGCCTCCCTTGGACACCGCAGTTCTCTTTGTCCTGTTTGCTGTTCTGTTAAACACCCACAGATGTGTTGAGAAGTTTGTATCTGCATTGATAGAAGAGCAGAGAAGTTTAATGGCTGTCTGCAGAACCAGATCCCATTTTGGCCGTGAGCTGTGACTGGCGCTGTGAAACCCCGCACCGGGATACGCACCCTACGGTTTCCTACCGGATATCTCTGTCTGAACGAGCAGCCTTAGTGTTGTTCACACTGGCTAGCTAATTTCTACATATTCATTCTGTGTAATATTTGTTCCTGGCGCTCAATCAGATTTGTAAACCAAATTCACTAATTATGGGGAGTATGGTTTTCTTTGCAATTAGGATGATTCACCAGTGGCGTAACTAATAGAAGAACAGGAAACGGAGGAATTATACCCTTCTGCTGGAATCTGGGGGTGGAACTTGGGAACAGAGATGGCAGGAAACAGAAAGATAGAATGAGAATGAAACGGAGAGGATCCAAGTACTGGGGAGAGGCAAGGAGATGTGGAGATGAGACACTGGAACAAGAGAAGTGATTACAGCACACGAGAAATGCGCAGCCGCTTCCCCAGACTAAAGAAAGATATTTTACTTTCCACAAAAGCAAAGGGATGATGAAAGAGGGGCTAGCAGAGTTTGTTACTGTCTGTGTCTGATCACTTCTTCACCGCTGGGCAGCCTGTATGTTGGACAATACCACTGCTTCAGGTGTATTTTTATCTCTTTTCCTTCGAGAACTTCATTTTGATCCCTTTTCAGAGACCTGTATGATCATGCGAAACTCAGTTTTCATTTCCAAAGAGTCTAGCTGGTATAACCTGGCTGGCAACTTGAGAAGTGGACTCTTAAGAATTCAAGCCTGAGAGGAAAAGAAATCATATTTGAAATTGTCTTAAAGAAGGATGACAAAATTATTTACGTAGACCAACTGAAAAAGAAACAGTCTTTTGTAAGTTTTGTGGGGTCTTACCCTTTCTATAGCTCTACACTAGTGTTCTTAAACCTCTTGACTTGCATTTTAACTTTGCATCTTGAAAAGAATAGGAAAAATAAAAGCTGCCCTCTCTTCTACCTGTATCTCTCTTTATCATCTCTTTGAATTTTAAAATCTTATTTGGAGAAGAAACAATTCCAAACTGTAATAACCACGTCTCTGAGCGGTTTTGTGCTGGATGGAAGTCACTAATCCTTTTATGTCATCCTTTGTGAGGATGATCCTTGTCTAGTCCTATATATTGATTAAAATTAAGCATGACACAAAACCTTTATAATCTTAAAGGATTATCCTTTTATGTTTTTCTCTCTTCCTTATTTTTTTGAATTAACTCTTTTGTACCGCAGCTGATCAACGAGCTGCCTTTCTTTTTTTTTTCTCAAACAGAAATGTTGCAGAGTGAATTGATTTCTTACTTGCTTATATCCAGCTTTTATGAAACATGCCAATGGACACTTCCAGGGCACAATATTGCAGGTTAATTTGAAGGTGAACGTCTCTGTCATGTGTAGGATAGGGAGCCAGAGCCCATTTATGCATGTACTGATTAACAGAGGTGATCACAAAGAACACTGAAATTGTTTCTGTGCCAAAGCATTTGTTCCCTTGCATTGGTTTATACCTGTGCAGCTCTGCTGGCTTGGGGAATTGTCCTCACACGTAGCCGTGATTAATAATCTGGTTTTTGGGATGTGTGGGTTTGGTTTGGTTTTGCATTGTTGAAGACCAAAATTGATTAACCGCATCATTTTTGATGAATCGCGCCAAGAGGCAGAGTAGGATCCAAGTCATACTTGAATTTGTTCTGTGTGGCCAGAACTGTGCATAATTTATCTTTTTCCCTTTAGGACTGGGACACAAAGAGCCATCTGTAAAACAACCAGTTGCTAGAGGCAGCCTCAGAGCATGTAATTTTTAAAACAAACTCCAGTGGACTGTCTGGACACATTTCTACTCCTAACTCACCAGCCCTTGCAACCCTGGTGTGTGCTGCTTGTTTTAGGAGAGTGCTTATCTGGTACCCTGTGACCCCTAAAAGCGAGTGTGCTGCACTAACCTTAAATTTACACTGAACAGTTTTTCCTTCGTGTTCCTGGTTACTAAGAGGAGCTGAGGTTGGTAATTCCTGGTGCCAGGTCGGGCAAGGAGCTGTATTTGTCAGGTGGAGGCCAGCACCTGCCTTGAGAAGGAGCAGTCGTGTAGCTGAGAAATGCTCTGTGGCAAATTCTGACAAGTCAGAGCAGCTAAATGAAATGTTTCAAGGAGCCACGTAAGCAAAGGTACAGCACAGGGCTGTTTGTACCTGTGCTGATCACTGTGTTCTAAACAGAGATTTGTGTACAAGGAAGCAATAATAGAAACTGGAATTTCGGAATGCTCCTGCGTGTCTGTGGCTCACCATGGCAAGGGCGGGATGTGATGATCGGAGCAGGCAGCTCTGTTCGTAGGATACTTGTCCAAGACGTTCTGTGTGGCCTAGGGAGACACTCCTGCCCCCTGCTCTGGGGGTCTTACACTGGACATTTGTCACACCTGTGAATTTGCAGAGTGTTTCCCCTTGACCAGAGTCACCAGGTGCTTCCAGAGCGTAAATAAACGACAGAGCAGCACAGAATGCACTACTGTGCACAGCAATCGTGCTGTGCCAATAATCAACATCAGCTGCCAAAATGTCTTGAGTACTGCTTAAAATATTACACCGAGCATAAGACAAAAGTTATGGCAAGGTTATCATCTGTTTAAACATTAAGTTTCTGCTTTGTCTTAGTGGGTAGCTGGGAACAGACTTTCCCAGGCTACCACTTAATTACAATTACTGTAGTTACAGGGTTAAGCAATAAACTCTCTTTTGGCTTTCAGCAGGTCAAATTATTCATTAACAACCTCTGGGCAAAGCCTAGCCAGCTCATATGCTTAAAAACCAATTAGATTTATCCCTGGTTTTACTAAGGTTCTCTTTGGTCTTAAAAGGTTCATCAGCAAAGTTGGAAGGATCTGGATCTGCAGTCAGTCTTTTGGGGCTGCACATTTCCTTTCTTCCTCCTTCAGGGTTAATGCAGGGTTCCTTCTGATACAAATCCAGCCTCTTAGATTATTTGGTGTGGTTTGTCTCTCTGTAATTAAGAATCCACTGACAAAACTGGCTTCACACTGGCTGTTAATAACATCTTAACTATGCCTGTTTTTCTGCTGTGTCCCCTATAATATTGGGGGGGGGGGGTTG